>OVBL01000459.1:0-561248 GCA_900406555.1 Pseudoturritis turrita | reverse complement strand
AGTTTGTAAACTCCAGGTTTGATTACTTCGGTGATCTTGTAAGGGTCCTTCCCAATTTGCTCCTAGTTTGCCGGCATTTGGTTCTGCTGTGTTCTGGAAAACCATCCGCAAACTAAATCTCTTCGTAGAATCTTCGTTCTCGAACGTTGGAATTATAGTATTTTGCGGCGCGTTTTGATAGTTCTGGATCCTGATCAAGGCTTGGTTGATCAAGTCCAGTTCGTCAAGCATCAATAGGTGATTGAGCCCTTCTCTGGTATAATAGCCTCCGTCGAATCCCTGGGAAATGTATCTCCGGGGGGATGACACACTCTGTTCCGTATACGAGGGCGAACGGGGTTTCTCCTGTTGCTCGTCGTGGGTGGTGCGGTGAGACCAAAGTACTCCCTCCAGTTCTTCAGCCCAACGTCCCTTTTCTCATCAAGGCGCTTCTTCAGGCCGTCAAGGATTGTTTTGTTGATTGCTTCGGCCTGTCCGTTCCCTTGTGGATATCTTGGAGTAGACTTGCTGAGTCTGATTTTCCATTTCGCAGAAACCTTCAAAACGATTTGAGATGAACTGCGAGCCGTTATCTGTCACGATCTCGTATGGTACTCCATGTCGGCATATGATATTTTTCCAGACAAGGCCTCCACTTGTGCATCTTTAATGTTAGCATAGGAGTCGGCTTCGACCCATTTTGAGAAATAGTCGTCAAAACTAGAAGGAAGCGTTTCTGTTTTGATGGATGCAGAGGGCCCGACGATGTCCATAGACCATCGCATGAATGGATATGGCGAGAGATTGAAGAAAGTACTTCTGTAGGTTGGTGATCATCGGCGCATGGCGTTGGCATTTTTCGCATTTGGCTGAAAACACCTTGCAATCTTTGATCATTGTTGGCCAATAGTAGCCGTGACGTTTGACTTTTATGGCTAGTGCTCTCCCTCCAGAGTGATTTCCACATGAACCGTTGTGAATTTCCTCCATAATTTCCTGGCGTCCTTTCCTTCCACGCAGTTTAGCAACGGTCCCGAGAATCTCCACTTGAAGACATTTCCATCGAGTAACACGTATCGTGCTGCCTGGGCTCGAAGCTTGCGAGCTGCCCATTTTTTGTTGGTAGGATGCCGTCGTATATGTAATTCTGATTGCGCCAAGCCATTCCTTGTCGCAGCCATATTCTGCATCGTTGTTGACCTCGTTTGCTCCCTCGTTGGGTTCAATGACGGGGTCGTTGCTGCTTTCCATGGTTGGTGACTCTTCACGATTATCTTCATCCATTGGGGAAATATCTGGCTCTGCGGGTGATTGGTTAGCCAATTCTTCCTGCATTTCCTCCACCATTTCTTGCCTGGTCGTGACGTCTGTTTCTTGTCTGGCCGCTTGTGAACGGGTTATGGCATGTACTGAATCGCCAAGACTAATGCTCGGGTACCGGATGAATTCTACCGGGACCACTCTCTTTAGATCTGGATCGGAAGTTGATGTCAGGGCTCCAAGTGCGTCGGCTGGGGTGTTCTCGCCTCGCGGAATGCGGTTAGGGTGAATTGTTTAAACTGTGCGGACAATTCTTTGACGATCTTCAAGTAAGCTTCCATTCGATCATCTTTTGCCGCATATTCACCGCTGAACTGATTCGCAACTAGTTGGGAATCGCAAAATGCATGGAGTTGCTCGATTTTTAGGCCATTAGCAAGCTTCATGCCGGCAATCAAGGCTTCGTACTCCGCTTCATTGTTGGATGCGTGGAAGCCAAGGTGGAAGGATTGTTCCAGTAGTTCACCAGTTGGAGAAGTCAGCCGTATCCCCACTCCCGAACCATTTTTGGAGGATGAGCCGTCGACGTGGAGTTTCCACAGCTGACTCTGCATCTCGCCGTCAATCCCTTCTTCAGGTAGTTCGATAAGAAAATCTGCCAGAACTTGCGATTTAGCGCACGTGCGTCCGCGATACTCAATGTCGTATTCGCTTAGTTCGATTGCCCAATTTGCTAGCCTTCCTGACTGACTTGGGCTGTGCAGAACGGACCTTATCGGAAAGGTGCTCAGGACGACGATTGAGTGAGACTGAAAGTATGGCCTTAGCTTTCTCGCCGACATAACTATGGATAGCGCCATCTGCGAGTACATCGTCTCCGCGTCTGTAAGGGTTTTACTTACGTAGAATATCGGCTTTTGTTCTCCGTGCTCGTCTCGAATCAACACGCCGCTTACTGCTGTGGCAGAAACTGCGGTGTACAGAAAAAGTGGTTCTCCTGCTTCTGGTTTTGTGAGAACTGGGGGGTAGCTAAATAGTTCTTGAGTTGCTTAAAAGCTTCCTCGCATTTGTCCGTCCACTCGAACTTCTTGTTCCCTCGCAAAGTATCGTAGAACGGTAAGCATTTGTCGGTGGATCGTGAGATGAATCGGTTAAGCGCGGCTACCCTCTCGGTAAGACGCTGGACTTCCTTTTGTCTTTGGTGAAGTCATATTGATGAGTGCGTCGATCTGCTTAGGGTTTGCCTCAATGCCGCGGTGAGTTACGAGATAACCAAGGAATTCTCCCGAAGTGACTGCGAATCTGCACTTGGTCGATTTTAACTTCATGTTGTGAAAGTTTAGCTGCAAGAAACATTCCTTGAGATGAGTGACGTGATCCTGTTCCTTTAGTGATTTCACCAGCATGTCGTCTATGTAAACCTCCATTGTCTTCCGAGTTGATTAGCGAACATCTTGTTCACCAGCCGCTGGTAGTTGCTCGGCATTTTTCAGGCCGAATGGCATCACCGTGTAGCAGTAAATCCACGGTCCGTTATGAAAGCGGTCTTCTCGCGATCATCGGGGTTCATCAAGATTGGTTATAACCGAGAAGGCGTCCATAAAAGATAAGAGTGCGTTCCTGCCGTTGCTTCGACTAAACGATCGATATGTGAAAGGGGGAAGCTATCTTTTGGACAGGCTTTGTCCAGGTCGGTGAAATCCACGCACACAAGCCATTTGCCGTTCTTCTTTTGGACCACCACTGGGTTAGCTAGCCAGTCCGGGTATTTCACCTCAGTTATCGATCCGACGCGCAGTAGTCTCTCCACCTCGTCATTGACCGCTTTAGCTCTGTCTGGCCCAAGTTTTCTTCTTTTCTGCTTTACTAGTTTGAAAGTTGGGTCCACGTTCAGTTCGTGGCTTGTTATGCTGATATCGATGCCTGGCATATCTTCTGCTTCCCACGCGAAGGTGTTGATATTTTTCTTCAAGAATGCCACGAGTTCTTCTTTGATCTTTCCCTCTAAGATTTCTCCAATATTTACGCATCGCTCCGGATGTTTGTCGTCGATGCAGACTGATATGACGGGGTAGCAAGTTGGTTTAGACACTTCTTCTTCGCGATCCACCGCGATCTGTAACTGCTATAACAACTTCGAGATCTCTTTCACCGGTTCTCTGTTGGTTTTTATCTTCTTACGCTTTAAACTTGTCGTCGGATCAGTCACCGGGTTTCTGATCTTGTGTGCGGCGAGAAAGCAGACACGAGACTCTTTTTGATTTCCTCGAATCGTTTTCACGCCGTTTGGTGTAGGGAACTTGAGACAGAGATGGTAGGTTGAAACGGCTGCGCGCATCGAATTTAACCAGGGGGTCCCCACGATGACATTGTAGATGGCCGAGTGGTCAGCTACAGAGAATTCGACGATCTTCGTCACCTCGCCAGCTTGGACAGACAGCTTGATTGTCCCTGTAGTCATGGTGGTTTCTCCAGAGAATCCTGTTAAGGGTTTGGGAGTAGATATCACTTCGGACAGGTCTACATTCATTCTTCTGAGAGTTTCGAGGAAGATTATGTCCACGGTGCTCTCAGTGTCTACCAATACGCGTGCTACGTCGCAGTCGTTGATGATCAACTCGATCACGAGAGGGTCATCATGAGGTCTGTCGATTCCGATCGTTTCTCTTTCCTCGAATGATATCACGTCGTTTGGAAACTTAGATGGTTTAGACCAGTTGATGCTGACGTCTGCCCTTCGCTGGAACGCTTTGATTGACGAGACGGTATCTGAGCAATAGTGGGATCCTCCCATTATCATGCTAATCCTTCTTCTTCTTGATCCAGAGGGTGGTGCTTCGTCGTCCCTTCTATCGCGCTTGGTATGATCTTCTTTTGTCATTGTCGGAGCGGATGTGTTTACGTCAATCTTGAAATCCTTGAGGCTGACGTTTCCTCCAAGCTCGCCGGCTGCTAATTTCTTAGCAAGCTTCTGGCCTAGAATTCGGCAGTTCGCGGTAGAATGTCCGTAGATGTGGTGATGTTTGCAGTAGGCCGTCTCGTCATAGGAACTTTTGCTTTTGGTCCATGTGCTCCATGAGCTTCTTCCACGGCCTCGGCCTCTTCCTCGACCGAATCCAGGAGCGTCAATTTGATAGTTATGAGCTCCTCGAAAGCCTCCCTCGTGCTGGATATAGCCGGAGCCTTGGTTGTTCCTCCTAGTGTTGGAAGCGGCTGAAACTTGGGGAGCATGGTTCGTTGTTTTGGCCTTCCCGTACTTCTCGGTTAGGATTTTCATCTCTTCTTCTTCGGTGATGAAGTCTGCGGCTCGATGCATAGCGTCCTGTATCGTCGTGGGGGTGTTCAGCGCGATTTCTATGCAAAAATCGGAATTGAACCAGAGTGCTCACTTCAGGGCTAGTAGGGCTGCTTTGTCGCTCAGGCCTTCCACTTTTGACATAACAGCTTTTAACCTTCCAACGAAGCTCCGGAGTGTTTCGTTCTGCCCTTGAGCTAGGATCCACAGGTCGGCATTAGACGTTCCGGGATCCATGAAGATAGAATAATGTTTCAAGAATGCCGCAGACAGTTGGTTATAGCTATTGATGGAATTCTGCTCGAGTCTTGAGAACCACTGGAGCGCCGGTCCCTTAAGATGCTCCACGAAGAGAAGGCATTGTCCGGCGTCTCTCTCGTTTTCCTTGAAATTCGAGCGTCCCATGGCTATAGCGAAGGCCGTCAGATGCTCCTTCGGATCGGTCTTTCCTTCATAGATCGGGACTTTCATCTTTCCAGGGTCCGGAATTCTCGTGCTCGTTATCCGTGCTGTGAACGGGGTGTTCTGTGCTTCCTCCAGTACACGATCTATCTCTGGCACCTTGCTAGTTGCTTTGTGCATCATGGACCGGACGGCTTTTATGTCGGCAGCTGCTCGATCCATATCTGCTCGCATCATAGCCATCTCTTCTTTCTGGGCTCTGACTCCTGCTCGGCGCTCTTCGTTCATCCGTGCTTGCTCAGCCCAGAATATGTTCTCCTCTTCCTCGGTCAGCTCTTGATCTCCTTCGGGGATGGCTTCGCATCTTTTGGTTCGGGTTTGACCAGTTGCTAGGTGTTTAGGATTATCATGGCTCTCCATGTTTTGCTCCATTCGGTTCTCTTCCTCTAGATTGATGATTGGTGCAGGCTCCTCTTCGATTGGCGTGTCGTCTGCCCCTTGGACTCTTGAAGCTAGGTTTGCTGAGCTTTGGTGTAGTAGTGGCAGTCTTCCTCGGGTCCTCGGTGGGTTGAGCGAAGTTGTGAAGTCCAGGGCCGTTGGGTTGAGACGCCTCCCGACTCGTCTTGCTGGATCCAGACCTGATCCCGTGCCTCGGGTTCGACTCACTGTTGTCAGGACCTTCAGCTCGCCCGTCATCGTGTTGTTCAGCCTATCTTGCTCCTCCGCCATTTTGAGCAGTGTCTCCAGCATTCGTGAGTGTTGTTGAAGTCTCCCCAGCGTCTTTGGGTTGGTTCGCCTGATCCTCCACGCCGGCGTTTCTGGTGTCAGCAGCACTATCATCTCCGTCGTTGGTCATCGTCTTCAGATCGGTTTTGTGGTGGTTCTTCGGTGTAAGAAAATTTCAATCCCCCTCCTTCTAGCGCTAAATTGTTGGGGTATAAATCCACGTCAATTGAATTTGTTATGTCTTTTAGAGAGATCCGAAACTTCTGAGTAAAAACCACCGACAAACCAAACAGAGATCCAAAGTTGGTGTTTTATTAAGCTGCTTAGAAAGCTTTTTTGTATGAGAGCAAAAGTACAGGGTTTTGCTAGGTCAATCCCGGATCCCCTTTTCTTAGGGTTTACATCAGTATATATATTAAGTTAAGTTGGCTAAGTTAATATCCAAAGAGATAAGGAAGATTTCCTAATTCTTCGGGATTTCCTTTTAGCAAAGCCTGTCATCGTCACGGGCTTCGATTCATGGGCTGTCTTTGTCATCTCTTTTGTGGGCTTGAATCTGTGGGCTCGTTGTCTCGGCCCAATCTCTAACCATGGTTCACGGTTCGGGCACCACCATGGTTCGCGGCTCGGGTGACACCATGGTTCGCGGCTCGGGTGACACCATGGTTCACGGCTCGGGTGACACCATGGTTCACGGCTCGGGTGACATCATGGTTCACGGCTCGGGTGACGCCATGGTACATGGCTCGGATGACGTACTATGGGTCGTGACCCCCTACCCATCTGTCGTGTCATGGATCAGGGTACACGACCCAGCTTCTTCACCGTGGGTCGTGACCCCCGATCCGTCTGTCGTGCCATGGATCGGGGTACACGACCCAGTTTCTTCACCGTGGGTCGTGACCCCCGATTCGTCTGTCGTGCCATTGATCGGGGTACACGACCCAGCTTCTTCACCGTGGGTCATGACCCCTGATCCGTCTGTCGTACCATGGATCGGGGTACACGACCAAGTTTCTTCACCGTGGGTCGTGACCCCCGATCCGTCTGTCGTACCATGGATCGGGGTACACGACCAAGTTTCTTCACCGTGGGTCGTGACCCCCGATCCGTCTGTCGTGCCATGGATCGGGGTACACGACCCAGCTTCTTCACCGTGGGTCGTGACCCCCGATCCGTCTGTCGTCCCATGGATCGGGGTACATGACCCAGCTTGCCTTGTCACGGTTCGGGGTACCCGATCCAACTACTTCAATCACGGTTCGGGGTACCTGATCCAACTTGTCTTGTCACGGTTAGGGATCCCGATCCAACTTCTCTTCACAGTTAGGGGTCCCGATCCAACTCTCCAATCACGGTTCGGGATCCCGATCCACCTCTCCAATCACGGTTAGGGGTCCCGATCCAACTCCTCTTCACCGTTAGGGGTCCCGATCCAACTCTCCAATCACGGTTTGGGATCCCGATCCACCTCTCCAATCACGGTTAGGGGTCCCGATCCAACTCCTCTTCACAGTTAGGGATCCCGATCCATCTTGTCACGGTTAGGGATCCCGATCCAACTCCTCTTCACAGTTCGGGGTATTGATCCAACTCTTCACGGTTAGGGATCCCGCTGCTAGTACTTTTTCATACTTTGCCATTTTCCAATTGTTGATCTTCAAGAGGTGAAATCTGACCCCAACAGTAACCAATCCGACGGTAAATTCAAAGCGTAAGAAGATGAAGACCGACAGAGAACCGGTGAAAGAGCTCTCCAAACTGTTATAGCAATTACAGATTTCGGAGGATCGCGAAGAAGAAGTGTCTAAACCAACTTGCGACCCCGTCATATCAATTTGCATCGACAATAAACATCCAGAGCGATGCGTGGAGATTGTAGCAACATTGGATGTAAAAATCAGAGACGAACTTGTTGCATTTTTAAGGAAAAATATCCACACGTTCGCATGGGAAGCAGAAGACATGCCCGACATCGATATGAGCGTAACAAGCCACGAACTGAACGTTGACCCAACATTCAAACTGGTGAAGCAGAAAAGGAGAAAGCTTGGGCCAGACAGAGCTAAAGCTGTCAATGATGAGGTACAGAGACTCCTACGCGTCGGATTGATAACTGAAGTGAAATACCCGATTGGCTGGCTAACCCAGTGGTGGTCAAGAAGAAGAATGGAAAATGGCGTGTATGCTTGGACTTCACTTATCTGAATAAAGCTTGTCCAAAAAACAGCTTCCCCCTTTCTCATATCGATCGCCTAGTCGAAGCAACGGCAGGGAATGCACTACTATCCTTCATGGATGCCTTCTCAGGATATAACCAGATCTTGATGAACCCCGATGATCGCGATAAAAACGCTTTCATAACAGATCGTGGAATATATTGCTACAAGGTGATGCCATTCGGTCTGAAAAATGCCGGAGCAACGTACCAGCGACTAGTGAACAAGATGTTCGCCGATCAACTCGGAAAGACAATGGAGGTTTATATAGACGATATGATGGTGAAATCACTAAGAGAGCAGGATCACATCACTCATCTCAAGGAATGCTTCTCATAGCTGAACTTTCACAACATGAAGTTAAACCCGACCAAGTGCAGATTCGCAGTCACCTCGGGGGAATTCCTCGGGTACCTAGTAACTCACCGCGGCGTTCAGGCTAACCCTAAGCAAATCAATGCGCTCATCCATATGACTTCACCAAATACGAAAAGGGAAGTGCAAAGACTTACCGGGAGGGTAACTGCACTTAACAGATTCATCTCACGGTCCACCAACAAATGCTTTCCTTTTTACGATACATTGCGAGGGAACAAGAAGTTCGAGTGGACGGAAAATGCAAGGAGGCTTTTCAAAAATTAAAAACTTACCTGGCTACGCCTCCAGTCCTCACAAAACCAGAAGCTGGGGAGCCGCTTTTTCTATACACCGCAGTTTCTGCCACAGCAGTAAGCGGCGTACTGATCCGGGATGAGCGTAGAGAGCAGAAGGCAATCTTTTACATTAGCAAAACCCTTACAGACGCCGAGATAAGGTACTCACAGATGGAAAAATTGGCGCTATCCATTGTGATGTCCGCAAGAAAGCTAAGGCCGTACTTCCAGTCTCACTCGATCGTCGTCCTAAGTACCTTCCCGATTAGGTCTATTCTGTACAGCCCAAATCAGTTGGGAAGGCTAGCAAACTGGGTAATAGAACTGAGCGAATATGACATTGAGGATCGCAGACGCTATTGCGCGAATTCCAAGTCTTGGCCAATTTCCTTATCGAACTACCTGGAAACTCCATGTTGACAGCTCATCCTCCAAAAATGGCTCGGGAGTAGGAATACGATTAACCTCTCCAACCGGCGAACTGCTAGAATAGTCATTTCGCCTTGGCTGCCACGTATCCAAAAATGAAGCAGAGTACGAAGCCCTGATTGCCGGGATGAAACTTGCTGATGGCCTAAAGATCGAGCAGCTTCACGCATTTTGCGATTCCCAACTAGTCGCAAATCAGTTCAGTGGCGAGTATGCGACAAAAGACGATCGAATGGAAGCTTATTTGAAGATCGTCAAAGAATTAGCTACGCAATTCAAAGAATTCATCCTTACACGCATCCCACGAGGAGAGAACACTTCGGCTGACGCACTTGCAGCCCTTTCATCAACTTCTGATCCAGATCTAAAGAGAATTATCCCGGTAGAATTCATCCAGCATCCAAGCATCAGTCTGACCGGCGCAGTGAATGTGATAACCCATTCCCAAGCAGCTAAGCAAACAACAGAAGTCACAATCAGACAGGAGGAGACAGCTGAAATGCTGGAAGAACCGGAACACCCAACACCCACCCAAGATAACGATCCAATGGACGAGGATTTTATTGAAGAATCAGCAGTCAAAGAAAGCAAAAATGAACCTATCATTGAATACATATACGACGGAGTCTTACCAACCGAAAAGTGGGCAGCTCATAAGCTTCGAGCTCAGGCAGCTCGTTACGTATTACTCGATGGAAGTGTCTTCAAGTGGAGGTTCTCAGGACCACTACTAAACTGCGTAGAAGGAAAGGACGCAAGGAAGATTATGGAGGAAGTTCACAACGGTTCGTGTGGCAATCACTCTAGAGGGAGAACACTAGCCATAAAGGTCAAACGTCATGGTTATTATTGGCCAACGATGATCAAAGATTACAAGGAGTTTTCAGCCAAATGCGAGAAATGTCAATGCCACGCTCCAATGATTCACCAACCAACGGAAATGCTCTCATCAATCTCATCACCATATCCATTCATGCGATGGTCTATGGACATCATCGGGCCGCTGCATCCCTCAAAATAGAAATGTTTCCTCCTGGTTCTGACAGATTATTTTTCAAAATGGGTCGAAGCCGACTCATATGCTAACATTAAAGATGCACAAGTGGAAGCCTTTATCTGGAAGAACATCATATGTCGCCATGGAGTGCCTTACGAGATCGGACAATGGATCACAATTCATCTCAAATCATTTTGAAGATTTCTGCAACAAATGGAAAATCAGACTCAGCAAGTCCACTCCAAGATATCCACAAGGGAACGGACAGGCCGAAGCAATCAATGAAACAATCCTTGACGGCCTGAAAACGTCTTGATGAGAAAAAGGGACGTTGGGCTGAAGAATTGGAAGGAGTACTGTGGTCTCACCGCACCACCCCAAAACGAGCAACGGGAGAAACCCCATTCGCCCTCGTGTACGGAACAGAGTGTGTCATCCCACCGGAGATACATTTCCTAGGAATTCACCGCAAACTACTACCAGAACAAGAAGGGCTCAATCACCTATTGATTCTTGACGAATTGGATTTGATCAACGAAAAAAGGGATCAAGCCTTGATCGGAATCCAGAACTATCAGAACGTGGCAGCAAAGTACTACAATTCAATTGTTCGAGAAAGACATTTCTACGAAGGCGAGTTAGTTTTACGAAAGGTTTTCCAAAATACAGCAGAAACGAATGCCGGAAAATTAGGAGCACACTGGGAAGGACCTTACAAAATCACGGAGATAGTCAAACCCGGCGTTTACAAACTTGCCAGCATGACGGACGTTTCAGTACCAAGATCATGGAATGCAATGCATCTCAAAAAGTACTATCACTAAGCTACTTTACATGAACTATGGGTGACTTAATCCCTGCAAAGGGTACGTAGGCAGCTCGTCTTCGGATGGGTTCAGTTACCCCTCTCCTTTCAAAAGGGGAGGGGGGGGAGTGGGTACGTATACATACACTCGTATACTTCCATCTTTGTAATAGATTCTACGATCTATCAAAGCAAAGCTTTCAAAGACAAGTTTTACCTAAACATCCTTCAAAGATCATAAAGTCTTAACAAAACAGACATATTCGAACGAATTAAGCTACGATAGGCATCTCGCCACATCTTCACTACTGCTGGCCACAGTAGTGACCTCTTGCATCCATCTCGGATCTAAAACTGTCACATCCGCCCCAGGATTAAAAGCGCGCTATACAAATACTTTGTTCATTGTCGGAGCGGATATGTTTACGGTAACGTATCCGTAAACCGAAATGTTCATCCTAAACCATACAAGCATATGTCCATTATCGGAGCGAATACACTTATGGTAGGGCATCCGTAAACCGAAATATTCAAACTAAATTATGCGGTTTTATGATCAATTTTGGAGCAGGCAAGTTTACGATAACACGTCTGTAAGCTAAATCGTTCATCTTAAACATAACTACTGACTATGGAAGCCCATACTCAGATGCATATCTTATCAAAGACGATACAAGCAAAAGATTCAGACTCATCATCAAACAAGAAAGGCATACTTAACATTTCTTCGTGAACACATTCATCAAAGACAAAAGGCGTTTTTCTATAACCAACAAGTTCGAAAGATCACAGAACGGAGAAAGCCATCCAAGCATAAAAAGAAAAAGGAAAAAAATACTACAGTTTGGATAAAGCCGTCCAGGCGTTAAACAAAAAAGTGAAGAGAGGTAATCAAACAAAAAAAAGAGGATCATAATCCGTTGTTATCTCAGGGGTCGTGATCACCCTTTGCTCCGGCTCCGCCGCCTGCTCAGCTATGTCACCTCCGAGCACTTTTTATCTTCAGGCATCGTCTCGATGAACTCCTCAATTTTCTCCTCCAAAGCGGCCTCGTCCTCTTTCTCAGGAAATGGTTTCGGGAGCTGGCTCCTCAGAAACAGCCTCTTCATCTTTTTGTGGAGACGGTTCGGGAGTTGGTTCCTCAGCGACCACCTTCGAACTAAATTTAGCTAGGCCTGGCGTTCCCTTGTTTGAACCAGAGAAATCCTGAATGCCAACGCTTGCGGCAGCCGTCTCCATGGGTTCATCTGTATTAAGTTCCTTCAAGATGTCAGAATGAACAGGGGACAACTTCAAAAGTCCAGTCGCCTCGGCCATGAGCTTAGCAAATATCTCGTGGGCTCCGTCTAGGTCGATCTTTTGCTCAGCCAGACTTTTTGCCTCAGAATCAAGTGACGGCAGCTCGCCGCTTTGGAGCAATTCTATGAACTGAAGGTTACCTTCGATATGAGCTAGATCAAGCATATTTTCCTTCGGTTCACCGGTAATCCTGTCAAGGATTTTACTGGCTCGGGAGAATTTTTCTTTAAACTTGGACGATATCTCCTGCTTGGCCTCGAGCACAGCTTGCTCAATCTTGCTCTCCCGCAGTTCATTCGCCGCCTCCAGTTGTCTCGTTAGGCTGGCGATGTGAGCGTCCCGCTTTGATCTGCCAGATTCCAGCCTGAGAATCCGTTCGTCGGCTTCTTTGATGTATTTCTTATGCCCCTCTGCTTCGACCTCAAAGGCCTTGATTTTCTTAAGGGTTTTTTTCCGATCAGAAGCATGACTGGCCTCAACATCCTTGAGCTTCCCGTCTAACTCAATGGCCCTTTTTTGGGTATCCTCGACTCTCTCCCTATCTTTCCGGGCGTCAGATTCATACTCGAGAACCATCCTACTAAGATGGGATATGAACTGTGCAATAGAGAAGGCAGTTCAGCAAATGAAACATCGAACAAAAAAGTTCGGTCAAAAAAAAAGATAGAAACGTACTTTGAAACCTCGAAGGGACACCTCGTTGTAAGCTTTCTCTCTAAGTAAGGTGTCCGGAGGAGGAAACTGATCACCAGGACAAGTAATCTTGGAGAGAATGGCAGCAGACACTGCAGCGTCATTATAAGCCCCTTCGGCATTAAGGGCACGGCAGATAATGGGATTGCCTCGGGGATAAATTGAGGAGCTTCAGCACGACGCCTCCGCTTCACTGTTTCGGCTAGCCCTTCGCCTCTGTCATCTGCCAGGAATTTTTGGCTCGGCCCTTTCTTTTCTCTAGCTTTCCCATTGCATGTGTGTAGCACCAGCTGCGACTCCGCGGGACGAAACCTTAGTACGGCCCCTTCTGAGTTTAGGCAGGGACTTGGTTCGGGAAGATTGCTAGGAGTTGGATCGGGGACGGTAGTGGCAGAGATCTGGGGGTTCGGGAGGCAAAGTTTACCCAATGCTTCGGCCTGCTTAGCTCTCTCCTTCGCTTCGGCCTCCGCCCTTGCTTTGGCTGCGGCTCTGTCTTTGAAGGTGGGTCTTCCCATCTTATCGTTTGAATCGTAAGAAGACGACGAACAAACAGATTGACCGTCAAACAAGGCTCGGGCTTTTTCCACTCTCTGGAGGCTGAAATCCCTTGTCAAGTTGCACTTCCGAGTTGAGAGCATTTCGTGAATCTCAGACAGGTTGGGAGGTAACAAGAGTTGAAAGTGTCGCGCTGCAAAAGAAGGAAATACCTAAAATGAGATCAACATAAAAGGAAACTGAGCCGTAGCCCAAAAAGAAGCCACGGGCCGGCTACCAAATTCTCCCCAGCTCGTCTTGACTAAGTCAAGGCATCTTAGCCCCACTGACGCCTCGGTAATTGGGACAAAAAGAAGTAATTCTCCCAGTTGTCATCCTTACTCGAGAATCCGGATATGATCTTCCGCTTGGCTTTTCCCGATATATAATATTTTAATTCCCTTTTGTTGCGACACCGGAACTCGAGAAGACTTCTCAAATGTTCGACCCCGACGTCTACATCGCACTCATAACTCCTTACGAGAATACCGATCAAGCGTGATTTATGATGTCCGTAAACGTATTCGCCGTCTCGTTAAACGGAGAATCGTAAAGACGGGGAATTTCGAATTCCACAAGAGTCCCGGCATTGCGGTCAGCCCTTGAATAGTCAGAGAGGATCATTTTTCTACCAAGGAGACAAGGTCCTATCGCCGAACCGGTTGAATCATCCAAATCCTCTAGGATGTTCGCACCAGATGAATCTGCTCGGCTGCAACTTTGAGCAGAGACTGGATCGGGGGGAAATGAAGATTTGGGAAATGATTGGTCCGGGTCAACTAATAATCTAGATTCTGGATCGGGTGACACAGAAGCAGATAGCCGAGACATCCTTTGTTAAAAACGGATCGGTCTTTTGGACGGGAGAACAAACAGATCGGGATTTCCAGGAGCTCGGAAGAAAGGATCTAGGTTTCAGGAAACAGATCGGATTTATCAACAAACTTGTCAAAATGGATCGAAGCTTTTTAATAATCGAAGAACAGGCGGGATCTTCGAAATGAATTTGAGATCAGATCCAAATCTTCACGCGAACTACCGGAAAACTCAAGAATAGCGGCGGAGCTGCTTGAAGATAGATCGAGAAACTTGAAGGGCTTGGCGAAAAGGAAGAAATGACGGAGGAACAAAAAAAACTTAAGCAAAATTTAGAGAGAGAAAGAAGAGAAAAGTTACCTGCTCGAATGAATTCCTAAAGAAATGAAGTAGTGAAAGAAAAATGAGAAGCCTCACAAGTTATATAGGCGAAAAAGGCGATGTCACGTACCTCGGGAATCGGCAGAAACGTTTACACTCCCCGATAAAAGTGATAGCTTCCTAGCATTCCCCGAGCTGAGTCCAAACTCTTAACTACGGGTCAAGGCGATAGCTAAAAATGGATCGGGATAACGGTGAAAAATAGTTCGATGTCATGAAGAGAAGTGGTTCGGGGTAATAGCGAGAAACGACTCGGTATTACAGAGAAATTTGGTTTGAAGCATGTTAACTTCAGATTGCTTTTTACCTCGACACTTTCAATATTAAAACTGACGAGCTGGGGGGCTAACTGTTGGGGTCGATATTCACCCGCTTGAAGTTAACTGTTCAAGACAAACGGGTCGGGTGTCATGACCCAGGGTGAAGAAGGTTGGGTTGTGTACCCCGATCCATGACAGGACAAACGGATCGGGTGTCACAACCCAGGGTGAAGAAGGTTGGGTCGTATTCCCCGATCCATGCCAAGAAAAACGGATCGGGTGTCACGACCCAGGGTGAAGAAGTTTGGGTCGTGTACCCTGATCCATGACAAGATAAACGGATCGGGTGTCACGACCCAGGGTGAATAAGTTTGGGTCGTGTACCCCGATCCATGACAAGACAAACGGATCAGGTGTCACGACCCAGGGTGAAGAAGTTTGGGTCGTGTATCCCGATCTATGACAAGACAAACGGATCGGGTGTCACGACCCAGGGTGAAGAAGTTTGGATCGTGTACCCGATCCATGACAAGACAAACGGATCGGATGTCACGACCCAGGGTGAAGAAGTTTGGGTCGTGTACCCCGATCCATGACAAGACAAACAGATCGGGTATCACGACCCAGGGTGAAGAAGTTTGGGTCGTGTATCCCGATCCATGACAAGACAAACGGATCGGGTGTCACGACCCAGGGTGAAGAAGTTTGGGTCGTATACCCCGATCCATGACAAGACAAACAGATCGGGTGTGACGATCCAGAGTGAAGAAGTTTGGGTCGTGTACCCCGATCCATGACAAGACAAACGAATCGGGTGTTACAACCTGTAATAGGGCAAGTGGATCGGTATCGAGGCGAGAGTAACCTGTCATCACCCGAGCCGTTTGTATGGTGGCACCCGAGCTATTTGGATGATGTCACCCGAGCCGTTTGTATGGTGTCACTCGAGCTGATTAACCACCGCCATCCGAGCCAAAGCCCAAGGATAAGAAGTTGGGCCAAGCCGAGCGAACGAATGGATGGGCCGAGGTAATGAGCCCATGAATCAAATCCCACGGTGGCGATAGGCTTTGCTAAAAGGAAATTTTGACAAATTAGGAAATCTTCCTTATCCTTTTAGGAGTCGCCCTAGCTGACTGAGAATGATATATGTACTCATGTAAACCCTTTGAAAAAGTGATCCAAAAATTGACCTATCAAAACTATGTACTTTTGCTCTCATACAAAAAGCTTTCTAAGCAGCTCAATAAAAAGACCATCTTTGGATCTCTGTTTATGTTTTTGGTGGTTTTTACTCAGAAGTTTTGGATCTCTCTAAAAGAGTCGACAAATTTAATTGGCGTGGATTTACACTCCCACAACGTTGTAAATGGTAACTTGTGCATTTTATTAATAGAGCAAGTAGTGCATGGTTGAGCCAGCAAAATATTTGAAGAAACATGTAAAACAAATTGAGAAACTACTTGTTGGAGAATAGATAGAGTCGGATGACCGAGACGAGAGTGCGAATCCGACATCGTGGTCTTCACAGCGGATGCAAATGCAAGAGATGGTGGTTTGGAGCTGGTGATTTTTGGCCATTCATAGGTTATGTCTTTAGGCTTGCCTTGTAGACGAAGATCCCCCGTTTGCAAATATGTGAATACGTGGGAGTAAATGTAAGAGAAATCCCATTAGTTTGGCATAGTTGAAAAACATAAATAAGATTTTTATCAAGAGAAGGAACACAAAGAACATTATTAAGAAAGAACGAATAAGA
The DNA here is from genome assembly GCA_900406555.1 of Pseudoturritis turrita. NCBI lineage: Eukaryota > Viridiplantae > Streptophyta > Magnoliopsida > Brassicales > Brassicaceae > Pseudoturritis > Pseudoturritis turrita. Next base: position 544,741 of record OVBL01000459.1, on the reverse strand, counting down.
ATAAGAAGGTATGGATAAAGAACTAGCATACGAAATCTGCAAACTGGAACCATCACCGAGGAAAACATCATCTCTGCCATGGTAAGGGTTATGAAGAGACAGATTGGCCAAGTCGAATGTCATGTGGCGTGAAGCACCAGAATCGACAAGCCATGTCGAAGAATCAGACATCATTGCAGGGTTGGCTCTCGGCTGCCATGGCTGTTGAATTGGAGAGGGATGCCACTGCTGTTGATTAGATGTTTGAGCCGACCACTGTGGAGCATTGGCAGATCCTTTAACAATGCAAAAATCAGGGTAAAATTTGGCATTGTGCCCTTGGATTCCACAGACCTGGCAACGTCCAAAATATGGTTTGGAGAAACGATTCTGATGCATGTTTTGTTGAAGAAAACGTGTGTTGTGATTCTGGTTGTATTGGTGGTTGTGATTCTGGTTTCGATTCTGTTGGCGAGACCTTGTGTCAGTAGCATGAACCACAATTGGAGCCGATGCAGAGGAGTCATTACACATAATCATGGCTTCACGATTCAACAGTTTCTCATGAAGTTCACCATAAGATATAGGTTTTTCACGACCATTCATAGCATCAATCTCCGGCTTGTAATCTTCACTGAGACCAGCTAGGATCTGCTCTGTAAGATCTTCTTCATCCATGGGTTTACCAAGGAGAGCAAGATCTTCTGCTTTAGCCTTTATGAGACGTAGATACTCGCTGATTGACTTAGTACCTTTGACACACGTCTTGATTTGATGCTTGAGTTGACGGATGTGACCACGAGTTGGATTGCCAAAGGTTTCGGCAAGGATGTCCCAGACTTCTTTAGTGGTGGTGGCACTCGACCACGGACTGAACTGACAGAGAGCTTGCTCCAATGGTAGCGCTATATAGGAGACGATCTTGACGCCTCTACGGAGCATATGCAGGATTGGGAGCAGAGAAACCTTCAAAAAGTATAGTTGGGGCTGTAGCATTACCAGAGGCATCAATAAACTATTGGAAGTTCATGGCCCTCGAGTAAAGCACAAACTTGATGACTCCACATGCGATAGTTCAGGTTGGTAAGTTTTGTAACACTCAACATGTTTACGGAGAGAAGACTGTTCTATAGATATTGCGCATTAAAGACAGAAGTGTGTTCTGCAGTAGAGACGGAAGCCATATTTTTGAAAGAGAACAAAGAAGAATAGAGAAACTGACAGAATTAGAAGATGATAACAGATAAACGACATGGACGAAGATGGAAATAGAAGGAGAGATGGAGGCGGCTAAGAGAATACGTTAAACCTATTGTGCTCTTAGACCATGTTAGCATGAATTATATACAAGGTAAGACAATATTATAGTAGTTAATATAACATAATTACATGATCTGACATATATACTTTCTATATATACTATAAGGCAGAAGTATTTATAATATTCGGTTTGATATGTTATATCCATTCCGTGTCAATCTAAACAAAAAAATACTAAATCTGATAGTCGTTGTGTTTATTCAATTTTCTTGTAATCAACTGTCTTACAAAGAGCATGACATTTTATTGTGTCATTGTACGCGATATAGGAATATTAAGCAGCATGATGCACATACTGTGTCCATGAATCTTTACCTGAAGGGATTTAAGGAAAATTGCTACGTTTTGAAGAATCACAGAGAAAAAATTTATGATATTGGCAATCGTCGAGAGCAAGCCACTTAACAGCTGAAGAAGAAACGTGGGATGGTCATACTACCAATATTCAAATTTCGATTGAAAGTTACGAGTATGTTCCAGATGGAGATATTAACATATGGAAGAAGTTGTGGTCTCAATTCTAGATAATATGCCAAAAATAATTCACGAGGAGCCATGTCATGATTAGCATATTTCAAGCTTTTGAAGCAGCTAACCAATCCTTTTATGACGGGTGTTGCAATTAGATTTGCAGATAGATTTAATTGAAGTCATTCTGATAAACTAAAAAACTGATACTAGCTCTGATAAATGCTTTGTCTATAAATTTTCAATTTAAGAAAGAGCTTGTATATATGTTATTGAAGTTATAGATCTGGGTTTAGAAAATTTTGTTTAAGCATAATTTTTTAACATTAAAATGAATTTTCTTTCGATAGGTTAAAGATGAAGTTTCATACTATATATTTAGATTTTAATGTCTTGGCTACCTAAGTTATATATTTAGCTGTTTATAGTTCTTTAACATGTTTTAAAACTTTCAATTAAAATATATTTCTCATTAGTGGTTTATAGTTTTGTCAAATGTTTCCGATTTATTTATTTTCTTTTTTATGGTATGATGTAATCTATAATTTTAATTTTTCTCATAAGTTTTATTTTTTTCTAAATATGTCACAGTCGCAGCAATGATGGAGTCATATGTTTGCCGCCAATCTGTTCAACAATCAGTTTTCATGCCATCTGGAGCTATCGACACGACGTCATCTTATGCTAAAAGTACCACTAGTGTTAGTCTCAACATATTAATGAATGCACTTGCGAGGCGAGACCAACCACACCTCCATCCTTGGAAGCTCAACAAAGTTTTATGGTATTATTGTATCTATTATGTATTAGTACATTTTTTATATTATGTTATAATCTTAATTTTTTTTTCTTAATTCAGGTTCAAAGTTGATAATGTTCGTCAACAAATACAATCAGACGACATGGCAGAACAATTTCATGGGACCTTGACTGAATTGGTCAATGATCTGGAAAGAAAAAAGATAAGTGGTGGCATGACTTCGTGGTTAGTGTAAGTGTTTAAAAATAAATTAAATTTGAATGTTTGGATCTTTTTACAATACATTTTTTAACCTAGAGAATTTTAATTTTTGTATAGCAACATTATTATTGGGATAAGGTACACCACGATATGGTTTATGTGTAATGGAAAGATGAGTGTATGACCTCGATCGTGAATGCGTCTTCAAGAAAAAGAGAAATGGGAAAACCCAAATACGTTAGCGATGATCGCTGGACCATGATGATGGAGGAGTGGGCGATGAAACCGATGATAAATAAGGGCAAGATCGCCACCGATATTAATATTGAGTACAATATGGTAATAATTAATAAAATTTCTTTCTCATGTGGTTTTACATTATTTTTCTATTTCTAATGCTATTATATTGTTCAGCAGATGGTCGAGGCTGGTGGTGAAGAACCACCACCATCCATGAAGATTGTACGCAAAAGACCCATGTGGAAACATGGAACGTTCATCGATCGTATGGAGGCTATAGTATATGAAGTTGAGTTCAATACAATACTTTCGGCTTCTAATGGATCTTCCAATGCCGCCAGCCAAACAGCATTATCCACTGCTATTCCTTCTCGCTTTCAACTGAACAAAAGATATCCCCAAGTAGTGTTTTACAATTTAATCCATTTATGTATTATTAACAACCTTTCGCTTCTGATTTATTTTTTCGAATAATATTGAGGCTTATGATTTATGTGAATAATCTTGAGTCTTAATATTTTCTTTGTTGCTTCGTTTTCAAACATTCCTTTTATAGATTGTTCAATCTAACTAAGTGTATATTTATGGACTCGAAAACGCTCAATACCGGGATATCGAGCTAACCGAGACCGTATATGCTTCTCTCATCTACAATCTCGACATGGATATGCGGATCACCAATGTGGAGAGTAACTTACAAACTGTCAAAAATAATGTTGAAGCGGTTAAAAACAACGTGGTAGCGGTCAAAGACAATGAGACCAATGTGGAGAGTAATTTGCAAACTGTCAAGAATACTATCATTAGCTAATGCGAAGCCAATAAATCTCAATCGAATTATTTCATGTTTTGTGTTTCTAATCTATTTTAAAAAAAAAAATATATATATATATATATATATATAGTTTTGGTTTTACTAATGTTTTCTAATTATTATAATTATAAAAAAAATTAATTTATTATCTATTTTATAAAAACAATAGAACTTTTTTTCGATTTTCTTCGGAACATCCATGACATAGGCACAAAAATAAACATGGCTAATAGCCATGAAAATATTATATCCTCTTCGGTGACTAATTGGCCACAAAGAGCCCTTTCTTAATTCGTCAACAGATTTCCACTTCCTCACATATAGGTAATTAGCCACGGATAGCCGTTTTATCTTTCACGGCTAATTAGTCACGCAAGAGTTTCTGAATTATTCGCGGCTTTCCATGGCTATTTGAACTTATAGCCACGGATATTAAGCCATAGCCAAGAATATCCATAGATATATAACTTTTTTTAGTAGTGTCAGTTTTCTTACTAAATCTCGGTTCTTAGTTAAATCCTCGTTCTTGAATAATGAATCATTATGGTTTCAACCTAACCAAAACACGATATACATATATATTTTTATATCGTAAATTATATAATTGCGATCGTCTACTTCCAATCATTTTGTAGTCAACTTTTAGTTGACCACCCCATTCTAAAGTTGACCATCCCATTCTAAGTCGGAATGTTACCCCAATAAACTGTAAAAATGCAACATTAATGCTTCAAACCAAAATACTCGAATTTGTTACATAATTTAACAAAAGTAGCATACATATACGTCAACAACTATGGTGAAATTAAATTTGTATGGAGCCACCGTCACTATGCACGCACAATAACTTATGTTTTTACATCTATACATAGAACGAAGAATCGATCGGTGTAAAACACAATTCACTTTGATAAGAAAAGAGTAATTAGAAACTCTATCTTTCTCTCTATATATTTTTAGTATACTATTCTTCCACCGGATATAATTTTTTTTGCATTATTTATATTTTTCTTTATAATAAGTTATACTTCTATTTATAACACGTTATCAGTACGATCACTCTACGTTACGGTAACATATATAATTATAATATATATACACTGTTATAGCGGGCGGTATGTCGCCTCTATTATAATTTATTATTTTGTAGTGGTTATTTTAAGTTCTCAACTCTCAAAATAACTAGAGCAAATTACATTTCATGAACCACCAACGTAGAACTCCATCTACAATCACAAGACATATCCAACACTATAAAGAGGGAACTAAATTGCCTGCCAAAGATAAGGAAAAGACGATTATTTTCCTAAAGAGACATCTAGATGAGAATGAGACGCATGACTATACGCACATAAAAGATCCAGCGGAGTTGTGGGCAGCTCTAAAAGAAATTTTTGACAATCAAAGGGGAATAACGCTCCCTCATGCTTTAGAAGAGTGGAAAACCCTAAGGTTTCAGGATTTTGAGAAACTGAATGAGTATAACTCCGCTATTTTGAGAATAGTGTCACAATTCAAATATTCTGGTAAGCATATCACCAAAGCAGAAATGCTCGAAAAGACTTACCTAACTTTTCATAAAGAACATCGTATCCTGAAAGAACTCTATAGGAATCGCGAATACAAAAGGTTCTCTGAGTTAATGGTGACCCTCATATTGACGGATAAGAATAGTGAACTTCTCATCCAAAAACCACAATTCCTTACCTACGGGAACCAAGGCATTCCCAGAAATGAATGCAACAGATGTGAAAAACCCGAAAAATGAAAGTTAAACCTATCTGGGCCGTGGCCGTAGCCGCCGATTTAATCGTGGATGTGGATGAACTTACAACCCACAAGGGAGGGGGTCGTTCTGGGTTCGATCATAAAAAACTCCCAAAGGGAAGGAACACCAAGGGGATTCAACCCAGAAGCATGAGAATGTGTGTTACAGATGCAGATCCAATGGACATTGGTCTCGTACATGTCGAACTCCTCCACATGTTTGTAAGTTGTACCAGGATTACGCCAAAGGCAAATGGAAAGAAGTGAACTTTGCAGAATACTTTGAGGGTACATCGTAAATCGATTCTCCCAATTTTGCGAACGATTTCGACGAGACTGCTTTTACGGATAACTGAAATATTTGTAGTGAGACTACTGACTAAATAGTCTCCAGTTATGCCATGTATTTAAGTTTTCAACAAATAATGTGGTCTTTCATGACAACCTAATGTATAATTATTGAATGCTTTACTATGAATGAAATTTACCTTTTCTTTATTGATGTTTATGTTAATTACATAAATGGACCACAATACGAATAGAAAAATATCTGAGGAAATGATTCGAGAAATTTTTATACCAGATAGTGGAACAACGCATACTATTCTGAGATAAAAGAGATATTCCTCTAATCTAAAACCGGCAAATATATTGTCAACACAATATCAGATCATGCATACGTGATTGAAGGAACTGGTAAAGCCAACTTTACATTACCTAATAGAACAAAAATTTCCATAAGTAACGCCTTCTATTCTCCATATTCTAAACGGAATTTGTTGAGTTTCCAAGACATATACCTTCAAAGATATGACACTCAGTCCGCAACTGAGAATGGAAAGAAGTATATGTACATAACTTCTGATAAACGAGGAAAAATTCTTAGATCAAATTCCCAAAACTTCCTTCGGGATTACATCTAGTGATTTAAAGAAATTCTGAAGATGGCATGAACGCTTTGGTCACACAGGCACCATGATGATGATAAAAATCATTGAGAACTCACATGGTCATTTACCAGAAATCCAGGAGATATATCAGGGGAATAAAATGACATATGTTGCATTTTCTCTTGGAAAATTGACCATAAGGCCATCACCAACCAAAATTGATAAAGAAGCACCAAATTACCCTGAACGAATTCAAGGAGATATTTGTGGATCAATACATCCACCATGTGGACCATTCCACTATTTTTTGTATTAATTGATGCATCCAGCATATGATTGCATGTTTGTTAATTATCATCTCAAAAGGTAGCATTTGTGAGATTTTTAACTCAGATAATAAGACTAAGAGTTCAGTTTTTTTATCATCCCATTAAGAGAGTTAGATTAGACAATGCTCGTGAATTCACGTCCCAAACTTTCAATGATTATTGTATGGTAATGGGAATTGAAGTTGAACATTTTGTAGCTCATGTTCATATACAAAATGGTTTGGCTGAATCATTAATTAAATGTCTGCAATTGATTTCAAGACCATTGATCATGAGATCAAAACTTCCAACCTCTATATGGGGACATACCATTTTTTATGAAGAAGCATTTATTCGGATAAGACTAAGTGTGTATCATAAGTATTCTCCATTACAATTAGCCTTTGGTCGGGAATCAAATATTTTTCATCTAAAGATCTTTGGTTGTGCGGTATATGTGCTTGTAACACCACCACAACGTACAAAGATGGGACCACAAATAAGGTTGTGAATATATGTTGGTTGTGATTCTCCATCAATTATACGAGAACTAGAACCGCAAATTGGTGACATCTTTACGACACGATTTGTCAATTATTATTTCGATGAGAAATTGTTTTTGGTTCTAGGGGATAAATTGTTTCCGGTTCTAGGGGAGAAAGTAAACAAGTAGGAAAGAATATCAATGGTGTGTACCATCCCTATTACACCTTGATCCTCCAACAAAAAAATCGAAATTAGAAGTTCGACGAATTATGCATTTGTAAAGTATAGCAACTCAGCTACCTGATGCATTTCTAGATTTTCAAAATGGTAACTAAATCACATATTCCAGCTGCAAATGTTCTTGCTCATATTGAAATTCCACAAAAACATGGAAGAGTAGATGATACACGTGAGTCGAGAACACGCTTGAAGCGTGGTAGACCCGTTGATTATAAAGATCAAAATCATAGAAAGCGAAAGAAAGTGGAAAAGATTAATACTCCCAAAATAGCAGAAATATTTTGGAAGAAACGAATCATGAACCTGAAGAGAATCATGAGATTTATACCAACTAAATTTATAATGGAAAGATATGAAAACAAAATGAAATGGATGATGTTGATGACGTTTTCTTATACCTCGTGTCAAACAAAATAAACAAGGAAACTGATGATCCATAACCAAAGTATGTATATGAATGTCAAAAGAAAGATGACTAGATAAAATGGAAAGATGCCATCCAAGTTGAGCTTGACTCACTCAATAAATGAAATGTGTTCGGACCTATTGTACTCACATTTGAAGATGTGAGACCGATTGGATGTTTTCGTTCGGAAATGAAATGAGAAAATAGAAATTATGAGATACAAAGCTTATCTTGTGGCTCATGGTTTTTCTCAGAGACCCGAAACATATTACGAAGAGACATATTCTCCAGTTATGGATGCAATCAGGTTTAAATTTTTGATGAGTCTAGCAGCTGGCGAAAATCTAGAGATGCATCTCATGGATGTCATTAAAGCATATTTATATGGATCATTAAATATTGATATCTACATGAGAATCCTCGATGGTTTTAAAATGCCAGAAACATTAAGTTTCAAACTCAAAGAGTTATGTGAAATAAAATTGCAAAGATCATTATATGGATTAAAGCAATTTGGATGCATGTGGTACAATCGTCTCAATGAGCATTTAGCAAAAGAATGATATGCGAATAATCCTATATGCCCATGTGTTTTCATTAAGAAAACAACATCCGAATTTGTGATTATCGTGGTATATGTTGATGATCTAAACATAATAGGAACTCAAGCGGAAATACAGAAAGCATCAGACTATTTAAAAGGAGAATTTGAGACGAAAGAGTATATTTGTGCATCAATCCTCATATACCAAAAGAGTGCTAAACCGCTTCAACATGGATAAGGCAACTTCTCTAAGTACTCCTATGATTGTTAGATCACTCAATGTTGAATGTGTCGCCCAAACGAAGGAAGAATATATCAAACATGATAGAACCAAATATATCCCTCCGAATTTATTTTCATACACTTAAGAACTCGAGAATAATAAAGTCAACGAAGTCAGATATGTTCGATCATGTTACAATGTTGCATATCTTTTCACAAAATCATTATGTACCACTATGTTCAAGAAACATGTCCATAACATTAGAATGCATCATTAGCGAGATCTATTAGATGACACCTGATCATTTGAAGGTGAGCTTGCGTGATTGTACTCTTTTTACCTTGCTATGGTTTTTTCCACAGGATTTTCCTAGAAAAGTTTTTAACTAGGCAACAAAGACGTTACACAAGAGACAATAGTGACACCAGAGCCGTCTTAAATATTTTAGGAGCCCTAGGAAAAATAAGAAATATGTACCCTTTAAAATTAGGTTTAAAATGATTGTGGGCTAATTTTTTAAACCTTTTAAAAAAAATTGATTATGAACCCTTTTTTAAAGAAAAAATAGATCATGGACCTCTAATAAAAATAAAAAAATTGATCAGGCCCTTACTTAGCTATAGAAATATGATAAATGAGTTAAAAATATATATATAGCTGATAAAACAAAATGGACACTGGACCCTGGACCTTTGCCCCTCTAGCCATGGGTCAGAGTCGGATATGAGTGACACTGGTCTCCAATGGGGAGTATTACAAAAATCAACAAAAGTGCCATACATATATGTCAACAACTACAGGGAAATTAAATTTGTGTGGAGTCCACCATCACTATGCGCACAGAGTAACTTATATTTTTATGTCTATATATAAAACGAAGAATTGGTCGATGCAAAATATAATTCACTTTGATAAGAAAAAAATAATAAAAAACTCTTATCTCTTTCTCTATAATTTTCAGTATATTATTCTTTCACTTGATATAAAAAATTCGTCACTATTTATATTTATTTTTATAATAAATTATACTCTTATTTATAATAGAATCCAACTTATCATTGCTTACTCATTTGAGCTACTGGTCATTTTTAGAAATGTGGCATATTTTTAACCATATATATTTATGTTTTTGTCTATTTGCTTTGTAGAAGGATCGAGTGTATGTAAACCAAAGTACTCAATCCAACTTATCATTGCTTTCAAAATGTGATTATCTTTTTACCCTATATTTGTTTTAGAGAAGATGTTGGGTTAAAATACATAAAGGAAGAAATAAACCAAACACACACACAAAGACAACAATAGTGCCTCAAACCAAAATACTCGAGCTCAGCTTACCATTAATTAACCATATAAGCTACTGATAAGCTTTCCGAATGTTACCCATCTTTTTACCCTATATTTTGTTGTCTTCGGAACATAAAACCCAGATATATAAACCAAAGTACTCAGTCCAAGGTACCATTGATTAACAATTCGAGTTACCAACAAACTTTCAAAATATAGTCCATCTTTTTACCCTATATTTTATGGCCTATATCAAATTCATAAAAACTTCATCTGCTTTATAGAAAGGCAGGACTGAAACACATAAACACATACTAGTATATAATTTATCTTAGTTTTCTAACATGCTTTGATTCATAAACATTAAACAAAATTTGTTTCTATCATGCTTTGATTTCATAAAACAAACAAAAAAACTTGTAAAATCAATTCGATTTTCTATAAATATAAAGTAACTATGTGCATGAATATAAAATTAAATTTCAACACAAGGGAATGAACTTATTCTCATAATTACTTTGAATTCACAAATAGTTATAAATGACTACGATTAAATAAATGTGTTGACCAAATAAAAAAACTAAAGGTGATTACAAACAAGATAATTTCTTAATCAAAATTAAAACAACATAAATGAGCATATTAAGTGGTGAATACTAGTATTATTAGTAAGTAACCCAAAAGAAAATAACTAGGATGGGCATTCGGTCCAAACTGAACGGAACCGAATGTTTCAATTTTTGATTTTAATTTGGTTTGGAACTACAAACCGATCGATACTTTTCAAAGTTACTTCGTTAGACACTTTTGAATCGATTGGTTCTTCGTTTTTTCTTTACAATTTTAAATATATATTTTTTTTTTAACCAGTTTTAATCAAAATAACCAAAAAATTGAAGAACCAAAATTTCGAAATAACCGAAATGCACTGAATGTAATCGACATATATCGAATTTTTTTAAAAATCGGTTTTTAACCGAATTAAATTGCCTCAAAACTGAACTAAACCAACCGACTATCGAATTGAACCGGATTTCAACCAAGAGGTCCAAAACCTCGATCTTGGCTTCTATAACCGGTAGATAATTCAAAGCCACCGGTGGAACCTGGACCCCAATACCGAACTAAAGTATATAATTGATTGGAGGTGCGGTTCACCTATTATAGCCGGTTTCCCCTACACTCCTCTCAGAAACTTCCAACCCATTTCTCATTCTCACCCTTTCATTATCTATAATGTTGTCATAAAAACAAAAAATCCACTAGCCGATTAAAAAAAAAAAAATCTACTATAAATACTTCTCCCATTAATCCTATATTTTACTCGCATTGGATATTCCCCTCATTTCATACTCTTATCCTTTTGCCCTCGCCCTCCTCCCATATTTACAGTTATGCCACTCTGGTTATGATAGCTTCTCCTGTAACCGGCGGCAATACGAGAGTCTCCGCTGCTCCTTGTTTCGTCCGATTACGGCGATTGCGTTAACCAGAAAGACTTGAAAACCACTGGTCTCTGTATATAAATATTGATCTTACGTCTGTTAAACATGCCGCTAAACTCGAAGAACGGTAACCGGAAAGGAATGTCGGAAACGGAGAAGATTCGTCGGGGAAAGTTTCCGGAGAAATCGAAGTCGTTCCACGGCAGAGGAACGATGCCTCAATCGAATCCAGGGGAGCTTCGAAGACCGAAGACGTTACCGGAGTTGTTCTCCAACGGTCAAACCATCGGTGGAGGATCGGTGGCTTCCACTCCACGTTTGACAAAACTTCTGCTTAACGTGACAGTACAAGGGAGTTCAGGCGCTGTACAGATTATAATTTCACCGGAATCCACCGTGAGCGATTTAATCGACGCCACGATTCGTCAGTATGTGAAAGAAGCTCGTCGACCTTTCTTACCGGAATCACAACCGTCGCGATTTGATCTCCATTACTCGCAATTTAGTCTCGAAAGTAAATTTCCTCGTCTACACATAAAAATCATTTGTGCCAGATTTTGATTTTTCTTAGTTTCTGAAAATCAATTCTTAAATTTGGTTTTAGGTATTGGAAGAGACCAGAAACTCATATCGCTTGGATCGAGGAATTTTTTCCTCTGTGGTCGGAAGGAGAACGGAGTAATCGTCGGCGGTGGATCGACGGAATCGTGTTCAAAGGAAGCAGAGAAAGTGACTAAACCGGGTTTTCACTGGCTCAAATTCATCGGTTTCTAGGAGTTTTTTTTTTAACTCATTTTCTTAGTTCACCTTCTATTTTTTTTTTTTTTTCCTTTTCTTATAATTAAATATTTTGATTTGGGAAACTTCGTGTTACCTTCTTGGATAGGGCCAAAGAGGTTTTCCCTTTCTTTTGTGGGTCAAACATTGTATTTCTATATAGAAGTAAAATCATTAATTACGTAAGGAAAAAAAAAGATATTAGTTTGTGGTATGTATAATGTATTTTTTTTATCAATTATATGCCAAGAAAATTCAATAAAAGTTTGAATTGTACATCATGAGTGTATTTTAATAGATTATAGTAGCGTTTTTTATTTAATTTATATTATATATTGTTTGTCAGAAATTTGGTTCGGGACTCTAATAAAAATATTGCTTTCGGTTTACGTAATAACAACTTCTGCCAACCTTATCCCCAAAGTCAAGACAATTTGTGCCAACGGAAAAACCAATTCTAGTGTCGTGTCGCTCTGATTCTCTCAGTTTAATGCTCTTTTTTCCTAATTAATTTATGCAAATAGTAGTAGTAACTAGTATTAGATGACGACATTTGAACATTTTTATTTTGTTAATATACTTTATACGGATTTAAATATGAATGATAATAGTAACACAATAACAACATTACAATAGTATATATGTCATGCCATGGTCCATTTTCAAACCTTTATACCACATGAATGCTTTGAAGAAAAAAGAAATATTATAACAAAAAAATAATAATAATGGAATATTGGTTCGTGGTATGACTGTATCCGTATGAAATATTTCTGTTAGAAATGAGCAAATCGAATCTAGTACAAATCATAATATAATTATCATATAGATCGATTAAATTATTTAAAGCATTGTCTGTTACAGATTGTTATTATACGTCTCTTCGTCTAAGATATTGCTAGTAAAAAAAAGGTGGGAAATTACATCAATTGATGGCTGCAATGACAATACTTACAAAGCTTCCACAGTTCCACTTATTACTCATTTCAACTTTTCCAGCATTATCGAATATAAAATCTTTTTATTAAGGTATGAAATAAATTATCGAATTTAAAATCTTTTTATTAAGGGAAAAAAAATTCCCAAATTGATTCGGGTGCAGGTCATATCTTGTTCGAGTAATCTCGGGTATCATGGGACATATGTTTGATCGAAAAGAACTACCTGAAGCTGATTTCATTGTCCTTTATAACTGAAGTTATATTGATTTTAGTGTTTTAAAGGTGTTTTTAGTGTTTTTGGAGATTTAGTGTCTGTACAAATTATTAACACAATTTGGACCAAAAAAGACAAAAAACAACAAATCCAGTTTCATAACAGATCTAAAGCATCAGAAATTTGGGATTCGTTGGAGGCTTTAAACTTAATGGATTGAGTTGAAATTTCTACACAAAATAGTCACGAGAGTTAGTTTTCATCCAGATGTTTATTTCAAGTCATTAAAATCAGCGGTTGAAGAGTTATGCCGATTTTCACAAAGTTTTTCCAAGCAGACTTGAAGTTGTGGGTTCAACCAATGGATCACCTAGACTACATGCATGAGCTATGATCACGTGTTTAAACTTTTCCCTAGCTTCAGCCTATGCTTCTCAAATGTCCAAATTCAAGTCCAAGACATGTCAAAGATTTCCAAATCCAAAAATGAAAGGTTCAAAAGACCTAGAAGTTTCTCAACTCCTATAATTACACCTTTTTGTAATTTTTAGGGCATCATCCACGACACCACTTTAATAACCACAAATTTTATTACCTCCTCCACGAAATTTACAATTTTTTTACATATTTTCTTAGTTCTTATTCTTGGAACACTCGTCAATATTCACTTTCCATCATCTAGATTCTCCAAATCTTCTTAATGTATCTTTGAGGATCTTTACTTGATAACCACGATCAAGTTGTTGTGCTCCACTCCAATTGGACCACGTCATCGTCTTTTTTATTAAATTCTTCCAGCATAACTTTCTTTTTGTATCACATCGAAGCTCCGCGTTATTATCTGTTTGCTCAATTCTTCACTTGCATCTTTCTTTTTGTGTCACAGCTTTTTTTTTTGTGTAACATTGAAACTCTATTGTTTAATCTCCAAACCTTGGAGCTTACACCATTAACACATGATATGACCGTATCCGTATGAAATATTTCTGTTAGAAATGAGCGAATCAACTATAGTACAAATCATAATATGATTATCATATAGATCGATTAAATTATTTAAAGCATTGTCCATTACAGATTGTTATTATACGTCTCTTCGTCTAAGATATTGCTAGTTAAAAAAAGGTGGGAAATTACATTAATTGATGGCCACAATGACAATATTTACAAAGCTTCCACAGTTCCACTTATTACTCATTTCAATTTTTTCAGCATTATCGAATATAAAATATTTTTATTAAGGTATGAAATAAAATTCACTAAGTTAGTACAAGCCTTGAAAATCTATAGATTTTTGCAATACCATTTAACTACTAGTTGGTCGATATTAAACAAAACCGGATTCACCAGAGTTGTGATTTATGTATTCAGCGCATACGACGTTTTGGTTTATTTTATGAAGATATAGTTCAGAATGGTACGTTTTTAACTTTAATGTCAAGCGGGGTTCCCTCGTAGGGAAAATTGTAGAACTAGTACATTTTTTTGGAAATACCAGCACTACCCCTTAAGACCAGCAGAGTTAACGCGGACCGGTTGCACGCTTTCTGCCGTTTGACATTGGCAACGCAAGTAGTTGTAGACTACGTATAGTACAAGTAGAGAGCGAAAAGAGTATGCGCAGTCTCTCATTTTACTCGCAGAAAAAAAACAAAGCGTTCTCAGTCTCTGCCGTTGGAAGCAGAGTATACGCAAACACTGTTTAGATTCTACTTGTATTATGCAAAAATTTGGTAAACACTACTGTGTTTTTTTACAGTTAGGGTTTCGCAGACCAAACCACCTAACGGTAGACCAAAGGGAGATTGATATCAGACTTTAGGATAATTCATTACAAAAAAGAGCTGAACATTGACTCCTTCCAATTAGCTTTGCTATGTTTCTTCATAAAACAAATATAAACTCCCGACAAAAAAAAACAAACAAACATAAACTCATAAACAATTTTATTAGAAGTGATCAGAGTTGTAATCTTGAGGCGGTGAAAGAGCGAAGGTCAGCCAGTGTGGTATTGAGAACTTGAGGTCTTCGAAGCAACTAGTGTTGCAATATCGAGCGTTTTGAAAGAAACAACACAAAGGCGTCTCGTCCTCGTCCATGAAGCGCTATTCGAGCGTGTTGTTAGGGAAACGGGCCGAAATTGAGTGAGTATTAGGTTGGCCCAACCATGAAGTAGACATATCCATGTCCATTCGCTTCATCCTCAATGAACTTCACCGTGGCAAGAAAATGCCTAGTTGGTGCGGGGTAGGTCAAGTAGTCCATATATCCTCCAACTCCTTCAAGTGCTTGAACCCTTCTTGTGTCCACTCCTCAAACTCGCAGGTGCCTTGAAAAGAATGGTGACTGATTCTTTTTGAAGTGTTCATGGTAGTGTGTTCTTAGTGGTTGTGTCTACAAAAACATTTCCCAAATGAGAACAAGGGCATAGTTGAGAACAAAATGCTACTATCCATCATTTAAAGAGCACAAATGGAACGAAAACCAAAAAGTCGATGAAATCAAAGATTGAGTTTTAACCATACCCTTTGCTTGGTAAATGATGGAGTTGTTAATGGAAAAAGAGATTGTGATTTTGGAAATCCTCTTTGAAAAATAATTGTTGTGTGCAAATGAGAAATAAGAGATCTGAGAGGAAAAAGAGAGCTTGAGGATGAATTTGTGATTCCAGGGATAAAAAGAGGCTTTGTAAGCAACAGACCTTCGACTTCCTCGAGATTTTGAAACCCTAGTTTTCCTCGAGATTTTGAAAATACTAGCGCTATCCCTTAATGTATATCACTAACGACAGAAGACAATCACCAGTAGTGCATTAACCGGTATAAGCCGAAAAAGAGAAAACTCGAGAAACTCGGTGAAAACCGAGTGGTTAGGGTATCGCAGACTGACTGAATATCACCAACGGCAGATCGAAGGCAGATCGCAATCAGAGAATTCGTTTGTAGAGAGTTTTTGTTGATGTATATTTGTATATAGTTCCAATTCCTTTATACATTATTTCTTTAATTTCTAACTATTGTCAAAGTACAACTTATGTTTAAAAAAAAAACTCCATAGTGAAAACCGAGTGGTTAGGGTATTGCAGACTGAATGAATATCACCAACGGCAGACCGAATGCAGATTGATATAGGAGAATTCGTTTGTAGTGATTTTTTGTTGTTGTATATTTGTATATACTTCCACTACCTTTATACATTATTTCTTACTGGTTTCAAAGTAAAACTTATGTTCAAAAGAACAAATTAGACAATAAAATTCATTATCATATGTTTCTTCGTGTTTCTTTGTTCAACACAACACTATATGAAATATTTCCTTGGTATTTACCATGGTTATTGATTTTTCTTCCATTATGTATTTTCAATGTAAATAAGCTTTTAAACACTTAGATTGAAGATCACTTTGGAGTTATGACGTCTAAACAAATGTTAATCGAAGTTTTTAATTTTTTTTTAGTGGTTTAAGGTTTCGCAGACTGTATGCCGACCTAGCGCAGCATTTTTGAAGAGTTTCTACACACAAAAAAGCGGCGCTGACTTAACTATACGACAAAAAGGGGCGCCATCTTTAATTTGGTAATAGTAGATTTAAAAAATTTCCACAATATATATTCGGGGCTCAAATCAGTTGTTTCAGGCCCATGCCGAAGCCCATAAAGCTTAAAAACACAACATTGACTCTTCTTCTACTTCCCATCAGCAACCCTAGAGCAGAGGAGCGTATCTTCAATTTTGTCGATCTCTTTCTTCATTTTCTTCATTTCTCCGATAATTCTCCTATCTCTTGATTTCTCTGATATTTCTCCTTCGAATATATCATGTATATGAATGATTACGAGATGGATATGAATGATTACGAGATGGATTTTCCTGCCATGATTTTTTCCAAAGGAAACGAGCCATATTCAAATACCATAATAAACTACAGTTCGAAGTTCAATCATCTTTCACTGGTGGAAGGTGTAGTGGGTGAGGAAGTGTGGGATTATGTCCGCAAGTCACCACTAGGAGTTATTTGTAAGTTTGAGAAGTTGAGTTTCAGATGGAGTGCAAAATTTGTGCATCACCATCTTATTTGCAAACAATTGGAGTGTGAAAACCCATTTGAGTTGTGGTTTTTGATCGCGGGGCAGCCAGCACGGTTCTCGCTCTTCGAGTTTGAAGAGATCAAAGGTCTTAACTGTAATGAAATTATGCAGTTGGATGGGTTGGTATCTTCTCAAGCTACTCACCAAAACTGGAATCGCTTTCGGAGTCTTCTCAAAATTTGCCGTGCTAGTCCTTGTATTGAGGACATAGTAAAATTGTGTATGAACCATGGTGGAGATATAAACAAATCTTGGTCCAGGGAAGATAAAATTAGGCTTAGTTACCTAGTTATTCTGTCTAACGGTCTGTTGGGTGTTGATCGGCGTACCGAAATTCCACTTAACCTAGCTAGTTTGGTGATAGATTTGGAAACTTTCGAAGGGTATCCCTGGGGGAGGGTTGCTTACAAAGATCTTGTTGAGCAGGTTAAGTTAGTAACTAAAGAGAAGATATGGCAAGACTCTTATGTTTTGAAGGGGTTCGTACAAGTTCTACAGGTCTGGGCATATGTGTATCTGCCCAAAGTGGGAGAAAATTTGGGAACACCTATAGCGTTTGAAGGTACACATCTGCTAAGATACAAGGGAAAAGTTGGCAGACCCGATATGGAGAAGATCTTCTCGAGTGAAGAGGTATGTATATCTCTGGCATAGTTTACTGAAGTGAAAATGTAGACTTTTGGCAAAGTAAGCCACAGTGGCAGCGTCTGCAAAAAGACTCTGCCACAAGTTTACATATTCTCGTCGCTAGACTTCTGGCAGAGTTACGCAGACTTCTGGCTGACATTTATGTAACCATATAACTGTTTTGTAGGTTACTGTAACTGCTATGTGTGAGAGATCCCGGGAGAAATCTATCCACGTTGGAAAGGTAACGACGTAATAAATGTCAAGCTTGATAATCTCATCAAATACATTATCTCTGGCCAGCCGTGGGCGGACATCAAATGGAGCGTCTCAAAAATGCCGCCAGTCCCAGAAAACCGCACTGGAAAAAAAAGGAAAGTAGATAATGAAGGAAAGAGAGGAAAAGGGAAAAAGAGGAAGAGAATTGAAGAGCGAAATGGAGAAAAGAAGAGGCGAAAGGGAATTGAAGAATATGATGAAAAAATCGAAGAAGAAGAAGAAGAAGATGACGGACGGTATGTCATGAAACCGAAGTTCTCTGTAGCTAAAATCCCATCTACTGGTTCAACAGACATCGTTGACATCATTGAATTTGTCCTGGAAAAACACCAGACCAAGTTTGACGCAGTTGTAACTAGAATTGAAAACGCCAGCCTTGATCAGCAACGATTAAACTTGGAACAGCAACGAACCAGCATGGAACAGCATAATATTTTGAGTGAAACCTTAAACAACTTGGCACAGGTCGTTGGAAAGCTGATGGAGAGAATGACTTGTTTCGAGCAAGATATTCGCTTCTCTAACAACAAACTAAAACCTGACAATCGCATGCTATGTCCAACTCAGCAATTGTTGAAATAAAATACCTGGCATGATCTGCGATATCATCCTCTATCAGATCTGGTAAAACAATAGAGGGGCATGGCATACTCTACTTGCCTACGTTGTATCATTCAGTCTCAAAACTTTTCTTCCAAACTTTTCTCTAAAACTTTCAGTCTAAAAAAATGGCTCAGTTAGATATGGTTTTAGACTTTCCACTCATGAAGAATGGTGGAAGAATCTTGGTTCAAGTCGTAAGAGAATTTGGAGAGCACTATCCACGCTTTCAACCTGAAAGACACTTGCTTCTCACTAATTATCACGCTGTAAGAAATGCATGCTTTGATGTCCTTATGTTGTCTCTTAGGAATACATGATTTTGTTTCATTTTTAGAGGAATAGATGCAATCTTTGGTTTTATGGTTTAGGGTATTCGGATCTCTGCAACCATTCGAAATCATCTGTTGGCAAAGTTCGAAGACATGGTTGAAGAGGAATGGTATTTGATTAGGAATTTTGAAGTTGCGACTAGGCCGGCTCAGTGGAAACTAACACACCATGAGTTCCATATCTTCTTCCATGAAGAATCGATCATTAAAAAGGTACCACGAATCTGTGGTAACCATATGGTGTCGTTAACTCCATTTCGCAGAGTTCCAAACGACTCATTGCATAAGAAGATTAGTGTTGGTAAGTTTTGATGGAATATTAGTTGTTTGATTTTCCATAAAGTGTCAGATCAAATAATCTATATTGATGTTGCTCTATGACACAGTTGATTTGCTTGGTGCTATTGTGAAAGTCAAGAAATTAGAAATTTATCAAGGCTTCACAGATGATGTTTACATTGTCCCTGGTCACAAAGTTCTGCACTTCACATTGAGGAATTTCAGGTAAGTTAATTATGTTTATAGTTTAGGATGTCTTTTCAGAACGAAGTACTATAAATTCGTCTTTGTGAGCTACAGCGGCGAAGATATCAACTGTATTGCGAAGGGAACATTTGCTGATGAATCAGCCAATTGGGAAGGGGAGCCAGCAGTGAACATAACCTATGCACCGATGTTGGGTCGGCGACGAAGAAAGAGACCACGACGAAGAAAATCTCGCTGAAGAAGGATTCGCACCAGCAATGACGGGAGTCTGAGCCAGCGAAGGTGATACTAACCTAAACCGAGCCAGAAATTTGGCAGAGGAAGAAGAAAATCTTCTCTGGGTCCAACAGGCGCAATACGCTGACTAGTCGAGGACAACGAGCCGAGCCCATAGAGAAGAGTTGGACGAAATTCGAGCCTCATTGGATCGTGCCACTGCTGAGATGAAAGCTGTCCGATCCCAGGTGCACAAGGCAACCAGTAAAGCTCTGAAGATTGATCGCGTACTAGAAGAAGCACACAACACGCCGTTTACAGCTCGGATTACCAAAGCAAGAATTTCTGACCCAGGAAAGATCAAGGCTCCAGTTTACGAAGGAAACACCGATCCTAAGGAGCATATAATGGTGTTCATCATAGCAATGGGCCGAGCCAATTTCAGGGAAAAAGAGAGAGATGCCGGTTTCTGTCTGCTGTTTGTGGAGCATCTAAAAGGCGCAGCACTCCAATGGTTTTCCAGGCTTGAGCGTAACTCCATTGACAATTTCCAATAACTGTCTGCTGCCTTTCTGAAGCATTACTCCATGTTTATGGATCGAGGAGCCTCTGATGCTGACCTCTGGACATTAACTCAAGGCCCTACGGAGACATTACAAAGCTTCATGGAAAGATTCAAAGCAGTCATGTCAAAGGTTGAGGGCGTAAGTGACAAGGCTGCCGTGCTCGCATTGAAGAGATCGTTGTGGTACGAGTCGGAGTTCCGAAAAGAGATTGCTCTGAACACACCACTATCAATCCAAGACGCGCTACACCGAGCCTCCGACTTCATAGTCAACGAAGAAGAGACGAAGGTCTTGTCTCAGAAATATGGAGCAGCCAGAACGACGAGCCGTCCCTTCCAAACTCCGAACCCACCTCCTCCCAAGAGGAGTAATCAAGGAAGCGGGTATGTACATCACGAGAAACCCAATTTAGGAGGATCCCATAGCTACCAGGTGGGAACAGGCCGAGGCAAAACACCTTGGAACACGTGGACACGAAGTCAGAGTTCGTACGATGAAAAAGCCTACTACGATTATCATCACATGCACGGTCACTCAACTGCCAACTGCCGAACCCTGGGAATAAAGCTTGCGGCAAAGCTAGTAGCCGGAGAACTCGGTAACGCTATCAGCCTGAAGGACTTCGAACGAGAATATGAGAAACCGCAGCCAAACCAAACAAATCAAAATGATGATACCCCAAGCGAGGAAGGCGAGATGACGAGGCGACGCAGTCAGGTTCTCGAAGAAGAATAAATATGATAATGGGAGGATCACAATACTGCTCGGACACGATGTCTTCAATCAAAGCCTTCCAGCGGTGAGCCGATGCGTGCGTTAACTTGTCAGCACCTTCCAAACTTCCCAACGATGTTATCTCATTCGAAGAAAGGGAAACCACCGGCATCGACCGACCACATAATGACACCCTCGTGATAGAATTGATCGTAGATGATTGTGACGTCGCCCGAGTTCTGATAGATACGGGAAGCTCTGTAGATGTGATATTCCGGGAAACTCTCAGAATAATGGACATAGACCTATCCAGAATCACAACAGCGCCGAAACCTTTAACCGGATTCTCTGGAGAAACAACCATGACCCTCGGAACAATAAAGCTCCTCGTCCGAGCCGAAGAAGTAACCAAGATAGTGAAATTTTCGGTTGCAGATCACCCTGCAATCTACAATGTGATTATGGGCACCCCCTGGATAAACTCCATGCGAGCTGTACCATCGACCTATCATCTCTGCATCAAATTCCCGACCCCAGGAGGAATCAAAAAAATTTGGGGAAACCAAAAGGAATCTCGCATTTGTTTCCTAGCCGAGCACAAACTCAGGAACCCCGTCACAGATACCATAACTAAGCAAAAGAAGATGAAGGCTAACAGAGAGCCCGAAAAGGAGTTGGCGAAACTCGTATAGCAATTACAGCTCATGGAGGATCGTGAGAGGAAAAACAAACCAACTTGCAACCCCATTGTCTCGGTGAACATCGATGGCAATCACCCAGAACGCTGCGTTGAGATAGGGGCCGAGCTGAAGGATCCGATACGGGGATAAGACATGTCCGGCATCAGCATCAACGTGACATGCCACGAGCTAAACGTGGACCCAACCTTTCAAACCAGTCAAACAGAAAAGGCAAAAACTCGGACCAGAAAGAGCACAAGCAGTGAATGACTAGTTGGAGAGGTTACTACGCGTGGGATCAATAGTCGAAGCAAAATATCCTGACTGGCTCGCCAATCCAGTAGTGGTCAAGAAGAAGAATGGGAAGTGGCGTGTATGCGTGGACTTCATCGACCTGAACAAAGCTTGCCCAAAAGATAGCTTCCCGCTCCCACATATTGATCGACTGGTGGAAGCAACAGCAAGCAACAAAATCCTTTCGTTTATGGATGCTTTCTCCGGATACAACCAGATCCTAATGAACCCAGACGATCAAGAGAAGACGGCATTCATCACAGACCGCGGGATATATTGCTACAAAGTAATGTCGTTCGGTCTTAAAAATGCCAGAGCAACTTACCAGCGATTAGTGAACCGAATGTTCGCTGACCAACTGGGGAAGACGATGGAAGTTTACATAGACGACATGCTGGTAAAGTCTTTAGAGGAGAAGGACCACGTAGCTCACCTAGAAGAATGTTTCAAGCAACTGAATATGCATAACATGAAGCTCAACCCAACCAAGTGCAGATTCGCGGTGACGTCTGGAGAGTTTCTTGGATATCTGGTCACCCACCATGGAATTGAAGCCAACCCGAAGCAGATTGATGCGCTCATACAGATGGTGTCACCGAAAACAAAGCGTAAAGTCCAGAGGCTAACAGGACGGGTCGCCGCGTTGAATCATTTTATCTCTCGGTCAACTGATAAGTGTTTGCCTTTCTACGACACACTGCGTGGGAACAAGAAGTTTGAATGGATAGAAAAATGCGAGCAGGCGTTTCAACAGCTAAGAGAATACCTAGCCAGCCCTCCAATACTTACGAAACCAGTGGAAGGCGAACCGTTATTCCTTTACACAGCCGTTTCGGCAACAGCAGTAAGTGGAGTACTCATCAAGGAAGATCGCAACGAGCAGAAGCCTATTTTCTATGTCAGCCAAACTCTCACTGACGCTGAAACCTGGTATCCACAGATGGAGAATCTGGCATTGTCTGTGATAATGTCCGCTCGAAAACTGAGACCATACTTCCAGTCACATTCAATTGTGATCTTGACTACGTTCCCCCTGCGATCCATCCTGCATAGCCCTAGCCAGTCTGGGAGATTGGCAAAGTGGGCAATAGAGCTGAGCGAATACGACATCGAGTATCGAAGCAGAACCTGCGCGAAGTCTCAAGTCCTTGCAGACTTTCTGATAGAACTCCCAGAAGAAGTGATAGAAGAGCTGGCTCCGAGCCCAATATGGAAACTCCACGCGGATGGATCATCATCAAAACAAGAATCCAGAGTAGGAATACGATTAACCTCTTTAACAAGCGAAATCCTCGAACAGTCATTCCATTTGGGTTTTCGCGCATCCAATAACGAAGCAGAGTACGAAGCTTTGATCGCAGGAATGAGACTCGCTATTCGACTCAAGGTTTCGCATGTCCAGGCCTACTATGATTCACAGCTGATGGTCAACCAAGTCAGCGGCGAGTACACAGTCAGAGATGACCGAATGGAAGCTTATCTAAAGATAGTCAAAGACTTGGCTGCACGGTTCGAAGAGTTCACATTGACACGAATACCACGCGGAGAAACACTTCGACAGACGCGCTAGCAGCACTCGCATCTACCTCCGATCCAAACCTGAAAAGGATAACCCCAATAGAATTCATCAAACATCCAAGCATCAACCTCTCTGATTCCGTGAGCGCGATCACCCGCTCCCAAACAGCCAACCAAGCCGAAGATACGTCCGGGGGCGCTGATTCCACCACCATAGAGGAAGACCAAAACATGTCACCTTCGGCAAAAGAGGAGACAATCAAGATAGAGGAAGAGCCAAAAACAGATCCTACGGCCGAAGGTGAAGCAATCGAGATGGAGGAAGATCCACAACTAACGGAAACAGACTACGGATGTGACCAAGAGTGGATGGGAACAATCTGTGTTTACATCATGGACGGCGAGTTACCATCAGATAAGTGGTCCACTCGAAAACTCAGAGCTCAAGCTGCATGATACGTTCTATTAGATGGAAACGTCTTCAAGTGGAGATTCTCAGGACCGCTGATGGCCTGTGTCGAAGGCGCTGAAGCTAGAAAAATCATGGCAGAGGTCCACAGCGGCTCATGTGACAACCACTCCGGCGAAAGAGCTTTGGCAATCAAGATCAAGCGTCATGGTTACTACTGGCCGACTATGGTGAAGGACTGCGAGAAGTTCTCGGCTAGGTGCAAAAAATGTCAACGACATGCCCCAATGATTCACCAACCCACGGAGTTGCTGTCCTCAATCTCAGCATCCTACCCCTTCATGCGCTGGTCAATGGATATAGTCGGACCTCTACATAAATCCAAGCAAAAGAGATTTCTGTTAGTCTTGACGGATTACTTCTCCAAATGGGTCGAGGCAGAATCTTACGCCAACATAAAGGACGCCTAGGTCGAGCACTTTGTTTGGAAAAATATCTTATGCCGACATGGGGTTCCATACGAAATTGTCACAGACAACGACTCACAATTTATCTCTACAAGGTTTGAAGCCTTCTGTGAAAAATGGAAGATACGACTCAGCAAGTCTATGCCATGCTATCCACAAGGGAATAGGCAAGCAGAAGCAGTGAACAAGACTATCCTGGACGGTCTGAAAAAATGCCTTGATGCAAAGAAGGGACGCTGGGCAGATGAACTCGAAGGAGTGTTATGGTCGCACCGAACCACTCCACGGCGAGCCACCGGTGAAACACCTTTCGCTCTTATCTACGGTGCAGAATGTGTCATCCCAGCCGAAGTCCAATTTCCTGGAGTCTGCCGCAGACTTCTTTCAGGGTAAGAAGGACTGAATCACCTCATGTTACTTGATGAGTTAGACCTGGTTAACGAACGAAGAGATCAAGCGCTAGTTTGGATTCAAAATTACCAACAGGCGGCGGCTAAGTATTACAACACCAACGTCAGAAGTCGCAAGTTCAAAGAAGGTGATCTGGTCCTCCGCAAAAAATTTCAAAACACAGCCGAAATGAACGCTTGAAAACTAGGAGCAAACTGGGAAGGACCCTACAAAATCACCAAAACAGTTCGACCAGGAGTATACAAGCTCTCAAACATATCTGATGTTCCGATACCAAGATCTTGTAACGCAATACACCTAAAGAGGTATTACCACTAAATCACTTCACATGAACTACGGGATGACTTGATCCCTGAAAAGAGTACGTAGGCAGCTCGTCTTCGGACGGGTTCAGTTGTCCCCCTCCTTAAAAAAGGGGGGAGTGGGTACGTATACATGTATACTCCCATATCTCGCATCACTCTTCAAAGAGAATAACTTCAAACTCTTTTAAACACAAAACTCGTGTCACTTACCTACACGAATCACAACTTTACATCCTTCACGGATATTCTATCACCTCGTCTGTTGCTAGCCACAACAGACGGACAACCACATCCTTTACGGATTTTAACCACTATCTCAATATGGGATAGGGTTCTCAACACCCTCTTACGAGTAACAAAGCGCGCTATACAAATTATGATTGGGTATATCCTGGTCTAATATCCGAGAGGTATATCCTGAACGATATTCTTACAAGTTTATCTTCGAGAGGGACCCGTAAGTCGAAAGCTCACAAGTCTTAAAACTCGAAGTAAACTCTTAGACCCAGTAAACACCTCTTGGTACACTGGTCGTAAACATCTCCGAAATATGATACTAAACCTACCAGTTAGTATGAGATTTTAAATGTGTTTCATTGTCAAAAGAACAGGAATGTAAGTCGAAACACCGCAAACCCTAAACTGACACTAAAGCGCCTCGATACAAAGACAACCATACGTTTCCTAACACGATGGTTCGCAATATCACATCAAACTGGTATTGAAGATACTTAAGCAAAAACCAACAAAGATAAAAGAGGAGTTATGCCAACGAACGGCAACTATTACAAAAAAGTACTACGTGGATAAAGCCGTCCAGGCATTTATGTTCAAAATACAAAAAAAAAAAAATAATAGAGAAGAGTTTCAAACTAAAGGAGCATTAGTCAGTTGAGAGGACCTACCTCTGCAGCTTTCTCCTCGGCAAGAGCAGCAATCCAGGTGTGCCGACATTAGAGCCGGCGAAGTCTGCAATTCCGACTGTTGCTGCTGCATTCTCCACTGGCTCGCTCCCAAGGAGGGTGTCTACAGAATTAGAGGAAACCGGCGAAAGCATCAGATCCTTCTTCAGCTCGGCCTCAATTCTCTCGAATTCATCAGTCGCGTCGGCTAAATCGACCCTCCACCCTGCCAACTTTGTCGCCTCGGAATCCAAAGCTGGCGCATCATCCTTCTGGAGAATCTCAAGTAGCTGCAAATTGCTGTCAACTTGGGCAAGACCAAGCTCTTTTTCCTTCGCCACCTTCAGCTCGTCGATGCTCTTCTCAATCTTGGCGAGCCGCTCCTGGAATTTTTCTGACATTTCTCGCCTCGCCGCCTACCGGGCTTTTTTGACATTCGCCTCGTCCAAAGCTTTAGCAGCGGTGATTTGCCTCTTTAAGAACTTAATTTCGGCAGTTTTCTTCTGCTTAGAGAGGTCTAACCTCATAGCCAAGTCGCCGGCCTTGCTCCATTCAATCCTGAGATATGCTTTCTCCTTCTCCAGAGCCTCAATCCAAGATGAAGCAGTTGCCAGCTCATCAGTATGTCTGCTCTCCAGCTCGGCAACCTTATCTTTGAAGAAAGATGCGTCCTTGCGGGTATCTTCGATCCGGCGCCTATCCTTTCGCACGTCATGTTCAAAGACAGCGACGATCTTGTTGATAGACGCGACGAACTGATCATAGAAAAAAGCAGTCAGTACTTAGTCGTTCCTACTCAATTCAAAATGAGCAATTTCAAACATACCTTGGTGCCTCGGAGCGACATGTCAACATAGTGGTCGCCATGAGAAAGCACATCAAGAGGTGGCAACCTATCTCCTGAACAACGAACCTGTGAGAAGAGAGTCGCTGAGGCTGCCTCATCGTTACATATCGGCTCAGATCCTTCGTGTCTAAACGTCAGCACCGGCTCGTCAATAATAGGATCAGCAGGCTTATGGCGTTTTCTTCTCTCCTGTTTCTCCTTAGCGTTTTCTTTATCAGCCTCAGGATGTTTACTAGGAGTATGTCTCTTGCTCCCATTGTGTTGAGATATGGCCGAAGCAGAAGGCCTGACAACCGAGATAAGAGCCGAAACCACTTCCCTAGGCTCGGCATCGAAAATTGGAGGCTCGGGAAGAAAATTTTGCTTCACCGCAGCGACAGTCTGACTAACCATCTCTATAGTTGGCTCGATATTTTGTTCAATTGCGCCAGGCGCTTCGTTGGCTCGGTTGGCTGCTTCTCTTGTTTTTCTTCTCTTTCAGCGCCTGCTTGTCACGGATCGTCGGTCCCTTTCCCATTGTTTGTTCTTGGAGGTTTTGAGCTAGAGATTCAGATTCTGAGCTGTCTGATACTTCGACACCAGCCAAGATGGATCGGGCTTTTTCAATTCTCTTCAGGGAAAAATGATTTTCCCAGTGGCACTTCCCTGCAGCAAGCGTGTCCCGAAGCGTAAGTGTATATTCTGGAAAATGTGGGAGAATCTGCCGCACTGAAAAAAAAACAACAAACCAAAGAAAGTGGTCAGCTCGCTTCAGAATATATAAAAAACTATGGATCTCCTGAAAATCTACGGCTCGCCCACCAATAGTTCCCCATTGAGTTTTAGCGTGGCAGACACATTTGGCTTCTACCGTAGCGTCGTTAAGGGGAACAAAGAAAAAGTAACTCCCCCAGTTGCTATCTTTGCTTCAGAAGCCTTCAATGATCTTTCTCTGCTTCTTGTTAGAGATATAGTACGCTCGGGAGTTTTTGATCTTCCGGAATTCAAGGAACTGCCGAAGATGGGAAGCGCGAACGGTCACGTCACATTCATAGCTCCGAACTAGAATCCCAACTAAATGACACATCCCCCGTGGAGTAATTTGGCTCGGCGTTAACCCATGTTTGGCCAAGAAGCGGATGATCAATCCGGGAATTGGAAACCAAAGCACGCTTTGGTAAAAGAAACTCTCGTAAAGAGCAAAACACCCAGACGACGGAGCTTCGGCTCGGTCTGCAGATGTAGGAACAATCAAATCAACATCCTCCAAAATATTGAATCGATGCCTCAATGCTTCCAGGGATTCAGCTGTGCACAGAGACGAACCAGGTGGGTCAGGTCATCTCTTAGGATTTTTCCTTTTAGGCTTTCGTCTCGTCGATGTGCTAGCCTGGTGGCTCCCAAACAGTCTCTCCAACCGCACCTTTTCTGCCTCGTCAAGAGTGTATTCTTCTGGTTCGGCTTTGATTTCTTCCAGAGCTTTCTGTATTAAACTCGCCTCGGCATCTGCCTCGGCATCAAAAGCTTCATCAACCAGAGGCGGGACAACAATCTGCAACTGAACTGGCGGAGAGTTGAATTCCACTGGTTTGGTAACCTGTGGAGATAACACCATCTTGCGTCCAAGCAACGAGGCAGAATTTGCCGAACCCACAGAGTCTTCTAGCTCGGCGATATGAGACATTGGGGATTTTGGCTCGGAATGAAACTGATACTTAGTAGGAATTGGAGAAATCTTGGCTCGGAGACATACTTGATACGAGAAATTTCGGCTCGGGGGCAGAGAAGATCAAAGCAGCAACGCGACCCGGATGATGATGGATCGGAAAATTCAAACACTCGCCGTAGATGTATGAAGATGGATCGGAAAATGCAAGGAGTCGCCGAGCCACGCTTGAAGATGGGTCGGAAGATTCAAAGTGGCGGCGGCGGAAGAGAAGAATCGATAAAAACCTAGCCGAAACTTGAAAATAAAAAGAGAGAAAAGAAGAGAGAGAATAGAGCTACCTATTTTTCGGAAATGTGGAAAAGTGAGTTATGAGGAGTGAGACAGGGATCTAAATATAAAGACGTATGAAAGCACAGCCCGTGACGCCACGCGGCCTCGGGAACATGCAAAAACGTTTGCAGTTCCCAATAAAGTTATGGTCATGATAAGAGATACTTCAACCAACATTACTGCCGAGCCAAAGACAAATCACTTATTGGGATGGCTCGGCAACATATCAAAGAAATGATGGTTCGGCAACATGACAACTTGAAAGGGGCATCACGAACCAAAACAGCTCGGTCACACAGGTGATAAATTGGCTCCTCAGCATGTCAACAGAAGACTGCTCGGCGGAATGGCAGTCTAAGGAACTCAGCAAGATGACAAGGTAGAACAACTCGGTCACACAAGTGATAGGTTGGCTCGGCAGCATGTCAAAAGAAGTTGGCTCGACAGCATGACACGCCAGTTTTGGCTCGGCAACGAACGCCTCGCCAAAACTTCCCCTCAAAGTGGTTCGGTGACATAGGATAAGTCTTGGATGCCAATCTCAGAGATGGCCAACTTTCACCTCGTCATCATCATCACTGACTCTAACGAGTTGGGGAGCTAACTGTTGGGGTCGATTTCCACCCCATCGAGATTGGCCACCGACGAAGCAGTGATGAGCCAACGTTTGGCTAGGCAACAGGAAGGAGTAACTGACGAGCCAACGTTTGGCTAGGCATCGGGAAGAAGCAGTGACTAGCCAATGTTTGGCTAGGCAGTAGGAAGGAGTAAGTGACGAGTCAATGTTTGGCTAGGCAGCAGGAAGGAGTAAGTGACGAGCCAATGTTTGTCTCGGCAGCAGGAAGAAGCAGTGACGAGCCAAAACTTGGCTAGGCTCACAAAGATGGAGACGAGCCAAACCGTAGTTCGGCGACAGAGGCAAGATAGAAACGAGCCAACACTTGGCTAGGCATCAGGAAGAAGGGGTGATGAGCCAACCTTTGGCTAGGCATTAGGAAGAAGGGGTGACGAGCCAACGTTTGGATAGGCATCAGGAACAGGAAGCAATGACGAGCCAACATCCCTGGCTCGGCGACAGGAAACAATGACGAGCCAACATGTTGGCAGACCAGCAAACGGTGACGAGCCAACATGTTGGGAAACCAACAAACGGTGACGAGCCAACATGTTGGCAAACCAACAAACGGTGACGAGCCAACATGTTGGCGAACCAATTTCTCGGCTCGGCATCGAGGAAAGTCAGACGACAAAGCCAAGACCTCGGCTCGACATCGACAAACCAGACTAGCCAAACAGGCGAGACAAGCGACAAACCAGCCCGCCGATGACCCAACGAAGCAACGAGCCCAATACCTTGTTGGGCTGAGGCACCAAGCCACAAGATATTGGTGGACCGAGGTGACGAGGCAAAGAAAGAAGTCCGCATCTGAATCAGAGAAAGGAAATTCCAAAGAATAAGGAAGTTCTCCTTTATCCTTTAGGAAAAGGCCTAGCCGACTATTTTGCGTATAAATAAACAATGTACCTCTTGAAAAAGGGGATCCAAAAATTGACCTAGCAAAACACTTGTTATTCTTTGCAACAGCTTTCAAAACAGCTTAGATAATAAAAACCATCTTTGGATCTCTGTTCTTGGTTCCTTTACATAGAAGTTCGTCGAATCCCTAAATTCTCCTTACAAGTTTTGGTTGTGCGAGTTTCGACTCCCACATTAATGCTTCATTGTAATCAAATATTTTGCCAACCTTAATAGTTCCAGATTTCTTCATTGGTAATGGCTTCGTAGGCGTGTCATCGAATATATCGCAGAATAAAGGTGGCATCTGCTGTTTCTTCACAGACTGTCGGCAGTCTCTGCTGTTGTTCGGTGATGGCATCATATGCTCATCTTTAACATTACCAACATCATCAAAATCCACACCACCATCCTCTTTGACATCACAAGCTTTATCTTTACCCGCAGCCTCTGCTTTAATTCCATCGTTTTTTTTCCATGATACGCAAAGCCGGATAACCTCTTTTTCCGCCATTGTGATAAAATTTGCAAGTTGCCTATCGTTATTTAAAAAGATAGGATGTGTGTCGCTAGGCATTTTTCCATGATATGTGTAGGCAACTTATAAGCAATCTCGACTGCATTCATCTGCGTTTCCAAGTTATAATCTTCAAAAACAATTCGGAGAAATTCCTCATACTTGATTTGTTCTTCAACCGCAAATAACTTGCTTCCTTTGCTTGTATCAACGTCGAAATCCCAACCCATTTTTACTTTCCATTGTCCAAAAACAGTCAACAAATGCAACATTATCTGCAAAAAGAGAATGTTCACTAATAGATTAATTGCAAAAGATCTGCAACTCACTATCTTAGAAGATTTTTGGCAGAGTTCTACACTTTGGCAGGGTCTTTTAGAAATAGCTCTGCCAAAGACGTAATAGAGCTCTAGATGCAGTTTAGAAGATGGTGGTTTAGATAACTAGTGTAATGTTTTGAAGTGTTACCTGTGTTCGTTCTTCCCGAAAATATGCTCGCCTTCAACCCCTAGATTATCTTTGACCAGCAGATATTGTTAGATGTAAACAAAGATCGTCTTTCCGAAGAATGTACGTACTTTCATTCAAAATCGAAGTCTGTAAACAATCTTATACTCGGATTTCGCTTCCGTCTCTTTGAAAATATGAAATCTCCCTTTGAGGGTGAAATCGAAATAGTAGATCTAGGTTAAAGGTGGAGAAGTTGAAAAGGTTTATAGCAAACTCAAAAAAGTAATAAGTAATGGCATTCTTGTTATTATTGTGAAAAGAGAGGAGTACTTCAAAATCCGACCGTTTATACAATTTAGTTACGTTGCAAATGTCAAGCCAGACCCTGCGAACAGTATGCTACCGTCTGACGAGCAATATCTGCCTTATGTCTACAAATATGCACACACAATATATGCCTTAAGTCTACAAAAAAGCACACACAATATCTGCCTTAAGGCTACATAATTGACACACTATATCTGTCTTAAGGCTACATAATTGACACACTATATCTGCTTTAAGGCTACACAATTAGCAGAGTTTAAGTAGAGTCTGTCCAGACTTAGCCTTAAGGCTACACAATTGACACACTATATCTGCTTTAAGGCTACACAATTTCCAGAGTTTAAGCAGAGTCTGTCTAGCCGTAGTCTGAAGGCTACACAATTCACACACTATATCTACTTTAAGGCTACACAATTAGCAGAATTTAAGCAGAGTCTGTCCAGCTGTAGCCTTAAAAAACTATAGATTTTTGCAATAACATTTAATTACTAGTTGGTCGATATTAAACAAAACCGGATTCACCGAGTTGTGATTTATGTACGCTGCGTATACGACGTTTTGGTTTATTTACACAAATTCACGTAAACTATTATTGAGAATACTAAGTGAATACTCGTATGATACGTGAATTTTTTATATATATAATTGGTGATAGACTCAAAAATTGCAATATAAAAAATAAGATGAAAAAATTGTGTAAAGCCAATCGAAAAACATTGACATTTTTTTTTGGTTAGATCACATTGACATTCTCTCAAGACCTAAAAAAACCAAACGTTGATATAGACAATAACTAGAAAAATTGCATAAAAGTTTTTCAAACTGACACGCACTGACATTTTAAACCTTAGAACTATTTTACTGGCACTTTAAACATTAAAACTATTAACACAAAACACATCCAGAGTGGTTTCCGAATACGCACTTTAACAGAATAGTAAAAAATGTTAACAGAAAATTAAAACCGTTTAAAAATTATTTATCTTTGTTTATAATTACAAAATGTGTCTTAATTGTTTCAATTTTATAAAAGACATGTGCACTTTAAAATAAATAAATAAAAGAAGAAAACAACAAATTCCCAAACTGATTCAGGTGCAAGTCATATCTCGTTCGAGTAGTCTCAGGTGTCATGGGACATATGCGTGATAGAAAAGAAATACCCAAAGCTTATTCCATTGTCTTCTATAATTGAAGATGCTAAAACCTCGCCGGAGAAAAAATCGGCGCTAAACACGACGAAGAGGAGAACAAACGAGGAATTACTACTTGGATTTGCGACGGAGAAGAAGCTTCGATCGATCATCGAGACATGGATTGCTCTAGGTTGACGAATTGAAAGCTACTTCTAACGCGCATATTGATATACTCTGGTTTTTACTGTTTTTAGCTCTGGTTTTAAAGATTTTATTTATTATTTTATATTGATTTTAGTGTTTTAAATGTGTTTTTAGTGTTTTTGGAGATTTAGTGTCACTACAAGAAAACAAGTCAATTTGCGAGAAGAATTTGCGACCAATATTGAGGTCGCAAATTTGCGAGGCGTTTGCTAGGAATTTGCGTCTGGAGTCGCAAATTAGTCGCAAATTTGCGTGGATAATTTTCGTCGTAAATATCCTCAAATTTGCGACTAATTTGCGACGAAAAGATAGTTTGTAGCAAACACGTTGCAAATTTGCGAGGCATTTGCAGGGACAGATATTTTCTAAGATTTGCGACTGATTTGCGAGAATATTTAGAAAGTAGTTACCCACGTTTTTAATGATTTCCAACTGCTTTTTGCTACTAATTGTTTGGTCGCAAATGGGTAGCAAATTACTAGCAAATGCCTTGCAAATATTTTTTCCTAGCCAAATTAGTAACAAAGGTTGGTCGCAAATGAGTAGCAAAAATGGCTGATCCTCTATAAAATAGCAAGCTATGGGGGAGACGAAAATCATATCACAAACATCCCAAATCTACTCACAAAAATATTTTATTTCGCAAACACACTATAAATCCGATATTTTTTGTGGAGAGGTCGATAATCGGATCATGTCTTGGCATCATGAGATATACACGGTTCGGGCATGGATGTACAACCGGCGAGATCCAGATACCGGTGAAGTGACGAGAGAATTTAGAGATGGTCTTGATCAATTTTTGACCCACGCGACACATCAGTCATTCGCGGTAGAAAACGGTAACAAAATTTTCTGTCCTTGTGTTAAGTGCGAGAACATTGATCATCATGATGCAAACACTATTTGGAAGCATTTATATACGAGGGGGTTTTTACCTAACTATTATGTGTGGTTTGCGCACGGAGAAGATTTTGTAGTTAATGTTCCGGGTAGTTCAAGTACGAGTTATCATGGCAATCAAGATGGCGCTAGTAGTTTTGATAATAACTATGATCAGCATGCTCATCAGCAAGATTATAATGAATATGGATATGGTAATAGTGATGGGAATAGGTTTCATGACATGGTTACTGATGCATTTCATGAAAGTACTGCGTCGTTTAATGATAATACTTTTGAAGAACCAAACCCGAGTGCTAAAAAGTTTTACGATATGTTAGACGCTGCTAATGAACCCATCTACGAAGGATGTAGAGAAGGGCTTTCAAAATTGTCATTAGCATCTAGGATGATGACAATTAAAAGCGAAGATAACATTAGTGAAAATTGCATGGATAAATGGACTGCATTGTTTAACGAGTATTTGCCGGAGGGCAATAACTCGGCAGAGAGTTACTATGAAATACAGAGACTGGTCGCGAGTCTTGGTTTACCGTCTGAGATGATTGACGTCTGCATTGATAACCGTATGATTTTTTGGAAAGATGATGCTAAGTTGCAGGAATGTCATTTTTGCGGAAAACCAAGATATAAAGAGACAGGTGGCCGCACGAGGGTGCCGTTCCAACGTATGTGGTATCTTCCGATAACAGATAGATTGAAGCGATTATACCAATCAGAGCAGACTGCTGGGGCAATGAGGTGGCACGCAGAACACTTTAGTGAGGAAGGGGTGATCTCTCATCCATCAGATGCGAAGGCGTGGAAACACTTTAACACGGTACATTCAGACTTTGCTGAAGAACATAGAAATGTTTATTTGGGTCTTTGCACTGATGGGTTTAGTCCGTTTGGTATGTCTGGTCAGCAATACTCGTTGTGGCCAGTCATAGTAACGCCTTATAATTTACCTCCGGATATGTGCATGCATCGAGAATTTTTGTTCATGAGCATTCTTGTTCCGGGCCCTAAGCATCCAAAAAGATCTCTTGACGTGTTTTTGCAGCCTCTGATCCACGAATTACAGGAGTTGTGGCATGTCGGTGTACGAACATTCGATTCATCAAACCGCCAGAACTTCACCATGAAGGCTGTGCTTATGTGGACCATAAGCGACTTCCCCGCCTATGGGATGTTATCTGGATGGACAACTCATGGGAAATTGTCATGTCCTTACTGTCTGGATCAGACTGATGCGTTTCAATTGACGAATGGACGCAAAACGTGCTGGTTCGATTGTCATCGTCGATTTCTGCCATTGGGTCATCCGTATAGAAATAACAAGAAGTTGTTCAAGAAAAACAAAACCGTCAAAGTCCCCCCCCCCCGGTTTATCTTTCAGGGGAACAGTTGGAAGCGCAAATAGATTATTGTGATGCTCAACAAACTGCAGAAGTTGGGGGTAACTGGTACAGTATCCCCGCTAATATGCCCGGTGGGTATGGGCAGTATCATAACTGGCATAAGAAAAGTATATTCTTGGAACTGCCGTACTGGAAGGATCATCTCTTGAGGCACAATTTGGATGTAATGCACGTCGAGAAGAACTTTTTTGAAAATATCATCCACACGTTGTTGAATGTTCCGGGTAAAACGAAAGACAATTTGAAATCACGTTTGGATCTCCCTGGTATATGCGCAAGGCTTGAGTTGCACATTACAAGCGATGGTAGGGCACCGATTCCTATTTTTCGGCTGTCATTGGACTCAAAGAATAGTTTGTTTAAGTGGGTTAAGGATGATGTCAAATTTCCAGATGGATATGTGTCAACGTTCTCAAGGTGTGTCGAGCAAGGGCAAAAATTTTCAGGAATGAAGAGCCATGATTTTCATGTATTCATGCAACGACTACTACCATTTGCATTGCAGGAGCTTCTACCAAATCACGTCCACGAGGCACTAGCAGGTATTATTCTTGTATTATATATATTTTTAATTATATATATTTGTAGTTTATAATTAACTTGTACGTTGTACATAATTTCAGGTATTGGGGCATTTTTCAGAGACTTATGTGCTCGAACATTAAATGCGGATGAAATCTTGACATTGAAATCAGACATCGCAGTTATTCTTTGCAACTTGGAGAAGATATTTCCTCCTTCATTTTTCATCGTGATGGAACATCTGGTAGTAAACTTACCGCATGAGTTGGATCTTGGTGGACCAGTCCAATTTCGATGGATGTACCCATTCGAAAGGTTCTTCAAACATCTGAAGATGAAAGCAAAAAATCTCGCAAGGGTTGAGGGATCTATCGTGGCAGGAAGTTTGACCGAGGAGACATCTAATTTCTCGAGTTACTACTTTAGCCCAACCGTGAAAACAAAGAAAACGGGTCGTAAACGATACGATGATGGTGGGGTTGGGCGAACATATCCTGATGTGGGAGTACCCGATGTCTTCTCGGATTTAGGCCGAATGGGTGGCAAAGTAAAGACAAGCGAGTGGTGTGATTACAAGCATTCTCACGCAGCTCATACTTATATCTTGCTAAACTGTGACTTCTTTCGACCGTATGAAAGGTATATATATAGTACTAGTTTACTTATATACATATAAAATTAATTATAATTAATCATCATCCTTTATTATGTGATGCACAGGATGCTCGAACAGCAAATACGGGAAGCATTTCCGGAACTTGACGACCAAGAAGTGAGATCATACGTTGAACATGATTTCGCAGGATGGATGAGAGAGAAGGTACGTAACTATAACCATAATCTTATATATATATATGATATTAATTAATATTAGTAATCAACTAATTGCATTTGGCCTTGTAGGTGACCAAGAGGAGGTCTCGGCCGGGAACTTGGCCTCTGTGGGTCCACGAGTTCGTGATGGGGCCTATCGCTAATATAAGAACCGCTAAGATGTATTGTACTCGCGGATTTATTTTCCATACATTTGAGCATGGGCAACGAAGGGCCACTGCAATATGGTATTCATGTCCCAGGTGATACCAATTTTTACGGTATCTTGAAAGAAATCGTAGAAGTAGAGTATGCTGGGATGATGAATCTTAAATGCATCCTATTTCGATGTGATTGGTTTGATCCAACTATTGGGGTTGGCGTAAGATCAAGCAAATTCGGAGTCGTGGATGTACAGGGACACCGGAGTTACACTGGCAAGTTCGAGCCATTCGTGTTAGCATCTCAAGCGGAGCAAGTAGTTTTCATTCCTTGCCCTCGAAATCGGGTCCGACGTGATCAGAATTGGTTGTCTGTTATTAAAGTGAACCCACGGGGTCGAATTATCGGGGGCTTAGCTGATGATGATCTACCGCCCGTGCAACCTGAAAGGACAGAAACAGTTTACATCCCCGTCGATTCAAGCAATGATTTGACCAGAATTGACCCGCTTTATAGGGGACTTGAAGTCATATGCGAGGAATCTGATAGTCAAGCGGAGTCAGACGAGTTTGATGAAGGGGACGAAGTTGAGGATGATGACGAAGAAGACCAAAATGGACAAACTTACGTTTCCGATCATGATGAGTAACAATTATGTATCGTGTATTATAATCATCGTTTGTAAGAATTATGTATCGTGTTTTTTTTTAAAAACAAAACAACTAAAAATTGCGACTAATTTGCGACTGGTAGTCGCAATTTAGTAGCAAAACTTGCGACTAAATTGCGACTACATGCCGCAAATTAGTCGCAATTTTTGGTTGATTTTACCCTAAACCCTAAAAATCCTATAAACCTTAAACCCTAAAAATCATAAAAATTCTATAAACCTTAAACCCTAAAAACCCTAGGAACCTAAATAAACCCTCAAAGCCCTAAACCCTAAACTATGTATCGTATTTTTAAAAAAAAAAAATCAACTAAAAATTGCGACTAATTTGCGACTACACGCCGCAAATTAGTCGCAATTTTTGGTTGATTTACCCTAAACCCTAAAAATCCTATAAACCTTAAACCCTAAAATCCCTAGAAACCTAAATAAACCCTCAAAGCCCTAAACCCTAATGCATATAGGCTAGTTGAATAAACCCTATTACTTTCTCGAACAACTTTTAGATTTAAAGAATCTACATAGCTTAAGTATGTCACTATATAGATGATTCGATCAATTTTCGTAGGATTGTCGAATTTCTTATATAATTGCCCTAAACCCTAAACACATAACCCTAATGTATAATTATAGGCTGTATATATGTATGAACTTTGCGATACACCGAAACCCTAAACCCTAAACCATTTTTTCTTCTTTTTTTATTCGGGTAGTCGCAAATGAGTAGCAAATTTTTGCGACTCATTTGCGACGCCACGTGGCAATCGCGTCGCAAATCTTGGCGGTTTAATTTACCGCGTGTTGAATATTTGACCAGATTTGCGACTAAATTGCCACGTGGCGTCGCAAATGAGTCGCAAAAAATGGCGGTAATAAAAAAAAATTAACTTTTTATTTTGGCGGGTGTTGAAAAATTGACCAGATTGCGACTAGATTGCGACGTGGCGTCGCAAATAAGTCGCAAATTTGGGCGGCAAATCCGATTGGGTGAAAAAAACGGCGCGTTTTTGCGACTAGATTGCGACCAAATTGCGACTCTATAAATTTTTATATAAGGCAGCCGAATTTGCCTTGCTCTTTGCTCATTTTCTCACATCCTCACTCTCTCTACTCGCAATTCTCTCTCTCTCTAAAAGGTATATTCCGATTTTTTAAAAAATTTATAATTTTTGCTTTAGAAAGGTTAGGAATAGATTTAGGTATGGAATAAATTTATAGTTTTGGTTTTAGAATGGTTAGGAATATAGTTATATTGAATATAATTTTTATTGCAGATGGGTGATAGGCATAATGAGTATACCGATTTTTTATCCGCTTCCAGTACACCTGTACCGCGACGCGGCGGGTCCCAATCACGACGTGACGGACCTTCTTCATAGACTCTGCCTATCTTGGATTTTGTTCCAGAGACGCAGCCACATGATCTGCCACCTGAGGCTCCACAGTTCGAGCATATGACGCTGGAGCAGCTTCTCGTTAGTCCCGGACGGGATGTTCTAACGAGATTGGATCCGCATCTTTCCCCGGGTAACTTTATGGTAACTATATTATTTTTCAATTATTAAATAAATAATTTTTTTTTAATTGTTTATAACATAACTTTTTTTTTCCAGGTTTGGCCATAATAAAGTTGGACAGACTATTAGGAAACTGATCGAGTGAGATTTCAAAGCCCCGCACCCGAGTTGGAGCAAGGTGCCCCAGGAGACGAGGGATAGGTGGTTTCACACTTTCGCGGTAATTCTATTAATTTGGCGTTAGTTTATAATTTTATTTCTATTAATAATTTAATTTATAATTTACAATGTATATACTAATATTAAATTTCTACTAATGTGAATTTTTATTTTTTATAGCAAAAATATAGATGGGATGTCGAGATCACGGGACTGGTCCGGGATGCCTTCGATGACAAGGCGATGCATCGCCTTACTGATCAAGTCGGCCGCTGGAAAAAGAAATGGAAGGTGGACCCTGAGCATGCGATGCCTGAGTGGTTCAACCCGACGGTTTGGACAGGTCTCATTGCCTACTGGCAGTTGCCGACTTCCGAAGACACAAGCAGCAAGTGCCGGGCCGTGCGGTACACCAAGGTTGACGGAGAAGGCATTTCGACGCATGTCTCGGGGCAGTTGTCCTTCTTCGAACAAGCGCGCCGTATTGTAAGTTGAATTCAATTTCTATAGTTCAAATTTTAAAAATTCTTTAAGTTAAAGTATCTCACGATTTAACATATTTTTACCATTTTTCAAGCACAGACGAAAGGTGCCCTGGCTACGATGCCCGAGATTTGGGAGAAGACCCACAGACGCTAGGACGGTACGTGGGTTGATAGTCCAGCAGCTTCACGGCGATGTGACTGCCCGGGTCGAGGAAATCACATCGCAGTCCACTCCCGATGGTCAACCCGTCCAAATGACCCTAGTGGACGTAAACCGCATAGCCACTCAAGTAACGAAAACAAACTTTTATTACTAATTCATATATAATTATTTAAGTATTTATTTATTTCTTTATTAAATTTTATTTTACAGCTAGCTTCCCGTACCAGAAAGGGGAAGATTGCTTTCATGGGATCTATTCCGACGGATGCCGAGGGAGTTCCCTTTTGCCCGGTTTCGACATACGTCCCGGACCCGATTAGAGATAAGAAGCTAGAGATCGCTGAAGCAGCAACACGACGCCTATGATATGATGTTCGAGTTACTTGGGGATTCGAACCCGGCGATTCGGGAGATGCTGAGGAAGAAGAAACAAGGAGAAGCTGGTTCTTCTTCAGCTTCTGCTTCGGAATTTCATGAAGCTTTGGATTTTCAGAATATCGATGATTTGTAGTTATTTTGTTCGTTGTACTAAATACTCGTTTTATGTAATATATTAATTAAATTTTATTTTATTTTTATTTTATTTCCGAAACAATTAAAAATTCTGTTTAAAAAAAAATTTATTTTTTTATTTTTTTGCAACTGATTTGCGACCATCCAAACCCCAGAAACTCCTCGCAATATTTCCTTGCAAATGCCTCACAAATTTTCCTCGCAAACTAGTAGCAAAATTTGCGTCGCAAATTCCTAGCAAAATTGTCCTCGCAAACTAGTAGAAAAATTTGCCTCGCAAATGTCTTGCAAAAATAATCCTCACAAACTAGTAGCAAAATTTGCCTCGCAAATGCCTTGCAAAATATCCTCGCAAACGCCTCGCAAATGTTTGCGAGGCATTTGCGACCAAATTTCTTTCCTCGCATATTTTGCGACTAGATTGCGACGATTTTTCGTTTGCGACTAGCTGGTTGCGATGATTCTTATTTGGTCGCAAATGCCTCGTAAATTTCTATTTGCAAGGCATTTGCTACCACAATCTTAGTCGCAAATTGGCCTGTTTTCTTGTAGTGTGTCTTTACAAGTTATTAACACAACTTGGACCAAAAAAGACAAAAAGGCAACAAATCCAGTTTCAGAACAGATATGAAGCATCAGAAGTTTGGGATTCGTTGAAGGCCTTAAACTTAATGGATTGAGGTGAAATTACTATACAAGATAGTCACGAGAGTTAGCTTTCATCCAGATTTTATTTCAAGTCATTAAGATCAGCGGTTGAAGAGTTATGCCGATTTTCACAAAGTTTGTCCAAGCAGACTTGAAGTTGTGGGTTTAACCAATGGATCACCTAGACTACCGTCATGAGCTATAATCACGTCTTTACAATTTTCCTTAGCTTCAGTGCATGCTTCTTGACTTCTCAAATTCGTAAATTCAAGTCCAAGACATGTCAAAGTTTTCCTAATCCAAAAAGGAAAGGTTCAAAAGACCTAGAAACTTCTCAACTTCTATAATTACACCTCTTCTTTGTAATTTTTAGGGCATCATTGATATATCATGATTTTTACCGGTTTTTGACCATGATATCCGTTGTTTTATCGAGTCTTTTAATTGTTTTTAGAGTCTTTATGAGTCTTTGCAGGTTATTACATGAGTTAGACGACTTTGGAGCATTTTGGGAGTATTTGGAGTCAAACCAAACAAAGAGAAAACGGAGGACGGATGAATCAGGAAGAGTACAATGTTTTTCCACTGGTGTCAACCGACACCTTCCAGAGTGTCGATCGACACCCTCTGCGAATCTGCACCTCAAGTTTTCAGAAATTGCATCTTTGACCCAGAAATTGCATCTTTGACCCAGAAATTTCCAGGAGTTGCACATTAACCCCATTCGTATTTTAGACTATATTTAGGTTTTTAAAGCCATTGTTAGGAGGAGTTCTGATTCGATTGAGACTTAGAGAGAGACTGGTTTGAGAGCTTTTGGGGAGACAATTCCGAGACTTTGTTCGTTTGAGAGAAGAATTTGAACCCCCTTTGTATCTTTTGCTTATTTCTCTTATGCAAACTTTCTTTTTCATGATGTTTGTTTCAATCACCATGTTTGTGTAGTTTGCTTGTTAGGTTTAGGGTTATTCAAAGGTTGAAGATGAATTGTTAGATTAGATATATTGTTAGGATAATCACGTGGTTCTTCATATAGATTGTACTTAACACTAATTCTAGCTTGATCACCTAGAATTGAGAACGTAGGTTAATTAATAGATGCGAAAGTATTATTGATTGCCTGAACTATCTTAGATGAGCAAAATTCCTATTCGCAAAGAAATTTGGCTTAGGAATTTTGTGAACAATCGAACATAAACCTAATGCTTGTCTGAATTGTTTGAATTTGCAAAGAAATTTGGGATTCTAGGGTTTAGATATAGATAATCTCCGCAGCGAAAGTTGGTTGATTTTACAGTTGTGTTTCGAGTTCGAGAACGAATCTTCATAAATATCCTAACGATCTTTTAGTCTATAATTCATATTTACCAAAGAATTTCCCAAGGCCTAATATTTGTCTCATTGATTAAAACTTGCTTTCAACTAGTTTTCCAACTGATTTTTTTAATTATTTTCGTTAGTTACATTAATTACTTACTTAGCTTGATTCGATACTGAGAATTTGCTGTGCAATATTAGGTCTCTAGGGATACGATAACCCTTTATACTATAACTGCAGTTATGTGCACTTGCAGGGATTTTTCTAGGGTAAAACTTAGAGCTATCAATCATCCACGACACCTGTTGGGATCAGTTTTCACCACTAGACAAAATCAACATGGAAATGATCCAGGAATTGTTATGGGCCGAGGCAAATACGGTCATGGGTCGAGGCGTACGATACGCGCCAAGGCAAGTGACAATACGCGCCGAGGCAAATACGTTCATGGGCCGAGGCGTACGATACGCGCCGAGGCAAGTGACAATACGCGCTGAGGCAAATATGGTAATGGGCCGAGGCGTACGATACGCGCCGAGGCAAGTGACAATACCCGCCGAGGCAAATACGGTCATGGGCCGAGGTGTAAGATACGCGCCGAGGCAAATGACAATACGCGCCGAGGTAAATATTGCTGTAGGCCGAGGTGTATCAGCACGCGCCGAAGCAAATTTCACCCTACCAAGGCGTATTCAGTACGCGCCACGGCAAACTTCATCTTGGGCCGAGGCGACACCTTCCTGGGCCGAAGCGACATCTTGGACCAAGGCAACATTGATCTTAGGTTGAAGACAACGCCTTCAGCTTGGGGCCGAGGCAAAGTCACAATGGGCCGAGGAGAAATCAGCATGGGCCGAGGCAAGATTCCAAATGGACCAAGACATCGTCTTTGCTAAAGTCGGTCAAAAGAAAAAGGAAATTACAAATCCAAAGAGAAAAAGGAAATACAAATCCCCGAAGAAAAAGGTTTCTGATATTCTCGTTAGGACGGTTTAATCCAAAGTCTATAAAAGAAGAAGGCATTCGAGAGATGCATAACACAATTTCTGAGAGCAACAGACTTTACACAACAAAATTCTGTATTCTAAAAGCTTATCTAATTAGCAATAAAAATCATATTTGGATCTCTTTTTCTATAATCATACCCAGAAGTTTATGTTTCCCTAAATTCTTGCCCAAGTTAAATTGTGCGAGTTTTGACTCCCACAATTTGGCACCGTCTGTGGGAAGTTTGAGACTTTCTTACTCTTTGGATTGCCGCGATTGAGATCTGAAAAGATGATCGACGGAAATCAAGTGACCAACACCACCGATAACTCTACAACCAATCTTCCCATATGAGTCACGAATCACGGAGATCTCCCCCCGGGAAACGCTGAAACCATCCCAGAATCTTTAGCCGAGATGAAAAACATGATGTCCACCCTGCTGAAGAAGGTAGACGAGCAGGAAAAGGCAAACAACTCATTGAACGAGAAAATCCATGCACTAACATGAGAGCAACAAACCCGAGGCCCCCGTACCGGAAGCTTGGTACCAGGAATAAGACCGGCGAGGAGACTCCATAGGCAACTCTTCGATGCAAGTCCAACACCTCTCAATTTGACCAATCTCTGAAACACAGTAAACAACGCGCCTAGGATATCAGATCTGCCACCTCCACCTCGGCACGATGAACACACTCCAGTAACCATTAGGTCGGCAATAACCGATGAACCACCCGAGCTGATCAGGGCCCCAGAACAACCATCAATAGGCGTTTCCAATTCACTAGCGACGACGACAACTGAGGACCAAATGGCTCGGCCGGTGCTTTAGGAAACCAAGCCATTGAGCATCCTGCCATGCAGATTTCACCTCGGCACCAATAGCTAGAGGAGAAAACACAAGTAAACTTGAGAACTTGACGGACGAAGAAGAAGATGATTACTGGGCACATCAAGCACACTTCGAAGATGAGCTGCGAAGTGCAAACCATACCAGGACACTGAGGGTAGCGAACCAAGACCAGAATAGGGAACTGAACGAGATTCGCGAGGCGATGATTCG
The DNA here is from genome assembly GCA_900406555.1 of Pseudoturritis turrita. NCBI lineage: Eukaryota > Viridiplantae > Streptophyta > Magnoliopsida > Brassicales > Brassicaceae > Pseudoturritis > Pseudoturritis turrita. The sequence continues at coordinate 500,237 of OVBL01000459.1, read as the reverse complement.
CGCTGCTTCCGAGGTAAAAGCATTCAAATCCCAGGTACACAAGGCGATTAGCTCGGCACCCGAGATAGGTCGTGTGTTGGAAGAAATGCAGAAGACACCATTCACAGCTCAGATAACCAAGGCAAGAGTCTCCAACCCGGGAAAAATTCAAATTCCATTCTACGAAGGAACGACCGACCCAAAAGCTCATATAATGGCATTCCGCATAGCGATGGGACGACCAATCTCAACGAGAACGAGAAAGATGTCGGTTTCTTCCTCATGTTCGTAGAACATCTCAAGGGAGCAGCCTTGGAGTGGTTCGTGGATCGTGGAACTTCCGACGCCGACCTATGGACTTTATCCCAAGGTCCAACAGAATCATTACGAAGTTTTATGGAGCGTTTCAAAAAGGTTATATCTAAAGTCGATGGCGTAAGCGACAAAGCCGCCATGACCGCACTGAGGAAGTCACTTTTGTATGAGTCATGTTTCAGAGAGAAAATCGCGTTGAACCAACCACTGACTATCCAAGACGCATTGCACCGAGCCTCGGACTTTATAGTCAATGAAGAGGAGATGAAAGTTTTGTCACAAAGGTACGGCTCAACAAAAACGACGAGCCGAAGTAAAGTTCAGAGTACCAACATGACTCCGTCAAGTTTCAAGAAAAACCCCAGAACATCGGTTTCGTTCGTCACGAAGGACCCAGCTTCGGAGGTGTCCAATGTTAATGTCATTAATTTTAATATTTTTTGTGTAAAATTGATTAAAAATATATAAATGTTATTTATTTCAATATCTTTTAAGTGTAAAATTGATCTTCATTTTTTCCATTTAAATTGATCTTCATAATAATAAAAAAATTGTTAATATCATAAAAAGTTTAAAATAGATATGGCAAGTCTAAAATATTATATTTAATTGGACTTAAATTTGTAAAACATGTATTTAATGAACTTCTGTTATAAAATTAATGAAAATATGTTGAGATTTCCATCATGACATATATTTTTAATTAAAATATTCTGGTTAGTTAAAATTAAATAATGTATCCCTTAAATTATATATCGAACTACGCATTGGATTTTTTTCTCCTCTCGCCTCTCTTCTATTTCTATTAATGTACATAGGATTGGCCAATTAGATTCGGAAGGATCGATTAGATAAATCGAATAATAAACCGATTGACACAACAAACCGAACAGAAATTTAAAACATACAAACTGAACCGAACCGAACTTTTATTCGGTTTAATAGAGCACAGTTTTGTCCAAACCGAAAAATGAAAGAACCGAACCGATTAAACCGATTGAACCGGATGCCCAGGAGTACAGAGTATCCTCGTAAATAAGCCGCTTAATTCTTTATATTTTTTAAACAACTCTAAAACCCTAATTCTTCTTCTTAAAGCAGCCCCCCACCCACACAGCCCCGCATCTTCTTCCTCCTTCTCTAGCTACTATGGAGTTTTGGGGTACGCCTCTCTGAAATTATGCCCTTTCTAAGCTCTATTGGACACCTTAATTAGCCTATTGAGATTTGTTTTCGCCATGGCTATCTTTTGACAATCCTAATTTCTTACTGATAAAGAGCCTTAAAAATCTGGTTTTTATACAAGCTTATTTGTTATTTATGCTTATTCTTGGTGTTTAGGTTCCAAAAATATCTAAAGTTCTCTCCTTTGTGAACTTTTGTCTGAATATCTACTACATGTTGAATTGTAGGTATTGAGATTAAGCCAGGGAGTCCACTCAAGGCCGAACCAGAAGATGGGTATATAATCCATGTCTCTCAGGTCTGTCTCAATAATATGTGTATTTGTAATGCTTGAAAGTTTCTTCTGCCTACTAAATATAATAATATTTGATTGTTGTATCTCAGGTTTCCCTTGGTGAGTCGAAGAAGGTGAAAGATGAGAATGTTCCTGTTTATGTGAAGGTTGGTGATGATAACCAAAAGCTTGTTATCGGAAATCTTTCGCAGAAGATTCCTCAAGTTTCTCTTGATCTCATGTTCGAGCAAGAGTTTGAGATCTCTCATGAATGCAAAAGCACCAGTGTCTTTCTTCTTGGTTACAAGACCCCTGATCTTGTGGACGAACAATATCCTTGTGGACGAACTATATCAAATTTTATGCTTTAGTTTGTTGTTTATCCTTGATTTTCTTTTGCTCTGGTTTTCTGATTGCCTACGGATGAGGAGCTTGATTCTGGTGAGTTATAATTCTTAAGCCAATATTTTGATACTATTTTAAAAGCTGGAAATTGATCAAGGGAGTCGGGTTTGGTTTATGTATAGTAGTACAAAGAACTCGATCGAGACTGACAGGTAAATCTTTGCTTTTGTTCCTTTTTTTTTTTGCAGATTTTGATTCAGATGAAGAAGGAATTCCCATGGATTTTCCTGGTAGGTTAACTAAGCCACTGGCCTTAGGAACATTAAGGTTTAGTTGTGGCTTTGTAACAAATCCTAAATCTGACATTGTAATTTCAGGATCAAACGCGAATGGGCTGAATGATGAAAAGGCCAAGGTTGAAGCTGGTGAATCTGACTCAGACCAAGAAGATGAATCTGACTCTGATGAGGTAGATTTTGCCTTTTTTACTTATAAGCAATGAGTCGGTCAAACGGTTGAAAGCTATGACTCTGATGATTTCTGAAATGTAAAACATGTTTTCTTCTTTTTGTTTGGGTTAGATGGGTTCCGATGAGTCAGATGAAGAAGAAGCAGAGGAGGACGAAGCACCTTTAAAGGTATTTTATCTAAAGAATTGGCTCTTTAAAGTTAGAGCTAAAGAACACTTAGTTATAAAAGTAACTAATAATCTAATGAACCAAAATAAAAGGTGGAGCCTCCGAGCAAGAAGAGGCCAAATGGTGGAGCAATGAACAACAACACAATTGCATCAAAGAAAGCAAAAGTTGCAATCCAGCAGAAACCATCAGGTAACTAAACTAGACTCTACTGTGCTTAATTCTTTGAATATGAGATTGGATTAATGATATGGGTTAAACCATTTTATTTTTTGCTTGGTGCAGGAGGGAAGAAGATGGGAAAGATCGGGAAATCAGGGTGTCAATTTCCTTGTGGTTCTTCCTGCAAAAACTAGAGAATGAGACATTTTTCCTTGAAGATTTTTACTTCTCTCTTTTTTTATTCCAAATTTTGATAGTTTTCCCTATTGGTGAATTGTTTGAGTGGGTCACTCGTGAGCCTTTTTATGTTCTTAAATTTTTGGATTCTTAAAATCAGTAAAGTATATGTTATGTTGCCTTTTTTTGGGTGTTAATGTTTTGAATGCAATATGATTTTTGTTATTTCTATTTCAAAACTGTGAAGTGGTCTTGGTTTAAATTCGGCCCCTATAAGCCCACACTTGAAGTGGTCTTGGTTTAAATTCGGCCCCTCGAGTGTTGTTTATCGATCACTTTGAATCGCTGAAACAAATGTCAATTGTGACATTGAGTGGGATCTTGTAAGGTTTGTTCAACACTTCCTCTAGAAATGCATGGACAAATAGCCTACTTGTAGCAGCAAACTTAGCATATCAACACATGACCAAGGATTCGTTGTGTGCAAGATGTCACCAACCAGAGAGAACTAATCATGTGCTCTTCCAATATCCCAGCCCCAGCTCAAGGAGTGATGGTGGATTCCTTGTTTACAAACATTTACATACTGTTGAATATCCCTCAGGAGCATCCAACAGGAGACAGTGTTTAAAGCCATGGAAGATGCAGATTATTGGGGCAGAAAGAAGGGAACCAGAGGTTGAAAGGAGAGATCCAAACTTACCCACCACTAACAGCCATAGATCATAGATGGATCCCTCCGAGAGCATACTGGTTTAATTGTAATCTAGATGGCGCATGGCCTAGAGAAAGAGCTCACATAGGTATGGTTGTATACTTTGTGATTCAAATGGATGGGTGCTAAAGCAATACAACAGATTGAGATCAGCATTGGAGACGGAAGTAGAAGCTCTCAGATATAAAAATGTTATATTTGAATCAGATTGCAAAGAACTAGTGACTAGTCTGAAGGGTGAGGAACTCTGTCCTTTGCTTCTCCCAGCGCAAAATAAAGATAAATGCGTCTGCCGGGAGTCGAACCCGGGTCTATTGCTTGGAAGGCAATTATCCTAACCGTTGGACTACAGACGCTACTGACAGCAGTTCCACTATTTTTATATTCATAACCGTTTCATATCTAAGGCAGATTCATCGGTGCGTCATAGCTTACCAGGTTATTATTATCTCTAGGCGTTTCAATATTTGTTTGAGAAAGCTGCTTTACCTTGTTAGAGGGTTTGAAAAAGAGAACACTGAGCCTATCGATTTAAAACTAGAGTTTCTTTTCGCATCCAAATTCTCATCCTTTGTAAGAAATCCTTGAGCAAAAGTAAAAGCTTTCTTTTAAATGTAAACGAAGCATTTTAAAATATAAACGCAAACATTTCCGTCTATATTATCATTCGCTACAAACGATTAACCTTTTGCTTTCTGACAGATGCAACATACATGGCCAAAGAAACCAACCAAAAGACAAAAATTATAACAAAATATTGAAGGAACGAACCACCGTGGTTATATTGTTTTCAAAGGAAATAAAAAGAGGTTTAGAAAAAAAACAAAAAAATTGAATAGAGTAAAATGCCAAAATGATGTCTTTAAAAAAAGTTTGTTGATGATTGGGGTCTTCGAAATTTTAGGAAGCCACTGGTTTGGATGTTGCCTTCTTCACAGCTTCTGCGTAGGTCCTGTGCTGGTAGGTTAAGGTCGACTCCAGCAAGTCCCACAGAGATGTCTTCGGGTTCCATCCTATTTTCAAAGTCCAAATTCTATCAGGATAGCCATTCATTATAATAATGTTTAAGCATGTTCAGGTTAACTATGGAAATTACCGAGTTGGCGGTTAATGATGGTCATGTCTGGAATTCTCTTGTCGCTGTCATCATAACCTTCCCCGTAAAATTCTTTGGAGCTAACATCAACGGTCGGGCTTTCAATGGCTCCCTCTCCACTCACTTTTGCGTAAACCTGAAACATGATTCGTTTTAAGATTTGATAACCAGAGAAAGAAAAATCCAACTCGATTTTTTGTTCTTATAAAACCAATCTTCCTCACCTTGGTCATCATTTCAGCAAGCTGCCGTACTGTAACTTCATTGTTCGGGTTGCCTACATTGAAGATATGGCCATTTGCCCTCTCTGGGTTTTCCTGAACCACAAACACAATATCATTGCAGGTTTTAGTTGGAACTTCTTTGATGTCAACAGTTTTGAAGATGAAAAGCACAAAGGATGATATAAGCAATAGAACGCACAATCATCAAAAGGACAGCTTCAATAGCATCCTTGATGTAGATGAAAGTTCTCTGTGATTCTCCACCATCCACAAGCTTGAGAGGCTCACGGCGTAGAAGATTCTGAAAGAGAGCAATGCATCAACCAAAAGCTTGCATATAAAGAATAACATTGGATGTAGACTCTGCTTTGTATACTTACATTACTAAAGCAGGCAAGGACACGAGGGACACCTTCGCTAGGACCATCAATGCCGGGGATGAAATCCATCCTAGGTCCAATCCAGTTAAAAGGTCTTACAATGGTGAACTCAAGCCCATTCTCAGCACCCTCAGCTGTCACCAGAAACAAGTGAAAGTGAATTGAAAACCTTTTTGGTTTCTACCACAAAATATTTACACGTCATCTTAAACAAAAATGCTTACCGTAAACGAGTCTCTCAATCAGTTGCTTTGCACACGCATATGACCACCTCTGCTTCTCAATTGAACCAAATATGCAAGGGGAAATATCTTCTTTAAGAACATAAAAGGAAGGATCCTGTAGAAAGAGAGCACAACAAACAACATTTGTAAATAAAGAAGGCAACCTTATAGGCAATTGGAAGTCAAGAAACCATGTTTTCTCCATACTTAACATTTTATGGGTGGGTGATAGACTAGTTTGCTAGAATCTTAACTGAGTTCAAAAAATGGCTAGGAAATAGAAAGAAAATGGCAGCTTCATCATGTTCCTCAGTATATTCTCAGTGGTGAGACTTTTAATTAGAGGTGCTGATTAAAAAGAAAAAAAAATGTTGAAAGCGAAAGGTGCAAAAGAAGCCTGACCTCACGCAGGGGATGATCCTTTGGAAGAAAGCTTCCTATGGTTTTTCCATATACTTCACAGGTAGAAAAGTGAATGAGACGCTTGTTGTTCTCAGAGCAGTATTTAACCTACAACCCATTGACCAATCAATTTCAACTACTAATATGAGCACATAACCATTTCCATAAGATTTTCCTCAATCCTTTGAATTGCTCCAAACAAGAGCTAAAAAGCAAAACAATGGACCAAGTAAGAAATACATACAACTGGAAGCGCGTCAATGAAATTGCTGTAGATAGTATCAAGAGGACGCGTATTGTAATCAGCTGGTGTACAGATCGCAGCAAGATTTATAGTCTGCAGAGCATAAACAAGTAAGAATTACATGAGCCATTACCGATCTCGTCAACAAAATTGAAAAATCAGAATTCCGGTAACGGATCAGATCTAGCTCTGCTGCAATCATCAATCAACGAATCCATTAACTGTCATTTTCAATTCCTCACCCGTTTTTAAAAAAAAAACTTGCTTAGGCGTGTACAAGGAAGAAGACAGATTTTAAACGCGAAATCCGGTATATGCATTCACATAAAAACAATAAAACATTACCAGATCGGCCATCTTGATAAGTCCTTCAAGCCTCGAGTCATGTTTGATGTTGATGCGATGAAACTGGATCCGACCTTTCCATTCAACCGTATCTGGCTCAAGCAGGTGCTTGATCTTATCGTTGTAGACATCGAGCGCAAGCACCGTGTGCGGCGTCTCCGTCATCAGCTTTTCACAGAGGTGCGAGCCGATGAAACCTCCGGCACCGATCATGCATATGGTGATCGGCTTTATCGGTTTGCCGTCCAGATCCACTCTGCAAGCTCCGTTGGCCATTTTTTTCTCGAGAAAACGAAAATCAGATCAGAAACAAACAAAAAGAGCTCTCTCTCTCTCTCTCTCTCTACAAGATAAAAATGCGCAAATGGCTGTAAAGTGCACGAAGGTGAGAGAGAGAGAGAGATTTCTGGTTTTTTTGGTAAATAAAGGAGGGAGTGGTGACGGTGGATATTTAAGAGGAGGGAGCAGCGCATGTGGACGGAGGCAAATTTTCGTCAATATCCATAACCCACTCTCAACACTGGCGCGTGCTGTATACTCGCTCATTCTGTACCTCCGCCTAAAATTTATCCCTCTTTTTTTTTGTTTTCAAATTGATCTCATTTTTACTCTTGAGGATTTACTGTAAATCTGTAATATTTTATCGGGTATGATTGGTAAAGGTATATTGTTGCCGTAGCGATATATCGCTTTAATAGTACAAAGGGAATTCACATCCACTCAAGAAAATAAATAAATAGCAGAATTAGGATATTTATTTAATAATCAATCTCAGTTCTTATTCAAAATTCACGGAAAAACCGAACACATATGAGGTCATGACTCTCTTTCGAATCTTGACCATCCCCTTTTGTTCAAAAAAATCCTTTCCTTGTCTCCCAAGAAACCATCTCTCTCTCTCTCTCTCCCTGATCAATCTAATATTTTTTCACAAAGCCAAACAAATGAAGAGCCGGAGCAGAAACTTAGCGACATTGGGTTTGATGATAATAACAATAATGACATGTACGAAGATTGTGGGAGGACAAGAAACACTATTAGGAAAGAAAGTATTGCCGTTGTGCCACAGAGAATGTATGCCAATATGCATGAATGTGACCGAAGCCACGCAAGAGACTTGCGACAGTGCATGCCAATTAGGTTGTCTCCAGCTTCAAGGTCGAGGCACCGGACTTTCAGCCACCGATCAAGGAGTCGATATGGTCATTGCATAGACATAATTTTATATCTTCATCGGGGGGAAAACAAATCAAGATTTTAATTTTACCATATTAGTTGTCATTTATATGTAACAGATTGTAAAATCGGGTTTGATCTTAAAAATTGATGTATAATTTCGATGTGCGATTTTTAACACATCCCTTCAAAATAATAATTTTTATGATTCATCTCGAACCGAATTTTATTATAGGATTCGGAACGTACCTTATTTTGGCCACCCTATTTGGATTAAATCCGACTCAAATATCCTGTTAAGTTTTATGGGTTCTAATTTAAAATCAATTTGTAATCAATAAATTGACTTATGTCTCTTATATATTTACTTAAATCTCATTTCAATTTTTAGTGTAAGATTTTTAATAATAATTTACCCACAAACAGAAACATGCTACATATCTGTAACACCCCGATTTCTGGAAATATGTGGTGCATGCGGAGAGGCTTATAAGAATTGATTTGGCTACCTATGTCACTAAAGTGCACTTATCTTTTCCGTAACTCATCCTGACAGAACTCCAGGGTTAAGCGTGCTTGAGCTGGAGCAATTTCAGGATGGGTGACCGACTGGGAAGTCATTTCCAGTACCGTGTGAGTGAGGACAAAACACGGGGAAAGATCACGTGGTGATTTGCAGGGTCAGTAAACAAGTCTTTCGAGTCTCCCGGACTAACGCACCGACCGTCGGACGAAGGTGGGGCCCACGGGCCGAGAGAGGGCGTGGGGCCCACGAACGGTGGCGGTCGGGGCGTTACAAGTGGTATCAGAGCCGAACCCTGACGAGTGTGAGACACACACTATCATGGGTGACGATCTTGGTACGCAACGAGGACGTTGCGATCTGTTAGTGGGGCTGATTGTAACACCCCGATTTCTGGAAATAGGTGGTGCATGCGGAGAGGCTTATAAGAATTGATTTGGCTACCTATATCACCAAAGTGCACTTATCTTTTCCGTCACACATCCTGAGAGAACTCCAGAGTTAAGCGTGCTTGAGCTGGAGCAATTTAAGGATGGGTGACCTACTGGGAAGTCATTTCCAGTACCGTGTGAGTGAGGACAAAACACGGGGAAAGGTCACGTGGTGATTTGCAGGGTCAGTAAACAAATCTTTCGAGCCTCCCGGACTAACGCACCGACCGTCGGACGAAGGTGGGGCCCACGGGCCGAGAGAGGGCGTGGGGGCCCACGAACGGTGGCGGTCGGGGCGTTACAAGTGGTATCAGAGCCGAACTCTGACGAGTGTGAGACTCACACTGTCATGGGTGACGATCTTGGTACGCAACGAGGACGTTGCGATCTGTTAGTGGGGCTGATTGTAACACCCCGATTTCTGGAAATAGGTGGTGCATGCGGAGAGGCTTATAAGAATTGATTTGGCTACCTATATCACCAAAGTTCACTTATCTTTTCCGTCACACATCCTGAGAGAACTCCAGAGTTAAGCGTGCTTGAGCTGGAGCAATTTAAGGATGGGTGACCTACAAGAAAGTCATTTCCAGTACCGTGTGAGTGAGGACAAAACACGGAGAAAGATCACGTGGTAATTTGCAGGGTCAGTAAACAAGTCTTTCGAGCCTCCCGGACTAACGCACCGACCGTCGGACGAAGGTGGGGCCCACGGGCCGAGAGAGGGCGTGGGGACCCACGAACAGTGGCGGTCGGGGCGTTACAATATCCGCAATGTCAAAAGGGTTAAAGTAATGGTAAATTGGCTAACTAACAATATTGGAAACTCAAACTAAGAATCTAGCACTTATGAAGAAAAAAAAAATTAGACAAATTTACATTTCCTTCATTTTTCCACGAAAAAAAATGTTAAATTGTCTAATTTTTTTGCTTTTATAAGGTTCATCTTCTTTTAGATAATTTTAATTCTTCTTCTTCAACATTCTTTTTAATTCATTAATCTTCATGCTCTTCTTTAAAAGAAGAACGAAGAATAATGGAGAAGAAGAATAAGTAATATAATCCAAAAATTAATGTATACTAACAACGGTTAATTTAAAAAAGAAAATATTATTTTGCCGATCATTTATCCGCACATGACGTGAAAAAGCGAGAGGGAAACATTTTTTTAATTGTTCTGATTTTTCTTTAGAAACAAATCAAAACAAAAGATGATTGCAAAATCCTACATGTTTTGAAAAAATGATGATATATCTTTAAGAAAAAAATGACATGGCTTAAACTCTAATCAATTTTTTAACACAAATTATTTTATCAATAAAATATCATAAACAATTTTCGGATTTTTTTTTAAAATTAACAACCAATTTCAAATTAAAAAAAAAAATTAACAACCAATATAAAATTTTAAAAATATTATCAACGATTTTATAAACAAAACAATATTATAATACATTTTATATATATTTGCCTAATAGTATACTCAATTTTATACTAAATTTTATATAAAAATAATTATATATACATAATATATAGAAAATAAATTAATTGAATTTTATCTGATAGATGAATTTTTTTGAAATTATTATTTTTTTATTGGCTATAGAAAATCAATCCTCTTATAAAATGCTATATTCCAAAAATAATACCCATAAAACATCAAATATTCCAAATAGATGCTACCACCATCAAATCTATGAATAGTTGTTGAAAGATATTTATTAGGCAATCTAAATAAATAGTCAAATTATTATATTTTTATTATTATTTTTGAAATATAATTATTGAAAACCCTAAGTTGTTATAGTTTCATTCGTTCATAACAACAAAAATATGAACATTTTTCAGAAAATTAAAACAACAATCTTTTTAAAAATAAAAAAATTTACGTATCTATTATCAAATTTTGAAAAATAATTTTAAAATAAAAATCATTTACGTATCTTAAATTATATATACTCTGAGTTTCTACTTTTTTTTATTGCAAGGACTTATGGTTATTAATTTTTATAGGAAAAAAATAATGTATTTAATATTATAGTAACATCTTAAATTAAAAACAATTACATATTTTAATTGTATAATAATTATTTTAATTTTTATTCAATCAAAAAAAAATTTATTGTACAATAATTTTTTTAAAAAAAATTAATTCAGTCAAAACAAATTTATTGTGTTGAATTAATACCAAATATATTAAATTGTTCCTCATCTAATAATTTTAAAAATAACATACGCAGTTTTTTAACAAATTTGATACCGCCTATATTTGTGGAGATTATATTTGACACATCCTAACACAACAAATTTATGTTTTAAGAGAAAGGGTTATCCGAATACAATCTTTGTATACTCACGTTTCTAGCAAAAATTATTTACAATCTTTGTATCCTCATTTTTAGACAACCACATATATTTTCTTCAATTAATTTTATCTTCACAAATCTAAAGAAATTATTATCTACTATATATATAATTTGAAAAGTCGATTAAGTTAAAATTACTAAGTGGTTTTAATTTGATTTGTTTTTTAAATAAAAAAATGATGATGTGTAATGTGACGTGTAAATATAACGTCAAATGTGATATGGCACTAACGGTGGTGTGTTTTAATCTGATTCGCTAGCCTTAAGAAAGAAAAGGTTAATTTAATACATTAAAAATCAGATAATTTATATATATATATATATATTTTTTTTTTTTTTTTTTTTAAACCTTAGATCATGTTTTGGCTTTGAATCTCTGTAGATCGAGAAGAAGCAAATTTGATGGTTGCAACAAAGGTAATATTAACACACCAAAAAAGAACGAAGACACATCGAAAGTGAAAGCATAGACAAAGCGAGGGATATTGAAGCGATAAGGCAATTAGAGGTTTAAATATTTAGTAGATCAACCATTAATATTAGCCACAAAATTTTATCAGTTTATTTGCTTAGCAAATTTTATGTTGCTTCATATATTACATGACACAAATAGAGGTAACTCAATTGATTATACGTATATCCAATAGCTAGATTTTTGCGAATATATTATATATATTTGTTGTTTGTGTTGGTAGATGTTATTCATCGTTTCTATTGTACTAAAATAATGGCATGGTCATCTTTTTATAACTAAAAATGGAGAACCTCCTAAAGTATCTATTTATGAAATCAAATAACTTCATCTTCAAAAACACAAGTATCAAAGTCAAGAACGCAACTCATTAATTTATTAAGAATTCTTCAACTAAAGTCAACAAGGGGAAGGATGCTTAGTGATTCATTCATGTGACTCAATCGAAGTAGGGGTTTAATTTTTTAGATCATCTATGGTTTTTGGTTTTTTGGTTTTCGAGTGTTATGTTTCTTGATTTTACAGTTCTATTATGTCTCTTGATTTTAAGTTTCTATTGTTTAGATTTTTATGTTGTTTCTCAAACTTAGTTATTATTGACCACCTAATAACAATTTGATTTTCGTTCAACTTATAGAAAGAATAATAGTTAATTGTGTCTATGTTTGAGAAAATTTAGAAAAATTAGAAGATCTAAATCAGTGAATATTAAGAAACATAAATATTTTGAATTGACTAATCCTTAATGAAATTGACGAAGATAATTAATTTCCTTTCTAAATTCTTTATTTTGAAGATATTGATAATATATTCTTAGTTTCATTTCCAAATTATTTTCTTCCAAGATATTTATCCAACTAATATCGTCAATACAATTAAAAAAAAAGTAATTAAGTTTTTCTCTAGATTTTGATTTAAAAAATCAAAAATTTAAGGGCACATAATCTGTCAATATCTAAATACCCTAATACCTTTCAATCATACATATATTTGAAGCGACCGTTTTCCAGTCAAAATTTGAATTCATAAAAAATGCATAACTCTCTTTATTTATAGGTTTTGCTTCCAAAGATTCAAATAAATCCTCGACATCATTCAAACGGTGCCTCCTACAAAAAAAGCTTCACAAATTAAAAATAAAATTCTCAAGTAAGTTTTTGATCATTTCTTCATTTTTCCCGTCTATGCAAAAGACATCTGTATTTACTAATATTCTTTTGTTTTTTTGTTGCAGATCCAAAGAGTCAGATACTGGTAGTCATATTTGGAAATGACTTGAAGACTATTTTCTGTGAGAAAGTAGTAATCATAAATATTCTTGATTACATGATATACTATTTTGTAATAGGAGACTACTAAGCCGGGTTTGGTTTCTACCAAATGAAAAACTCGGACGTGGTTTTTAAAGGTTTACAATCATATGTGGGATCATTGGAACATTAGGAGGAAGCTATATATATGCTTGAACGCATAATCGCTATACTTTCTAACACATCCTAAGTAAAGACTCAGTAAACACATTTGAATTACAATGATAGATTCCTAAATTCCTTCACCTATTCTAATCTCTTATAAATATTATAGCAATATTTCTCAGACTATACCTCGAGCAAAGTAATACAATTAGTCAGAGAAGGAAAAGAAGACGATGTAGAAGAAGATGAAACGATGAAGAAGAAAAAGAAGATAAGGAAGAAAAAAACCGGAAGATGAAGGAGAATATGAAGACAAGGACAAAGAAAAATCAGGAGAAGAAGTCAAATAAGATAAAGAAGACAAAGACGATGAAGAAGAAGAAGAAAAACCAGAGAAAGAAGAAAAATTGGAAGCAGAATAAAAACGAGTAAAAACGGAAGAAGAAGACGAAGAAAAACCAGAAGAAAAAAAGGAAGAAACCAGAAGAAGAAGACAAAATCAGAGAAAGCGAAGACGATGAAGAAGAAAAAAGAAGAATAATAAATCGGAAGAAGAAGGAAAAGAAGACGAAGACAAAACTAAAAGAAGAAGAATTCTGAGAAGAATGAAGAAACCCAAAAGAAACAAAAATATAGCACGAAGAAGAAGACGAATAAAGAAAAGAAGATGAAGAATAAAAATTAGAATAGAAAGGAAGAGAAGATGAAGATGAAGACGAAGACAAAACCGAAAGAAGAAAAGTCGGAGAAGAACGAATGGACCGCAAAGAAGAAAAATCTAGCTACTTAGACCATAAGTAACATTTCTAGAAAAAATAAAAGAATAAGCAGAAGAACAAGAAGAAAGAATAACGATGAAAAACAAAGAAAAAAACTGAAGAAGAGCACGAAGACGAGGAAGAAGACAAAGAAAAACCTGAATAAGAAGAAGATAAAGAAAAAGTTAGATAAGACAAAGAAAACAAAGACGATGAAAATAAGAAAAAAAAAAGATGAAGAAGAAGAAGAAAAAACCAGATCGAAAAATAAACAAACGTAGATCATTACTATTTATTAACAGAGTTTATATAAATGACAAAAATATTAATGAATGATAAGAAAACGTAGATAATTACGTATTATCAGTAATGGAGTTTACAAATTTGTCATGCATGTGCATGATGCAGGTGAATCACCCAGGAAGAAGAATCAAAAATCATTTTTTTGGTTTTGTGTTTTTTTGGAGTTTTGGAGTTGTGTGTGCCCTCTATTTCTCGCCATATCTAATTTTTCCAATTTATTAAAATATTTTTTACTAATTACGAAATTTTACATATTGTTATCTATTATTTGCGTTTTATTTTAACACAAATACAAAAATTACAAAACGGAAAACCTCTACTTTCAAGATAACACCCAAAATTTTAAAAATATTATCCAACGCATATTATTTTCCTACATACATATAAGTTTAAAAATTAGCAATCATGCATATTTAATTTTTAATAAATTAATAAATCAATAAATTTGCCTTATTAAATACTGAAATTAACTTATTCGTCTACAAATTTTTAAACCCACAAATGGTGCGGACAACCACCTAGTGATACAGTAACAAACAAGTAATTATATACAAAAATTTATAATTGTTGTAATCAAAATATTTTGTTTTTGAAAACAGCAAGAAATGTCTCAAAACAGTTATTTACATAAATTAAATCAATAAATGTTGATTTTGGTAAATTATTTAAAGTATTTTAGGATAATTCTCATTTTTAATTCTTAGCATATGTGCAAAAATATTTTGCTATATTATAGCTCCATTCAATATCTAAATATTATTAGTCTATTTAAATATAGATGAATTTTTTAAAATACCATTAAAATATATTTTTGTTCCAAACATACCATCATTAGTTTTTTTTTTTTAAATATCACTAAAAGTTTTTTTGTCCAAAAATACCACAAACACTAAAATGATTATTAATGGTTTATAATTTAAATTTTTGAATTTGAATTTAATATTTTGGATTTAGAGTTTAGTTTTTTTATGGTTTAAGGTTTAGTTTTTAGGGTTTAAGGTTTAGTTTTGAGGGTTTAAAATTTAATTTTTAATTTTATAGTATTTTTAGAAAAAAAAATTTAATGATATTTTTGAAAAAAAAATTAATAATTATATATTTGAAATAAAAACTTATTTTTATAATATTTTTAAAAATTACATTTAAATATATTAAAACCTTTTCTTCAGCATCCTTATCACCAGCAACATCCTTATATATTAGATAATGCAAAAAGAGACCAGTTGTGCTTAGACCATAGACAGTAATTATGCTTTGCTTAGAATAATCCCACCGCTCCCCACCAGTTGTGCGTCGTCTGTAAATGCAACAATTACTGGAAAAAAAAACAATAAACTTAGATTCTGCATAAAAGTATATAATATTCAAATTTGAACTATACTATATATTTTTCCGGATCACTGTTTACAAAGGATATATATTTTTTATTTTTTATTTTTTTTTATAAATATATTTTACTTGGTTGAAAATAATGAAGCATCGTTTGTTAGATAAAAGTAGCGTTTGTTTCTTCATTACAAGAAATATATGGGTCTATAGTAATGTTTTTTATCATAATTTTTTTTTAATTAACCAGAACATGTAGATTACAGTTTATATTAATACAATTATTATGTCATAACCCGATTCAGATCTCTATATTGAATATTGATGACAAAACAACGAAAAGTTCCAACTATTGAGAAGAGTGCATCTATAATTTTTTATTAACTGAGTGCATCCAAAATAGTTGTTGTGTGAATATAATTTCCACGTGCTACAAATCCCCAATGGTATTAAACAATGATACTAGTCGCCGGGACTATCACA
Organism: Pseudoturritis turrita; assembly: GCA_900406555.1. Lineage (NCBI taxonomy): Eukaryota > Viridiplantae > Streptophyta > Magnoliopsida > Brassicales > Brassicaceae > Pseudoturritis > Pseudoturritis turrita. The sequence continues at coordinate 484,282 of OVBL01000459.1, read as the reverse complement.
AAAGTCGAAGACAGAAAATTTTAGTTAATTTACACACTTGCAGATAAAGAGTTTATATATTGTTAAACTATCGCTAAAAATAAATAAAAATATATTGTTAAACATTGGGTGCCCCTTTAAACTTTAATTAACACTTAAAATAGAAAAACTGGAAATGACGAAAATAAATCTTTTAAGAAAATTATATCTATTGATAGATATATAGAAGAAAAAAAAAATTAATATGATCAGATATAAAAAAAAAAAGTAGAGTAAGTATCTCAGATAATAATTCATACTAACTTTTGTTTTTACGAGATAATTCAGACGAATCCGATTAATTCACCGAATATACAAATTCGTGAAACATATGCATATTATGTTAAACTTAAACATCCGGAATTGAATGATCAGAACCTGCGATACTATATTAGTGGAGATTCCGAAACAACACTCTAAATTCCGAACGAAAATCTAATCCGAATCTCTACGAATTTACGCTATAAAAACTATATTGTCATCCTAACACCCAACCATCCCTGCTGAGCTAAAAAAATTTCCAAATATTTTTTCTACTGAAAAAACTTGAACCCATGACCGTCCAATATTTTGCAAGAATACCACTAGAGACGAGATATCACTTTTATGTTGTTGAATATAACTGATAACCCTTGTTATTTTTCATAAGGTTAATGACTCTAGTTATAACGTAAAAATATAGTCAGTTCATAATTAAAAATTAACCCGGCGAAAATGTTTAAGCAATTTCTTAAAAAGGAAGATCTAAGCATATATAAGCTAAAGTTGTTGTGTGAATATTATATATTTTGTCGGGCAAGCATTTTTTCGTCTGTAAATAAAAAAATTGTGATTTTTGTTTTGTCAATGAAAGATTGTGATTAAAAAGTTCTATTTGATCATCGTCAATCTTGAATGATTCATGATGGAATTTTTTTATCACTATTGCTACATATTAATCGGCGATATGTTTTTAATAGTTAATATATGTCTCTGGTTGTTGTCAAAGATGAAAATCACGATGACGGATAGGCGCATAGCTGCCGTCGACAACCGATGGATGTGTTGAACGTCGGTTTACGGAGGTAACGAATTTCAAATAATCAAAAAAAAAATTTACTTTATAGAAAATTATGTTTAGGTGTGGACTTTTGATCATAAATTGTTTTACTATTGACTTAATTCATTCGTAGATGTAAAAAAAAAGACTTAATCCATTATTTATTTTAGACAAAAAAAAATCTATTAAGTTTTTTTTTTTTTTTAATTTCTATAAGGTTTTGTTGCAGATTTGGACAGATTGATAGATGGGGAATTAATAAAGAAAATTCAATATGTCAATATGTACTTTTCAAGTTTTTTTTCCATGAATACTATTGCATTTTTATTTGATAATATTATTTACCAAAAATAGTATATATAAATTTGTACACAAGTCATTTGGTTTACATGTTTCTAAGAAGATAAAATTTTCCTTTTTATAATAATTAACAATAAGATGAATAATTATTTTGATAACCATGACTAATGGTTGAAAAATTCACTATACGGTTAATGGAATAGAATTCGATTTTTTTTTCTCTGCGATTTCAATAATGATCGATATTTTCCATGTCATGTAGATAATTTTGTTTTTGTTCATGATCCCTGAATTATATATATTAAAAAAAAAAGAGCTTGTTCATAATATGAAAATTTGTTGTTGTAAAAAAAAAACCAAAAAATAAAAGTTGTCGAATATAATAATTTGCTTATTTAAGTGCATCCATATATATTCTCTATATTTATTTCTACCACCAGATTCGAGTGCTATACAAAGATTTTCTTTACCTAGTATGAGTCATATTGTTCATTTTCTTTTTTTAAATGAAGATAATCATAAAAGTTTTTTTTAGAGAAGTTTACTCAAACAATTTTAAAAAGTTTGATTTGGACAAAAGTGATGCTTATCTTTGAATATTACTTAAACAACATTCTCTACCCATTTTATCCTTGTTTGCTTTGAACACAAAAAACGTATTTACGAAACTGCCATTAATGAGTCATGACACGTAGGCGTTTTTGGGGGAAAAAGTTCCCGCCAAACACGATAAGTCTACTGTCCTCGTGATGGTAGATTTATTTAATGGTCGGTAGATTTATAAAGAGTTTGGTAGACTTAATTCAAGTCCGTAGACTTAATCCATGAACGGTAGACTTAATATTCGAATGGTAGACTTATTGTATAGACTTATTTTTATTTGGTGGTAGAGATGTTTGTAAGTGATAGACTTATAATATGAGTGGTAGAGTTACCGTCAACGGTGGTAAATTTTTTTTTGAGTGATAGACTTAGTAGTCGAATGGTAGATTTATCTCGTAGACTTATTATTGAGTGGTAGATTTATGTTGTTTGACGGTAGACTAAATATTCATGGTAGACTTAAATTTATGGGAGGTAGACTTATGCGTGGTTCGAATGGTAGACTTAAATTTATGGGAGGTAGACTTACGCGTGGTTCGAATCGTAGACTTATTTATAGTGGTGGCAGATTTATAATATGTCGTAGACTTATTATTTCAGTCGGTAGAGTTATTCAATATTTCCAGTTTACTAAAACAACCTTCAGTTGATAGATTTATTGGTTACGATAGTCGTAGGTCGACATTGGTAGACTTGTTTCGTTTTCGAAACGTATGGTAGACTTGTTTGGCTACATTGAATGATTATAGACTTCGTATTCTTGCATACAATAATGGTAGACTTGTTCGTTGACAGACCTTTAAGATCTTTTTGCAAGAAGCGTTATGGTAGATTTGTTGTGGTGGGTGGTAGACTTGTTTACAGATTAGGCAAAATGTTATTTTTGCCCTTACAAGAAACAAACATTTGCAGGAGAAACCTGCAACCATGGTGAAGAACTAGGGTTGCCGCCGACATAGATAATTTCCTTCATTTTGACGAACCTCCTCATTGTACTTTCAAAGTTTTATCTTAACCTTTATTTCTCAAGATTAATATCTACTAAATGATTGCATGATATCTACTTTGTGTTTCTTGCGAATTTACGGCTTCACCAACCGTTTCAGAACAAAAGGAGATTGATTTGCAATGGAACAAATAATTCTGGTATGTGGTAGATGGAGTTTTGAGAAAAATTGATGGGTCTTCTTGGTTGACAAGTCAAAAGGATGTAGAGTTCTAGGGGCAGATCATGCAACCTCCTATAGCGATTTCCTTGGAATGGTGTATGAGGATTTCGGGATGGATGAACGGTTTTTTGAGGTAAAGTTGAGCTACATGTTGTCAAAGAAGTACTTGTCAAATTTACCTCTAGATACACCACCGGTTTTTGTTGGGAATTCAAGACAACTAAGTGGTTTTTTGCAACAATTTAAAAACCAGACAATTCGTCTATGCATCGAGATTAGAGAGAGAGAGTCAACAGAAAAATGGCTGATCAAGATGGAAATGTTCTAGATGAGAAAGAGTCAACAGAAAAATGTGATCGTGGGGTTGGGATAAGAGAGAGAAGTTCATGCAACAACGGAGAAAAAGTAGATGAACATGTTGAAGAGGATGAAGATGATGATTATAGATTTGACTACTGCGATGATCTGGACAGTGCAAGCTCGGGTGATGAAGAATACGGTACGGGTGGTAGACTTTCAGATGACGACGAACCTATGGAAAATCTACCACATAAGAAAAGGGGTGTATCATCGATTCCAGAATTTGTGAAGTTAGAAATGCAGTCGGTAGACTTAGCTGTTGGCCAACGTTATGCCACAAAAGAGGACTTGGAGACGAGATTGCAGATTCTTTCGGTTGCACATAAGTTTGACTATAACGCGGGCCACACAACCCCAACGTTGTTGACGGTTAGGTGTTGGATCGAAGGATGTACATGGAGGGTCCGTGCCTCAACAATCGGAGATAGTCCCAATTTCCATATCAAGAATTACGTTGGAAATCACTCGTGTTCTATTATAGAGCGTTCAACCCATGCTCGTAAAGCAACGCATCAGTTGCTAGGGCAACTCTACAAAAATTTCATTGGTGGTGTTGGACCAACAGTGTTGCCAAATCATGTAGCCGATGGTCTCACAAAACGATACATAATTAAGGTATTTCAGAGTTTAGTGTTCCAGAAACCAATGATGGTAGATTTATTGTTTAGAATAAATCTGTCCGTAGACTTAATTTGTGGCTTAACGGTAGACTTATTTGTTGTATTTTGTCTTTCACTTGTTTCAGGTTGAGTATTGGAAAACCCATCGGGCATTAAAGTATGCACGATAATTAATTGGGGGAAGCTCAGAGAATGGCTACGGAGAACTTCCGACGTACTTATACATGATTAGGCGAGCTAATCCAGGGACACTTATAAAGCTTGAAGTCGACGGGGAAGATAGGTTCAAGTTTCTTTTCATTGCATTTGGCACAAGTATACATAGTTTCCAGTTTATGAGGAAAGTAGTTGTTGTCGATGAGACATTTTTGAAAAGAAAATATAAAGGGACATTACTAATCGCAACGACGCAAGATGAAAATTTTAACATATTTCCAATAGCTTTCGCTGTAGTTGATACGGAGAATGATGAGTCTTGGGAATGGTTCTTTAGACAACTATACCTAGTTATCCCAGACGATGAAGGACTTGCCATTATCTCGGATAGGCATATATCAATAGCAAATGCGATAGCGAGGGTATACCCGCTTGCTTCTCGTGGTATTTCCACATATCATTTGCATAAGAACATTTTGTTGAAATTCAAAGGTGGAGAATCTTTTGGACTAGTGAAGAAGGCAGCAACCACATATAGGCTTCTAGAGTTTAATCAGTTATTTGGGCAGATTGAGGCTTTGTATCCTGCTCTTCATAGGTATTTACAAAAAGCCGACGTTCGTTTGTGGACTCGTGTTCATTTTCCGGGTCATAGATACAATTTCACAACGAGAAACATATCAGAATTGATAAATAAGGTCATCTACCCTGCCTGAGGTTATCCAATAATGCAACTTTTGGATACAATCAGGTCGATGTTAACAAGATGGTTCGCTACCATGAGGAAAAAAGCAAGTCTAATGACCACAACCCTTACCAGTGGGGTGGAGAAGCTGCTCGAGGTATCTGTGTATTTGGTAGATTTATTAAACTTGTGGTAGATTTGTTATGGGCGAAAGTAGATTTGTTATGGTATATTAGTTATGTGGAGTGGTAGATTTATTATGGGTAGTGGTAGATTTGTTATGGTAGATATATTACTCCTGTTTTGCACTTGTTTCTGTTAATTAACTTACGGTCTTTTTCATCTTCTGTATATTGTAAACAAGATAGGGTGGAAAATGCTAAGTTATGGACTGTCCAAGAGATAGATGACCATCACATACAAGTCACATGCGGGTCATCATTGCATGTCGTGAATTTGATAGCGAGAATTTGTACTTGCTGAAGGTTTGACTTGGATAAAATTCCTTGTGTTCATGCCATTGCAGCAGCAGAAACAGCAAAGAAGTCACGGATCTCCCTTGCCCATCCGTATTTTTATAAGAAATACTTGTACAATAGTTACTCCCAAAGTGTTATGCTAAGAGATGTTGCGCTTCCCACGCCGAAAGATGTGGCGTCAAAAGTTTGTAAGCCTCTTGTGGTTCGTGAACCACCAGGTAGGCCAAAACTCTCACGCATAAAAGGGCATTGAAGATTGCCATGGAGCGGAAGCGGCCTAGGAAAGAACACAAGTGTTCTAAATGTCTTCAACATGGTCATAATCGTACGACTTCCAAAGCTTAAAAATATGTATCTACTATGTGTATCTTTCCATATGAACTCGTTTTCATGTTTTATGATTATTGTAATGGTTACCAAGACATTGCAAAGCATACAATCGTAGGGACCATGTTTTTAGAGTACAAAAAAGTCTGTCAATTCATTACACATTTCAAAAGATGGTCGTACAAGTCTACCATACTTTCAAAGGACCACCGTCATGGTAACAACATGGTCCTTTGAAAGTATACACCAAGTTAAATCAAACGGTCGTGCACTTAGTCAATATGTCGGCGACTACAAAATATACAGGCCCTACCGCAATGTTTAAGAAGTGTACGATAACAAAAGAATGAAATCAGCGGTCACAAAAACACTTGTCAAAATATATCTACCGTAGCATTGCATCTCACTTTACAGAATCTGGCTGTAAAGGAATCTTGTCATCTGATCCAGCACGCGGGTTTGTATCTGATAATTGAACCATATCTTCCTCTGGTAACTCGTCCATCATCTCAGCTGCAAGTTTGAGACGAATAGCAGGCATATTGGAATCACACAAGCCTTCCATAGAATGCCCGAGAGCTACACACCACAGTCGTCCTGCTGGTAGTTCTGTGGAATTGTTTTCACCCTGTATATATGGAAGGCAGCCTCACTCATCTTCTTCCTTTTCGTTGTGGTGCAACCTACTTGATCAACATCGGAATCATCTTCGCATATGGCCGGCATGTTTCGTAGATGTAGCTGTCATCGTACAGACTGTAGATGCTATCATAAACTTTGATCTTCTTTTTGACTAAGTCTACCACAACAGCCACCCAATGCTCATTTTTGATATTATGAGTAATGTACAACGTATCAACATCCTCAACCCATTTCTTGTTTGTGGCAGCAAACTCTGGAGCTGTACCATTGTACACATTGAAATATCCTACTGGAAAAATCCACTTCTTCTCCACCCCGAGGAAGTCCCTTGCGTATTCTCGACTCAAAGGAGGCCGAACAGTTTACTGTGGCAAAGCTTATTCAAGGAGGATTATGGCTAAAGCCCACTGGAGTTACTTACCAAGAGTGGCTTTGATTTGATATCTTATAGGTGTAGTTTGTGTTGTAATATGCTCTGTTTTAATTTAATGTCTTTCTCTGTTTTGAATGGACTTAAGTTACCAATAAATAACATTCTTTGTTTCGTGAAGTTCTAATGTAAGTGTTCAATAATAAAATGCCGTGTGATGTCATATTTAAATAACTAATCTTTTATTTTTTCAATTTATCAAAACAAATCTTTGAATTTTTGACGTAAATAATCATACTGGCTAGGGGTGGGACGAATCCGGATATCTGGAAATTTAAGGATATCTGGATCCACCGGATTGTGGAAAAAGTATCCGGATCCGGATCCGTGACTTCCGGATATCCGGATTTCGGGTATCCGACAAAAAATTAAGATATCCGCGGATATCCGGATCCGGATCCGGAAAAAATAACTAAATAATTAAATTAAAACACTAAAAAATTTTAGAAAAAATTATAAATTTAAACTATAAATTAAATTTTTGAATAATTGTTTTTAATATAAATACAATATATTAGAAAAAGAACTAAAATCAATATATATGCATATATTTTTAATAAAAATAACTTAATATATGTAAAACTATATGTTTTTAATAGATTTAATGTGTCCGGATCCGGATCCGGATATCCGGATTTTGAAATTTTACTATTCGGATCCGGATCCGTTTTTCACGGATCCGAGATTTTACTATCCGGACGTCCCGGATATCCGTATTTCCGGAGCGGATAGGAACGGATAACGGATCGGATACCGGATCCCGGATAATAATTCCACCCCTAATACTGACCATCAAACAAATCCATATAGAAATTTTTTTTGTCAACAATCCATATGGAATAAAGTTGGAGAATATTTTCATGAATATTATGATTTTTATTTATTTGATAACATTGTTTATCAAAAATTATATTTATCAATATTAAATTTTCCACATACACCATTTGTTTACATGTTTTTAAAAAAAAAAAATTTGGTGTTTCTTAGTTCATAAAAGATAAGAGAATAACGTTCGCTAATGTATATATATAAAGTTAGTTTTTCTCTTTTATGGTGATGATATTTCATCATCTACATGTATGCCACATCATATTTTTATTTAGATTTTATAATTATCAATTTAAAACTTTAAGACACATATTAATTATACATGTTAAACTATGAGAAGAATTTGAAAAGTCATTTCTCATATTCTAAATTAAATTATAAAACTACAAATGTATATTAATATAGTTAATTGAAATAATAATTAGTTTATTTTTCACAAAAATAATAATTTAAATGTAACTATATGAGGGAAAAAAATAAAAATTCTATATTATTACGCAAAATCGAAAAGATATATCATGTGATGTAACTGGTATTTAAAATAAAATAAATTTAAAAATATTTTCGGAAAAAATTAAGATGTAAAATTTTAAAGTCGATGTGTGACAAAATAGATACACTTTTGTCATTAACAAATATTTTTTTTTGTATTTGTTTAATTTTTAAAAGCTAAAATTTTTAACTTAAACAATAATTTAACATTATGAAAGTTAGTGATCAAAAACCATAATAAAAATATATATAGTTTAAAAAAATAATAAAAACTTAAAAGTAAATATAATAATAATATAAAATGATATATCGTTAGATCACTTAAGTAAACCTTTAGATTTTGTTTAATATTCTTTTGATTTTACGAATTCAAGGCAAAAAAAATTTCAAAGTTTCTTAGTCCGACTTAATTTTTATTTGGTTTATCTTCTGAAATTTTTTGTTATTTTGTTCAGTCATATTTGGATTCTTTCGTATCATTCATCTCTATTAACAACAACAAAAAATAAGTGAATAAGTCGGATTTAGTTTTCTCGAATTTCTTTTTGTATTTTTTTCTACTTTCTATTTTTTTTAATCTAAATATTTTGTTAAAATCTAATAAAATAATAAATAAGCTATATATAACAAACACAAAAAATGTAAAAGAAAAATACATTAAAAAAATCATTCTCCAAAGATAAAAAATATAAAAATACACGAGACGAAGATAAAGAAAAAGAAAATTATAAGAAATCATATTATAGAAAGAGATTAAAAACTAAAAAATAATTGATAATTTTTTTTTTAATTTTAATCGGTTATTTAAATAACATGATATATCAAAATTTCAAATATATGTAGATAAATTTTTAATCAAACATATTTAATTTCAAATAGTAATCATCGATATCGAAGTGTTGGAGAATCACTCTATACTTTCATGCAGTATAAATAAGAGAAACAATTAATTTTATTTTAAATATAATTTGATTATGTATCTACAAAAAATTGGTTATTTGGTCAAACATAAATAATAAATTATTAGATAAATCAAAATTTTATCAATTAATCTAATAAAATTGTAAAATAAAAACTCGCGCATCGCACGAGTCATATTCTAGTATTAATATATAAGGAGTTTTGGGAGAAGAATAAAGGAAAATAACTAAACGATATATGTAAGATGATAATATTAGGGCTTTAAGCCCAAGCATTACACATTTTATCACAGGACCCGGGTTTTATAGTTGTGATTTTGCAAATATATTTTCTTTTAAATAAATCATATGTATAAATGTTTGGTTTGACTTCTCTATATGAAACCAGTTTTCGATATTTTCGTGAAAGGGAAAATATTGCAAATAAGCAGATCAGACTACATAACTGGAGTTTCTTAATTAGGGAAAATGTTAGAGAGCAATGATGATTTGCTAGGTCCGAACTTGCATGTGCCAAGGATTTGAAAATATATATAAATGTTGACCTAACTCCTAAGTCCTAAGCACCTATATTTGGATTCCTTATTGGTTTGATCAAACTCAAATTAGGTTAGAAACAAATCTTCTTACAATAGTAAAAAGAGTAATTTTCAAAAAGTTGTAAAGTTATTTTAATTTTTTTAAATTCAATCAATATTTAAAAATATCACAAAATGTATTTGAATTTATACTTATGAGTATGACTTATCAATATGGACTTTAATTTATAAGGGTCAAATACATTAATTTTTTTAATTATTATTCTGATCTATATTCCACTGAACAAGGACAAAATAATGATTATATGTAAGAATCTACCCTTCTTTTTTTTTGACAATATGTTAATAAAATACCAAAAGGAACAAATGTTTTACAAAACCTTGGGAAAGCTAAACCGTTTCTTTTCTCCACCCCTATATATATATATATATAGCTCTACTACTATCAAATATATTATTGAATATCATCACTGGTCTATTTTTAAACAAGAAAGATAACACTAATGCAAAATTATTTTCATCAACCGATTTGTTTTAGCTAGTTAATATATTTTTATTTTCATAGACACATGCATAATTATTTCCTTAAAACCTTGAGTGAAATTTTTTATTTTTTAAAAACCATACACATCTCATGAAAGGAAATGATTTTGAAATCATACCCGATTAAACATAACTCCACAGCTCCACTAGCTGGAGTCATTAACTGCTTCACATCGCACTATGAAATTAATGTTTGGATCTTCCTTATTTCTCTTCATAATGTAAAGAAGTCAAATTACTATATTGAGCGCCAGGACCACCTCATAATGAGTTCTCTTCTAATTACTATTGTTTGATCTGATTACATTTTTCTATTTATTTAAAGATATTTTTTACGTAAATTAAAGGTAGAAGTTTGTGTATTTACAAGTAAAATAAAATCAAGATAGTGATTGGAAACCAACAAAATTAATTAATAGTCATTAATGGTATTGGTATGTACGTAGCCTCATGTATATCGAATAAATTTCAAAATTGAAAATTAATCAAACAAATAAGGAAGGAGAAGAGGAACTACTATACATGTTAATTTTCATATGTAAATACATGTTATACATATACGTTTAATTGAGTAAAATTTCATATGTTAATACATGTTATGCTTATACAAATGAAAATTTAGTTTTTGTTCAACAGTTTTTTGTGTGTTCTGAAAGTTTAGGTTTAGAAAAATAGTAACTAAAGTGAAATCAAAATTACTTTAGATCAATTTAGTACACTTTCGATCTCAGTTTGAGATATATTCGCAATCAAATTTATTCTTAATCTAAAAAAATTTAAGTTTTGGTTTAGTTTTTTTGGATATAGAAAACAAATTAAAAGCATTATGGCCATGACCAGCGTATTAGTTAAAACTCATTTCAATTTGTAAATCGATCATAGTTTATTTGTTAGGTTCAAATTATCTCAGGTTAATTTATCCATAATAAAAAAATTATACATGAGACTCAACAAACCATGATAAATATTGTGGTTTTAAAGAGCTAAACATCCATTGAAAAGCGTATTTTTCTCCCTATAAAATATTGAATTTTCTTCTGTTAGGTCTAATATGTATTAAACAGTATGGATTTTTGGTTTTACCAACAAAAAAAGATTATGGATTTTTGGAATATAAAAGAAGAAACAAGAATCGCTTGTTATTTTTAAGAGAAAATGAGAAATAAAGGATGTTTTTTTGGAGTTTATCCATATATACTTTTATTAATGAGGTTTGGTGATTTAAATCTTTGTAATAATTAAAATTTTATTATGCCCCTAATTTTCAGAATTAGAATTTCATATTTGGAAAATTGTTAATTTTCAGAATTGGAAAATTGTTAATTTTCAGAATTAAAAAATTGTTTTTAGAAATTAAATTTAGTGTTTTCGAATTCAAAAAGAAATGGGTTCAAAATTAATGTTTCACTCTTTTAGTTAATGATCGAGAAATTAATGTTTCATTCTTTTAGTTATAGAGTTATAGTTGTAAACAAAAATAGAAAAATAAAATGATCCAAGGTAATAGAGTTTCTTGAACTCAATTATAATGTTATATATACAAAATAGAAAAATAAAACGAAACGAAATAAATCTAAACTTTTTTTGCAAAAAGTCAAACGAAACGTAAAAGCATTAAACCAAGCTCAAAGCATTTTGATTATTATACTTAATCACTTTGATTCTTCTCTTCTTCTCTGCGTACAAAATTCTTGCTCTTATAGTAATCAAATTCATATAAATTTCACCCATAAGCAAAATTCATATTCAGTTGTATTTGTTGATTTTTTTAAAATTATTAAGAGGAAGAAAATGGAGCAGAACAATTTGGAAATTTTAAAACTGGTGTATGGAGAAGTAAATCGCCACGTCCTCATCAGAACAAGTCTTGAAGGTCTGGTCCGCCTGGAATCAGCTCTCTTTATCCTCTGGTTTATTGAAATGTTCATGTAATGAAGTAGGAGAAAAAATAATCATTTGAAATATTTGAAATTTAAGGTAATATTTTGCTCTTGTTCTATCCCAAAACATAAACATATTATAAATTGAATTGAATTTGGAATTAATTATGGAAAAACATAAACCGATTTTAAACATAAACTAATGAATCCGCAAGTACTGGACAATACTAAAAGTTTAGACACTTAGTTTACTGGACAATACACATACTCTCTTGTTACTTATCAATAAGCACAACCGTATTGTACTCTACCTTTTAAAATACCCAACAAAATTCTGAAGTTGTCGTTGGCTCGTCATAACAACAGGAAGAGAATCAACGCTTAGATCAGTTGGTAGATAACGGAATTCCACATCAACCATACTCAGTTCAATTCTGTAGTCTTCAGAAACCATCATATTGAGCTCTTCAAGAGTTGTAGTGGATTGCAAAGTAATCTCGCACGTTTTTCTTCATCAACCATAAATCTCCACTCCTTCTTCTCAAACGATCGCCATACACCACATGTTACGTAGATCTGCATCATGTTTAGTTGCTTAAGACGGAAAAAGAAAGAAAAAGCATCACAAAAACTAGGTATATAGAGAATGATTATTGACAAGTTTATTGAATTCTGAAAAAAGCAGAATACGTATTCTAAAATCCGCATAACGGAATCTAACAATATATTCGATTTCCTAAATTACTAGATTCAGTTTGAAGATTTCAAATACCTAGTTTCCTTAATTTTCAGAATTCTGAACTAATTTAGAATTATTTTTCTAAACTTTGTAGAACATAGAGCAAACAGAAGAATACGTATTCCGCCATTAGTAGAACAACTTTTGTAGACGACCTATTCTAATTTTTTTTAACAAATGTTAGACAACCTATTCTAACTTTTGTAGAACATAGAGCAAAGTGCATATGATCTATTCTAAAATTGTCTTCTAAACTTCGTAGAACGTAAATATATTCTACACTTTGTAAAACATGTATAGTGCGTAGATTACATAATCTGAACGTTCTAGAACATGTATAAAATGCAGAAAGTATATTCTAAACAAAGCACAACGAATTTTATAAATCTAAAAGCTAATATATCGATTACCAAACAACAATCGCACATTTAACAAAAAGTCGTATTCCTTTGTTTTTCATGTGTTTGACAAAAAAAATATTAAAATTTTTATTATTTATACTATAAAAGATAGTTTATGTATAAATATGAATTTTAAAATAAAAGTATATATGGACAAATTGGAAAAAAAATATTTTTTATTTTCAGTTCTCCCTATCTTATTATATAAAGGAGAATGCACTCAAAATTATAACTCATTATATCGTGACATGTGTCATTTTAATTGAGATGATGACACGTGTTAATATACTAACGTATAAAGTTAATTTTAATTTAAATAATCTTTCTTTTTTTATCTAAAAGTTAAAAGAAAAATACATCATCGCAAAAAAAAAATTGTCCTAACGTAACAAAAAAAGGTCAATGTCCTTCTTTAAAAAAAATTGTCATTTAAAAAAGGAAAAATTTGTAAACAAAATGTCACTAAAAAGGTAAAAGGAAAATTTGTAAAAAATGTCATTAAAAAAAGGTAAAAGAGAAAATTTGTAAAAAATATCATTAAAAAAGAGGAAAATTTTGTTTCATGTCAATACGTTTAAAAACAAAAAAACAAAAAATGCCATAACTAATCGAGAAAGAAAGGAAAAAAAATGCATCATTGGAAAAATTTATAAAAAAATGTCATTAAATAAAGATAAATGGGAAAATTTGTAAAAAAATGTTATTAAAATAAAAGTAAAAGAGAAAATTTGTAAAAGAAAATATCATTAAAAAAGAAAATTTGTTTCATGTCAATACATTTAAAAACAAAAAAGGGAAAATTTTAATAACTAATCGAGAAAGAAAAGAACAAAAATACATCATTCAAGCAAATCATGAATTCGAGAGTTCCACAAATCGATCAAAACTATTTTACTTTAAATTTTAAACAACGTGAGTGTGACACGTAGGCAAAAATCGTAACTCACCAGATCGTGACATGTGTTAATTTTAATTGAGATTGTGACACGTGTCAATATATTAATATAAAAATATAATACATCATTGCCAAAAAAAAAATGTCTTAACGTAACAAAAAAAAAAATCAATGTCCTTCTGTAAAAAAAATTGTCATTAAAAAAGGGAAATTTTGTAAGCAAAATGTCACTAAAAAGGTAAAAAAAAAATTTGTAAAAAATGTCATTAAAAAGGTAAAAGAAAAAATTTGTAAAAAAATATCATTAAAAAAGAGAAAAAAAAATTTTCATGTCAATATGTTTAAAAACAAAAAAGGAAAAATGCCATAACTAATCGAGAAAGAAAGGAAAAAAAATACATTATTGGAAAAATTTGAAAAAAAAAAGTAATTAAATAGAGGTAAATGAGAAAATTTGTAAAAAATATTATTAAAAAAAGATAAAAAAAAATTTGTAAAAAAAAAATATCATTAAAAAAGGAAAATTTGTTTACAAACCATACAAACCAGATTAGGACCAGATTTTTAATAAAAACCATATAAACTTCATAAAAACCAAAACCATACAAACCAGAATATAATATACAAAAGTTTTTCGTCTGGAAACTCGATTTTTTGTAAATTTAAAAAATATAAATTTTCTTTCTCTACATTATTTATTTCTTAAATCAAAGTGTAGTGTAATTAAAAGGAAATAATAGTCTAAAAAAATAAAACATGTTATTAATATAAAAATATAATACATCATCGCCAAAAAAAAAATGTCCTAACGTAACAAAAAAAATCAATGTCCTTCTGTAAAAAAAATTGTCATTAAAAAAAGGGAAAATTGGTAAACAAATGTCACTAAAAAGGTAAAAGAAAAATTTGTAAAAAATGTCATTAGAAAAGGTAAAAGAGAAAATTTGTAAAAAAATATCATTAAAAAGAGAAAAAATTTGTTTCATGTCAATACATTTAAAAACAAAAAAGGAAAAATGCCATAACTAATCGAGAAAGAAAGGAAAAAAAAATACATCATTGGAAAATTTTGTAAAAAAAAAAAGTCATTAAATAGAGGTAAATGGGAAAATTTGTAAAAATTGTTATTAAAAAAGGTAAAAGAAAAAATTTGTAAAAAAAATATCATTAAAAAAGGAAAATTTGTTTCATGTCAATACGTTTAAAAAAAAGAAAGAAAAATGTCATAACTAATCGAGAAAGAAAAGAAAAAAAAATACATCATTCAAGCAAATCATGAATTCGAGAGTTCCACAAATCGATCAAAGTTATTTTACTTTAAATTTTTCCCAACGTGAGTGTGACACGTAGACAAAATCGTAACTCACCAGATCGTGACATGTGTTAATTTTAATTGAGATTGTGACATGTGTCAATATATTAATATAAAAATATAAATTTTCTTTCTCTATATTATTTATTTTTTAAATCAAAGTGTAGTGTAACTAAAAAGAAATAATAGTCTAAAAAAAATAAGACATGTTATTAAAAAAATTAAAAGGAAATATTAAATCAAAAAGACTAAAAAGGAAAATAAGACAAATTATTTATAATTGTAGTGTAACTAAAATGAAATAATAGTCAAAAAAAGAAAATAAGACATATTATTAAAAAAATTAAAAGGGAATACTAAATAAAAAAACTAAAAAAAGAAAATAAGACAAATTATTTCCAATTTCTAAAAGTATTAGTGCGGCATATACAAAATTGATATTCATGAGATTACGACATGTTTTGTTAATACTTTTAAATTTATTTACTAATATATTTTGTTAATTTCCTTACTATTTGGTTAACACTAATGACATATAGACATAAATTTGATATAATGTATTATGCATATATTATTTTGATATGAAAATTTTGGGTATTATTGATTGACAAGGAATGCATGGAGTAAAAATATGGTTTTAATATTATGGATGAAATACATGAGTTGTATTGCGAGATGAAATACGTGGAGTTGAAATTCAGTTTGAAACAAAGTTACTAATCAACATCTAAAATAAGTGTGCGAGTAACAATCAAAATCTAAATATTTACATCAACAAGATTTAACATATATTTCTTACATTTTCATAAATTTTATTTTTATTAAATTTAATCGATTACCGATACGTTTTACTTTATTTTTTATCATTTATAAATAAATTATAATTAAAATTCCGCGTATTACGCGGATCCTAATCGAGTTTTTAATAAAAGGGTACTGCGGAATTCATGTCTTAGTGGAAGGCTAAAAAAGAGAGCATTTATCATATTGACCAATTTGTACAAATGACAGAAGATGATTTAAGATTAATAAATGTGGTATTTTATTATGTGATGTAGAGCTACGAATAAAAATAGTGAAAGAAAAATACAAAAAGGTAGTAGTAATTACCAAAATAGGAAAGCGCAAACAGAAAACAAAAAACCATGTTCTCTATAATCTGAAGTAATTATAATAAACTTTTAAGTTCTTTTTCGTCTCCTTAAAAAGCCCACTAGATATCGAAAAAAGTTGAGCCAAATTCCTTTTCTAGAGAGAGAGATTCAATGGAGGTATGAAGTATCGTACAATACCAAGCTCGCTTTTCTTCTTCCACTAGATATTTTGGGAGAAGAATAAAAAAAAAAAAATTAACTAACACATATCTGTAAGATGATAATATTAGGGCATAAAGCCCAAGCATTACACATGTTATCATGAGGGCCCGGATGTATATAGTTGTGATTTTGCAAATACATATTCTTTTTAATGAATCATATGTATAAATGTCTAGTTTGCAAATATGTATAAATGTTTGGTATAAATGAATTATATATTTTCGATATTTTCGTCAAAAGGAAAAATATTGTAAATAAGCAAATCAAACTACATAAATGGGATCTTAATTAGGTCTATGAGTCTATGACTTATCAATATAGATTTTAATTTATAAGGGTCAAATACATTTTTTTATTTTCTATATTTCACTGGACAAGTACAAAATAATGACACTTTTTCTCCACCCCTATATATTTAGCTCTAATGCACTAACTTCAGTAACGTAGTAACAAATATATTGAATATTACCGGTCTACATTCCAGTGGTTTTTTATCCTAATGCACTAACTTCAGAACTTACGAACAAAAACTATCTTCAAGAAAGATAAACACATGCAAAGTTACTTTCATCATCCGGTTTGTTTTAGCTAGTTAATATATTTTTATTTTCATAGGCACATGCATACTCTTATTTCCTTAAAACCTTTAGTGAAATTTTTTTTTTTTAAATATTTTTAGAAAAACATATACACCTTTTGAAAGGAAATGATTTTGAAACTATACCCGATTAAGGATTCTTCTTTGTACATAATTAAACATAAATCCACACGCAGAAGTCATTGCTTCACTTCGCACTATGAAATGAATGTTTGAATCATCATAATGTAAAGAAATCGAATTACTAATTATGTTCTCTATTTTTGGATAAAGACATTTTTTAAGCAAAAGTAATTGATTGTGTATTACAAGTTATATAACTTGCTATTTGTAGTTTTATCAAAAAGTAATATCATCAAGATAGTGATTGCAAGCGAAACCAACAAAATTAATTAATAGTCATTAATAGTATGTGTACGTAGCCTTATGTTGTATATCGAATAAATTTCAATTGAAAATTAATAAAACAAATAAGGAAAGAGAAGAAGAACAGGCTTGACTAGGTTAGGATATCGTCTATATGTGTATAATTAATTAGCGTATAGTAATTAATTTATTACGCGTATTCACCTAACAAAGTAACAAACATTTAGTTAAGGGAATACTTAGTGTTATGAAATATCGTCTATATATGATCTCTACTTAATTTCTTCTTCTCCTACAAACCTTCTCCTTTCTTGACATCGCCTTCTTCCAATCTCTTTTCTTCTTCTTCCAAACCTTCTCGTTTCTTGTCATCATCTTCTTCCAATCTGTTTTCTTCTTCTTCCAAATCTCGCCTCAGTAAACAAGTCAAACCAACCATGCTCCACAAACGGACCATCTCGGCTCCCGCCATCTTGTACACAGACGACAATCACCAACAACAAAAACAGAACAACAACAACAACGGTCGTGGCGGTGGTCGTGGAGGCTACTCACAGCCTCATGTCTCTGCACCAAATAGCGTCTTTGGACCTGCTCCATTTTGGCCAAGTGGTGAAGCCGGCTTTGCCTACACAAACCCGTCGGGTCCGTCCGCGTATCAGCCGCAGTTTCTGCCATCAACTCTAACACATACCTTCAACACTATGACGTTGCAAGAGCCTCACGATGCAAATTGGAACATGGACTCGGGTGCAACATCTCACATCACCGATTAACAAGGTATTATCTTGTATCGATAAACAGTTGTTTCGTCTAATTAAGTAAAATTTCATATGTTAATACATGCTATATACAAATGAAAATTTAGCTTTTGTTCATCAGCTTTTTTTGTTGTGTTTCTGAAATGTTAGGTTTAGAAAAAAAGATTCAAGAAGATTCTGAGGTAATCTGTAAAACTCCAAATTTTCTTTTGTTATAATTTGAAGCTAGCTAGTAAACAAACACACAAAAATATCTATGAACCGATATATATCCTTTAAAACTTATTTTGACAAAGACGTTTTTGGTTTCTCTGTAATAAAATTGTGATGAACTAATTTTTGAAGTCAATAGAAAATTAAAGGACGTGGAAAAACTTTAGTAGCTGGTGAGCAATTAACATATTAACTAATGTGGCAAATGACAGAAAATGATTTAAGATTAATAAATGTAATATTTTATTATATAATGTATTAGAGCTACGAATAAAAATATGGAAAGAGCTACGAATGATTTAACACAAGAGCCCATTTCCGACGAGGTTCGCTCGATGCTTTATTCTGGTGAAGAGACTCGCCTCAATAAACAAGTCAAACCATCCATGCTGCACCAACGGTCCCTCTCGGCTCCTGCTATCTTGTACACCACCGACTCCGACACATGGACCTACGGACAACAACCTTGGCAGCCTTCGGGTGCAACATCCCATAGCACCGGTCAGCAAATTATACATTCTGAGGTAATCCATAAAACTTCAAATTTTCTTTTGTTATAATTTGAAGCTAGCTAGTAAACAAAAAAAATATATATATATATATGAACGGGAACTTTCCATCTACACCCATATTTCAAAAAACAAATGTATAATTTGTATAACAGTTCATATATAGAGAAAACCTCATAAAACTATTTTGATATCGACAAAAAAAAAAAATTCATTTGATTCAAGATGTACGTTTTTATTTCCAGTAAAACAACTAATTTTTCTTGTTTATAAAAAAAAAAAATTTTGATGAAGATTTTGCATTAAAGCAAATGTAGTTCATAATGGCCCTTAATAGTTCATCAATTAGGTCTTATAAGAACCTCATTTAAAGATATAGGCACTAAAGCCCAATATGTACTAACTTGAACTAATAAAGGCCAAAATCAATACAACAAAAGATCCATAAAAGTTATTTTATAATATTACCCAAGAAAACAATCCAACATGAACTTTTATCTTGTGACTTGTGAGGAAAGTAAATTTGCCTCTGTAGAGTTCATTAGGTTTCAAGTCTTTGATTGTCTTTGCTCCTCATTTTTTGGTAGTAATAACTTGGATGTTTCACCAGTTTAAGTGCTAATATATAATTTCAGAGAAAAAAAAAAGAAAAACTTTTATCTTGTTTTGTTCAATTGCTCCTTAATTTCCCTATGTTTCTTAAAACACAATTGTAGGTGCTCAAGCGTGGAGCCAACCTAGTTGTTGCCCAAGATGGTACAGGAGACTACAAAACCATAAATGATGCGGTTAAGGCGGCTCCGGTAAACAGCAAGACACGATTCATTATATATGTTAAGAAAGGCATATATGATGAAGTCGTTAAGATTGCGAGTACAAAGACGAACATAACGATAGTAGGCGAAGGTAAAGATAAAACTATTCTAACCGGAAGCTTGAACGCGAAAGACGGTGTCAAGACCTTCGACTCCGCAACACTTGGTAGTATATTTTGTCTTCTTCATCAGAGTTATATATATATATATTTTAAAAAATACTAATGATGCTAATGCTCATTTTGTTACAATTAATTATAGCCGTAGATGGAGCTGGGTTTATAAGCCAAGGTATTTGCATTCGGAACACGGCCGGCCCGGCAAAGAAGCAGGCCGTGGCTCTCCGTGCGAGCGGTGATGCGTCGGCTTTATACCTCTGCGGTATCGAGGCCTATCAAGACACGCTCTATGCTCACCGTAACAAGCAGTTCTATCGTGAGTGTTATATCACCGGAACGGTTGATTTTATCTGCGGTAACGCAGCCGCTGTGTTCCAGTACTGTCAGATCCAGGCACGGAAGCCAATTGGTGGACAAAGCAACATGATAACTGCTCAGAAACGCGAAAGACAGGATGATAGCTCGGGATTTTCATTCCAGAAGTGTAGGATAACAGCAACCTCAGATCTTACTCCAGTCAAACGAACCATAAAGACATATCTAGGACGTCCGTGGAGAGTATGCTCAAGAGTCGTCTTTATGGAATGTTTCATCGACGATCTCATTGATCCGACGGGATGGTCTACATGGGACAGTGACACTGGGCGTCTGTCTACCCTGTATTACGGCGAGTACGAAAACAACGAAAACAAAGGTTCGGGAGCAGATACAAGCAAACGAGTCAAGTGGAAAGGATTTAAGGTTATTACTGATCCAAAGGAAGCAGAGAACTTCACTGTGGGAAAACTGTTGTATGAAGATTCGTGGCTCAAATACACCGAAGTCCCATACGAGAAGGTCTCTGATGACA
Organism: Pseudoturritis turrita; assembly: GCA_900406555.1. NCBI lineage: Eukaryota > Viridiplantae > Streptophyta > Magnoliopsida > Brassicales > Brassicaceae > Pseudoturritis > Pseudoturritis turrita. The sequence continues at coordinate 463,358 of OVBL01000459.1, read as the reverse complement.
TATCAAGATTAGTGTTTAATAAAATTAAGAAGTTATCTAAAATACCAAAAAAGAAAAACATTGAACTGTTTGACATATTGCTACTATTAAGTTAAAAATCATTTTACTATGGTACATATCTTTAGCATTTACGGCAAAAGTAAAATATTTAAATTTGAAGATATGTTTAAGCCTATTGGCAGTTCATCGTAACCTACAAACATGGTAAGATTATATTTGTGTTATTTTTTAGATATTCATCCTTAAATGAGTTTTTACTACCTAAACTAAACACTTTGTGCTATTTTACACAAATTTATGCTTTTTATTTTTAACATGAATGAATTCTATAATTTTTAAAACTACCATATCTCCACCAAAAAGAAATGAGAATCTCAAAAGCTTTGAAATAATGCTATTAAAATTAATTTTTCATACCCAATTTTTGGGGTAAAATTAGATATTTATTTTATGTTTTGTTAGAAAAAAAGAATTTACAACCAAAACTGAGAACTTTGTGTGATTCATTCCAACTCTGTGTAATTTTTTTTTTTTTTTTTACATAAATGAAATTTGAATTTTTAGAAGTTATTTAAACTACCAAAAAGAAAAATACTGAATGCTTTGACCGTTTGATGTATTGCTACTATCAATTCAAATCGTTTTATTAGAGTCATTTACTGCAAAAAGAAAAAATAAAATCTGTTAGTATTTAAATTTGAAAATATGTTTTAGCCTATAAATCACATAAGTTCTCAAAATTTTGGAAAGAAAAAAATTGTTGCATACGTCAAAAAAACTTTTCATTGGCTCTTATGATGGTTTCACTTCTTCTTGTTGTCTCATCATGTGCAAGATTTAGTATGATAATTACAAAAAGTGAGATCGACTCCATCTGCACAAAAAAGGAGTTAATTCTTCACTTTGTTTTGAGGTTTTAAAACAAACTTCTGAAATTGCAATATTAGATTTTTCTGGCCTCGCTAAATTTTTGATCAATTATCAGTATCAAAACATTTCGGATACGTTGAAGCAAATAAAGTTATTCGAAGGCAACACGACGGATTTGTAGACTATTAAATTATGCGAAAGATTATATCAATATACTCTTTATTATCATAATGATACACTCGAAGCTTTGGCAGCTAAGGATAATGGCCGCGTAAACTCTCATATCAGTGGTACCGGATCCGATATGTCTGTGTGTATTGATGAATTGTCAGTAATGAAACCGATACCACAAATCTTGATCACGTGGAATAATATTATTTTAATAATATTGCTTAGTTCGCTATTGCCATTGTCTCTTTTCAAAATATATATAAACATAACTATTAAAGGTTTGGCCGAATTGTACGAAAAATTAAAGAAAAGTGTGGATGTTCTTGTGTCCCACTCACACACTATTATAGGGTTTAAGCAATTTGGGCTTGAGATTAAGATATTTGTGTTATTTTTTAGATATTCACAAGAAAATGAGATTTTAATATCTAAACTAAATATTTTGTGTTATTTTACCCAAATATGTGTTTTTATAAAATATGAATGAATTCTACAATTTTCAAAGTTACCATATCTCTGCTATAAAAAAACGAGAATCTCAAAAGCTTTGAAATAATGGTATATAAATGAATTAAATCATTTTTCGTACCCAATTTTTTTTGTGTGTGATAGAAGATATTTGTTTTATTTTGTATTAAAAAATAAGAATTTACAACCTCAACTTAGAATTTTGTGCGATTCATTCCAACTTTGTGTTATTTTATTTCTTTTAACATAAATGAAATTTGAAATGTTAGAAGTTATCTAAACTGCCAAAAAAGGAAAACCATTGAATGCTTTGACCGTTTGATATACTGCTACTATTAATTCTAATTGTTTTTATTATGGTACATAATCTCATGGCATGTATGACAAAAAACAAATAAAATCTGTTATCATTTAAATTTGAAAATATGTTTCAGCTATAAATCTCGCATAGGTTCTCAAATATTTGTACCAAAAAAATGGTTGCATACGTCAAAATATATTTTCATTGGCTTTTATAATAGTTTCACTTCTTCTTATTGTCTCATCATGTGCAAGATTTAGTATGATGGCTACAAAAGATGAGATCGACTCCATATGCACAAAAAGAGTCAATTCTTCACTTTGTTTTGAGGTTCTTCACTCATGGACTTCACGTTATCTCTCATATGCTGGAAGATTGCAGCTACTTCAATCTACTATTGTAAGTATTGTAAACTTCTGGATTCAAGCTTTTCGGCTACCGAATCAATGCATCCGAAAGATAGAGGGTCTATGTTCTGCATTTTTATGGTCTGGTCCGGATTTAAACCCGAGAAAATCGAAAGTGGCGTGGAAGGAGTTGTGTATTCCTAAGAAGGAGGGTAGACTTGGTTTCAAATCGCTAAAGGAGGCTAATGTCGTGAGCTGTTTGAAGTTACTATGGCGAATTGTTGCAAACAAAGACTCGCTTTGGTAATGGATTAAGCGAACGCTTCTTCAAAATGGATCTATCTAGTCCATGAGAGAATCAACAAACACATGATCGTGAATTTGGAAAAAATTAATGAAGTATCGTGAGCTTGCTTACAGCTTCCATAAGATCGAAGTTGGTAATGGTGCAACGACTTTTTTTGGCATGGTAATTGGTCATCATTGGGGAAGTTACATATTTTTGCAGGGACTAGAAGAACGATTAACATGGGATCCTGAAATCATCTCTTCTTCACTTGTAGGTATTCATCGGATCTTTGGAAAGAACTCACATGGAACCTACTAGGAAACGACTACACCATGAATTGGGACCAGCTTACAAGTCTAATCTCCACGGGAAACTTCAGCCACATACGAATGTTCATCATACGGTACACATTTCAAGCAACAATTTTTCAATTATGGGGTGAACGAAACAATAGAAAGCATGGAGAACAACTGATCTCACATACTCGACTTACCAATCTTATTGATAAGTCGCTTTTAAATCGGTTGAACTTACTAAGAACAACGGGTGACCAACGACATAGTGAGGGTCTGGTAGAATGGTTTCAGACAAAATTTTCATGAACTCAAAGAAGGAAAACCGGTGAATGAAGAACTCAACTTCTGATTTTTCGAAAAACAATCAAAACTCTTTAATCATTAAGTAACACTCATTGTAAACAATGTTTTTTTTTTTTGAATAAAATTTAACATTTTCTTCAAAAAAAAAAAAATTTGGAGAGTATTTTCATGAATATTATGATTTTTTTATTTGATAACATTATTTATCAACAATATATTTATCAATATTAAATTTTACACGTACACCATTTGTTTACATGTTTAAAAAAAAAAAAAAAATTGGTGTTCCTTAATTTATAAAAATAAGAGAATAGTGTTCGATAATATATAAGAAGGGGGTTAGGGAGAAGAATAAAGGAAAATAAATTAACTAAACCATATTAGGGCCTAAAGCCCAAACATTACACACTTTATCACATGGTCCGGGTTTATATAGTTGTGCTTTTGCAAATATATTTTCTTTTAAATGAATCATATATATGTATAAATTTTTGGTTTGACTTCTCTATATGAAACCAGTTTTTGATACTTTCGTGAAAGGGAAAATATTGCAAATAAGCAGATCAGATTACAGAACCTGCATGTGCTAAGAATTTGAAAATATGTATAGGATGTTGACGTAACTCTACACCATGAATTGGGACCAGCTTACAAGTCTAAGCACGTTATTGGGTTTGATCAAATTTAAATTAGACACAAATTTGGTTAGAAACAAATCTTCTTACAACTTATCAAAAAAAAAAAAACAAATCTTCTTACAATAATAAAAAGAGTAATTTTCAATAAGTTGTTAAGTTATTTAAATTTTTCTAAATTCAATCAGTATTTAAAATATCACAAATTGTATACTTAGAAGTCTATGACTTATCAATATGGCCTTTAATTTATAAGGGTCAAATACATTCCTTTTTATTATTACCAGGTGAGTACCAGGATTTATATGTTTGATTATTTTTAAAATTATTTTATATAATATCTTTTTATATTATGTTTTATATCAAATATAGTTGAATGCATTAATTGTAAAATATTAATACAACTTGTAATTTGTTGTAAAGAAATCCAGCTATATTGGTGCGTTTGAAAAACCAAAGAGTTTGCAGTTCTTTGATTCAACTTTTATGTTTTTTTATATGCTTAGAACTTTGAAACGGTAAAAATATAGAAAGAAAATATTTTACACTAAAAATATAAGATACGACACAACTTCCAATTAAAAATTTCTTTGCGTTTTCGGGAAAACGGCCAATTCATACACTAACAATTGACCACGGTTACAGGCCGGACATGAACTGCATACCTATGTGAATTCATACATCAACTCATATAAAATAGTTAAAACATACATTGACAAGTCAACAAGTGTTGAATCAGCTGCCACGTCACCGAGTCATCACCAGTCAGCTGCCACATCACCTAAATCATCACCAGTCAGCTGCCACGTCATCAAAAAAATCTATAACATAAAAATTAAAAATTACAATTATTTTTTTTATATGTAATTATTTTTTTTATTTAAATAGAAATTTACTTTTCCAAAAGTATTCTATTTGCATCGACTTCTTGAGTCAAGATATACGTGCATCAGAAAAAACCAGCTAAAGTCACTCAAAATATCGGAGGTATGCTTTTCGAGGATTTTCATCGTTCAAATCATATGAGATTCGAGAAAAGGTTGAAAGAGAACGTAAATTTGACTTTTTGTAAAAGATATAAATTTTTGAAATTTTTGGAATTCTATGTATTTGTATAATTTCTCCATGGCAAGCTAGTGATAAGACACGACATATACATTTTTTTAACTTTTAGTATTCTCGTTGTTTTTCAACCCTGTCTTGAACCTCATATTTCGGTACTTCAAGTGACTATGATATTTTCTTTCTGGTGCACGTACATTTATTCATCAGAAGTCGATGAAAATAGTATATTTTAATAAAAATAAAATTATATTTAAATCAAAAAAATAAAATTATATTTAAATCAAAAAATGAAATTATATTTAAATAGTTTTTATGATTAATAACATTTCTAAAATAATTATTGTTGAAAAAACCAAATCTATGTTGGATAATTAAAATATGTAAGATAATACAAAATTTAGATAAAAAAACAAAAACTATATTAAAAACATATCATTTTTCTTTGATTTTTTTCTTAAAACTATAGATTTTGTTTTGATGATGTGGCAGCTGACTGTGATAATTCAGGTGATGTGGCAGCTGACTGGTGATGACTCGGTGACGTGGCAGCTGACTCAACACTTATTGACTTGTCAATGTATGTTTTAGCTATTGTATATGAGTTGATGTATGAATTCGTACATGTATGTAGTTCATGTCCGGCTTGTAACCGTGGCCAATTGTTGGTGTATGAATTGGCCTTTTTTCCAAAAATGCAAAGATGTTTTTAATTGGACGTTGTGTCATATCTTATATTTTTAGTTGTAAAACATTTTCTTTCTATATTTTTACCGTTTCAAAGTTCTAAGCATATAAAAAAATATGCAAAAAAAAACATAAAAGTTGAATCAAAGAACTGAAAACTCTTTGGTTTTTCAAACGCACCAATATAGCTGGATTTCTTTACAACAAATTACAAGTTGTATTAATATTTTACAATTAATGCATTCAACTATACTTGATATAAAACATAATATAAAAAGATATTATATAAAATAATTTAAAAAATAGTCAAACATATAAATTCGCACGTAGTGCGGATACTCACCTGGTAATAATAAAAAGAAATGTATTTGACCCTTATAAATTAAAGTCCATATTGATAAATCATAGACTCCTAAGTATAAATTTAAATACAATTTGTGATATTTTAAATACTGATTGAATTTAGAAAAATTAAAATAACTTTACAACTTTTAAAGTAAAATTAAAATAAATTTACAATTAAAATAAAATTATAGATTTTTTTGATGACGTGGCAGCTGATCGGTGATGATTCAGGTGATGTGGCAGCTGACTGGTGATGACTCGGTGACATCGCAGCTGACTCAACACTTGTTGACTTGTCAATGTATGTTTTAGCTATTTTATATGAGATGTATGAATTCACACAAGTATGCAGTTAATGTCCGACTTGTAACCATGGCCAATTGTTGGTGTATGAATTGGCGTGTAACCGTGACCAATTGTTTGTTGTAAAGAAATCCAGCTATATTGGTACGGTTGAAAAACCAAAGAGTTTGCAGTTCTTTATTCAACTTTTATGTTTTTTTGCATGTTTTTTATATGTTTAGAACTTTGAAACGGTAAAAATATAGAAATAAAATGTTTTACACTAAAAATATAAGATATGACACAACGTCCAATTAAAAACATCTTTGCGTTTTCTCAAGTAGATGTTCTTGGATAGCTTAATCTAGTTATTGTCACAATCTAACATTAGTATATAAGCCTAGCTTTCGAAACATCTTGCAAGTTGCTTGTTCCTCTAGCTTAAATCTCGAAGAGCTAGCTTATATATAGGTTGAAGAGGTATTTTACCTTTTATTTCTAAATGGTTATCACGAAAGATGGCTTCTTATTTCAGCTACATTATGAGGTACACATATGTTTATGTAAATGTTAAACCCACTGGGATACATTGCTATCTCTTTTAAACCCGTTGCTACCTCCAAGATTGTTCTTCTTCGACTTCAGATGTACCTAAAAATGTAGCTGAAATAAATTTCTTGGCTTTGAAAGCAGAGGAATGTAAAATTACTCACCATGTTCTAGATAAAGAGACTGCAAACTAAGGTTTTCTCATTATTTGGCTTTCAGATCCGAGATTCACCCATTACCGACACTTCAATCATCTAAGATACTACATTAAAATATTTGTTAATAGTAATATACATTAGACGCCAGACCTATAAAAGAGGGTAAGAAATATTTCACGTATTGTATTCCAAACATACCATCTGTATATAATTCCGTCTCCGCCCCATTTGACACAACTCATAGCAAGTGTGTGTCCACTGAGACAAATTATAAATTTTTTCATTGTAACATTCCAAATCCTTGCATTCTCATCTTTGCTACAAGTTACACATCGACGACATGGAGAACTAAGGTCGAATGGATCGCACGAGATACCATTATCCATTTCTTGTGACCCTATTAAAGATCAACGGTAATTAGTAACATACCAAAACATATGGACATTCCACAAGAAAACCAAAAACAAGTAAAAAAGTGTAAGTGTGCTAGTCGTCTAGTTCTCCTTTCTTTGGATTCCAAAGACAGATTTCACCGGATTTACTACCACTCACAAGATGCTTACCATTCGGAGACCACGCAACTTGTGCCCTAAAAAGATTAGAGGATAACTATTAGTAGGAATCTACACAGGAAACTAAAATGAAGAATGGCGGTGAGGGAAATTTCTAACCTTTGAAAGTAAACAATGGAGTTTCAGTGTTGAGATCCCAAAGCTTGACAGTGGTGTTACCTGAATCACTTGCTAATTGCTTGCCATTAGGAATAAGCGAAACACAAAGAATAGCTTCCGCGTGACCTACGATTGAACACAAATCAAGTAAACTAAAATAAGCGACTGAAACATAGATAATCTCTTAACTAAAACAATCTTTAAACTAAAAAAACAGACAAAACCTTGAACATTAACCTCTTAGCTCATGGTGCGAAGGAAGTCCAGTAACAAACCACAATCATAAACCTTTGAAAAATTGAGAAACCCAAAAAACAAAAACACCTAAAGTAACAATGATAACCTGGAGTGGTCGATGACACAAGAAATATAAAATCTAAGCAAGGTATATAATTGAACTGACTCGATTGAGTATGCAAGGCCATGGATGTCTTTAAGGGTTATCTTTTCGGTATGAAATGAATATTTTCACTGTTTGAGACTTTTCTAGAACATGTGTTTGCAAATGCTGAAAACACTTCAGAAATTAGTTAGAACCACAGTCTAAGATATTGGCCTCAAAATATGAGTATTGGCAAATTTTAATCTAAAATATGTTTATAAAGTAATTAGAACCACAGTCTAAGATATAAATTTCTAACTGAGAAATTAATTTCGCCCCATATATCAGAAAATATATACATAAATCATATATCAGAAAATATATACATAAATCTTGAATTTGTTGTGTTTAAAATATAAATTGTATCCACAAAAATCAAGGCCATGAACGGAACATATGAAGAACCAAACCATCTGTTAGAAGTTGTTCAAATGTCCAAAAATCCTTATATATACGAAACAAAGAATCGGGAAAAAGTTACCAAAGTGCCTTCTCTGGATTTTGACACTTGCATATTTAAATTGACGATAAGTATGCTTATCTCAAGTTAAATATTTCCTTTCCATTCTCCTCCTGTGACCAAATCTCTTCAATCTCAAACCACCCTAAAAAACGAAACTACAAGATCAAAACAGAGACAACAACTTGAATATTCCTAAATGTAAGTTATTGGCTTTCTTATTCACTACGTAAGAGCTGTGTTATATAACCTGAAGATAGCCCAGTCTGGAAAATGCGTAGAAAGCCTTTGGAAACTTCTCACAAGCATCGTGTTGACAAATGCTATAAATAACCCATAGTACTCATGTTCTCATTATAATGTCTAAGATTATAAGATGGTTTTAGAAGTCTCACCTTGGGTTCTAGTCTCCTTCGCTCTCGTTTCGCCTTCCCCTTCTCAATTGGCATCATCTCGTTGACCTGAAAACATATATAACTACTCAGAAATGTAAATGGGCAACATATATTTTTGCTTCACCGTTTTATTATATCCACTACGATTACATTTTTGGTTGTCATGTCCTCGACCATTTCCTTTCCCTCAATTGATTGGCCTCTCGGTCAGTTTGTACAAATCTTTGAGGCTCCTATATAAGCAGGATGATAAAGTTACAAACTCAAAGTACCTGCATATTCCAAAAGTGATATAAGATGAACAGAACATCATAATCCATCTTAGCGCACATATCTGCAATACATTCTCTGTCATCACTTCCACAATTTCTTCCTTTTCCACTTCTTCATTATGTAAGTCAAGATTACTGCTGCGATTTCTCCTCCTATAGGACATTCTTGTCATCGAGAAAAGGTTCAAATTGTGCTCTTACGGTAAACTGTGCCTTCTCTTGTTTTTCTCGATGGGCACAACAACACTGTCTTGAAGCAATCCTTAGTAAACTTCGATGAATCTCTGCATTCCATTGGAGAATTAAATGTTGCTACTGAATCTCTTCAATACCATCTCAACTCTCTGCAATTAAAAACTTAGGTTGGATCTGTTATGTAGAGGAGATAATAGACAAAAATGAAACAACCATGTCCGCCATGTTCGGTGAAGACGACTTCATCTCCCAATTAAACACAAAGACCTAACCATATAACAAGAGTAAGCTCTAGATATATCCCTCCATTTTTAATCATCTCCTTTAATAGTCTAGCCTAAGACACTCGTCAAAAAAACAAGGCACGAAAGTTTCTCAGATTCTTCGATCGTTTGAAATGATGAGATGAGGAAGAAAGAAACTTGTTTCTTCTTCTTCTGGGTTGTCTCGTGCTCTTAATGTTTCTTGGTTTTCAAAGCTAAGTGGTTCTTCTGACTTGAAACCTGCAAAAGAGAAGACACAAGATGATGAAGCTAAACAGAACATTTCTACAAAATCTTCCTTGAGCTCTACTAAATATTTAAATGATATTCATGAGAGCAGCAAAAGATTTCAGAGAGTATAAGTAGAAAAGGATAACGCTGCAAAAGGTCATAAGATATGAAGTCAAATGAGAAGTTTGAAGAGATAATGAGCAGTGCGAGGAAGAAAATAAGAGATTTCCAAAGAGAGACGTGTGGCTTTCTAGAATTAGAGGCAACGGATAGAGACAAAGGAAGTGTGATCATGACACCAAGAATTCAAGTGAACAGAGATAAGATAAGCAGAGATGTGAGAGACGTGACCAAAGGCTTCTCGAACAAAAGCCAAAGAGATAAGAAACAAGACACAGAGATGAAGGCGAAAAAAACATATCCGAAAAATGCAGAGTTAAAGCTATTGAAGACATGAAGAAGGCTAAACTAAGAGTACGGGAGCTCGTGATAGCAACAAAGATGAACATAGAGTGAAAGCTTTGCAGTAGTGAAATGACCTCAAAAGGATTTAGAGATTCGATGGTTGAGATGATCATGGAGAATGGTATCAATCACCCTGAACAACTAAAGGAGCTTCTGGTTTGTTATCTAAGACTCAATACCAATGAATATCATGAGATGACAGCAAGGTTTTTCAGTAGGTTCATAATGATTTAAATTTTCAGTATTTTGGTGCAGAATAGTAAATTAAATATCTGTGCATGATTTATCATTATGATTTTGTGAATAGTTTACGCTTCTATGATGTAAATCTCTCCAAACTTCATGTTTCTTGGTTTTAACTAAAACTAACAGCAATTATATTGAAAATTTCTTTTGAAAATTACCGTGTTTAGTTGATTATTAGTCCTTCACCGGCTAAGAACTCATAAACCACTCTTTTTGCTCTCATTTTTTTCCCAAGTTTTTTAGTCTTCTTCCCTTTACACGTGGCAACTTTACGCGTTGAGGCCAACCTGGGGACAAATTGTCGTTATAATCAGTGTTTTCAACACCACCAAAGCAGCGAAGAGCGTGAGTACATTAGGCCATTCTCGGAAAATAACCTCTGAAGATTTGTAACGACATAAACATGAAACGTTTCATATCTTCTTCCTGCATCATCACGGTGGATGCGTGTCGCGCGGCGGCGGAAATCGGATGGCTCAGAGCCGTCGTTCCGAGCAGATAAACTCGCTTCTCGTATAACCTCTTGACCTTTGCTTATCGGCGCTGCTTAATTTGGCCATATTATTGCTGATGAAGTTAATTATTGACAAGAATCATGGAGATAACATCGACCCACAATTTGGGAAGATGGTAAGACACTGTTCTCCGTCGAAGAACAACGTAACTGGAGAGATACAACAGGGTAGCCGAAAGGTTTTTATTTTATTTTGTGACTGTACACGTGTCAGCTCTTAATACGATTATGTGGCAGAGAACCCCTTCTACTTACATATAGCAAAGGTGAAAATTACACGTGGTCAATAACATTTATTGAAATATATATGAATTTAACTTTCATTACTTATATCTAAAATATTATGGATCGACCATTAGACTACCAAAATCTAATAAAGTATTGAATTGTTAGTCATTAATAGAAATTTCTATTCCTTTAACATTAGTGTGTAAGTTACATTATATTTTCACTCTTCACGCAATACCATGAATACAATATCTTTCATTACATCAATTTTCTTTGTTCTCAAATTCAATTTATAATTCTTTTATTACTTCTTAGCCATGAATACCATGAATTGTTTTTTTTTTATTATTATTAATTTCTTTTTCTTCTTCATTTTTTCTTGGGAAATTGGCTAAAATAACCAAAAACAAATTATATCCAAAAAACTAACCAAAAACTCTCTATATGACCAAATCCTAGCCATTAGATTTAGGGTTTTTTGTTAGTTTTTTAGATATTAAATCTTTTAGGTTATGCAACAAATTAACCCTTTCTTCTTTTCTATTGTATTGTTTATACTTATATGTTTTTAAGTTTCTTCTCCAAGTTTTTGAAGATAGTAATTTTTTTCCCTTTACTCTCTTTTGCTCAGGATTTTGAAATAGCTCTGCAACATCTATAGATTCACCATATATTAAAAAAGAAGAAGTACTTTTTTAGAAATAAATCTGTGTTTCACTCTTTCTCATACCTAATTAACAATCGATGTATCCTAAACAGAAAAACAAAGACAATCGACGAATTAATATTACTCAAATTATTGTTTAGAAATACCCTATGAGATGAGATGCGATTACCCATGAGCCACTCACTTTCATCACCTTTCTCTTTTTCCTCGCTGCTTGTTGGAACGGAATCTCGTTCCCCGCAACGTTGGATCCTAATCTCGTGACTTGGCAACTTTTGATTGGATAGTTAAAATTCGAGTGGATAAAGAAAGAGATGCATTAATTTAGGAGATGCTTATAGTTCACCGCATTAATTTAGTTGAAACAAAAGCATAAAATTCTTGATCATATTTAGTTACCTTCATGTTACCAAAAACTCCATCTTCTTACAAAAATATTTTGAAGCAGCTTCTTCTTATTTTTCATCGATTACAAAGGATATAATTTTTTGTATGTATTTTTTTTATCAAACTTATATAATTGCTTCATACAAAAACAATCAATAAAACGAATACTAAAAATACCTGATATTAATTTCTATGGAGAAACATTTATAATATAACTCAAACACCATACATTGTAAATATCAAACAAAAACAAAAGTTCATATCAGTGATCAAAACTATTATTAGCAAAATATGGTTTACACATTACATATTACATATACACACATGATCTTCATACATACAAACATATACATAATTCTTTTAAAATATCAATTAACACATATTACTAAACTCTTAAAAAAAAAAAAACATATGTAGCCATTGTTATGAATAAGAGAGATTGAGAGAGAATTGTGTATCTTATTCCATGAATAACCAAGAGTATATATATGAATACAATAGATTGGAGGGGAAGTATAACTTGGGGAACAAGTAAGTCTAGAACATTCTAGAACATGGGTCTAATATGGGCCTATAATGGGCATCCATCTAATGGGTTCATAACACTCCCCCTTGGATGCCATTATAGTAAAAGTATTCTCTAATGCGCATAAGATGCTGCCTCATTAAAAACCTTACCAAGAAAACCCAATTGGGGCAAAACAATGGTTAAGGGAAAAAGAGTGCAACGCGCTTTTACTCCCCCTGATGAATGCATAACTTGAGATCTTTGTGACGACTCATCCAAATGATGAACTTGTTTCTTGAAAGTAGCAGTAGAACATGTAAATTGCCATTCTTCTGCAGCTCATGGGTCTTTGAGATGATTCATCTTGATCATTCTCTTTGTCTCTCTCGATATCATTAATGCATGACATACCCCTTTAGTGTCTATCATTTGCATGTTCTTTGTTGTCTCGTTAAAAATCTTTTCATAGAAAAACTCAATGGGATAAAAATTATGATAAGGGAAAAAGAGTACAACCACGCTTTATCATATATATTCCTCCCCCCTCCGAAGCATCTTCTTCAGGAGATGCATTCCGTACATATATATACCATCTTTTTGGGAATTAATATAAGCATAATCTTAATGAACTAACTCGTATGATTGTTATATTATCTCTCGGATCATTTCTTTCTTATCATACAAAATCTCATCTTTCAATCATGAAAGAGATCGATAAATTGCTTAAACATCAGTTTAAGTGTGGTATTGCAGGACCAAATATACGTGATTATTCTTATATAAAATCCTGCAAGGATCTTTCAATATAACATCTCTTTCGCTAGATATTAAATTTGTAATTCCAAGAAAAATTTATCTTTCCAAGATCTTTCATCTTGAATTATTTCTTCAAATATTTCAGTGTATACAAAATCTCTCCAGGAGTTCCAATGATGTTCAAATCATCAAATCATTTCCCAGATCTCCTTATAAATATGTATGGACTAATAAGATCATTCTTATAGCCTTCTCTTTATTAAGTACTCACTGAGACGATTATACCACATACGCAATGATTGCTTCAATCCATAAAGATATCGATTTAATATTATGCAGTAATATTCAGGTTTTGCTCGAAATTCGCACAAAACAGATTCTGCCCGAAATTCGCACGAAACTGATTATGCCCGAGATTCGTACGAATATGATTCTGCCCGAAATTTGTACGAATCTGATTCTTCACAGAAATCAGGTGCTTCACAGAAATCTGGTATGCCCAAAATTTGCACGAAACGAGTTTGCTTCTGGCAGTTTATATCCTTCTGGGACTTTCATATAAATATCATTATACACTGGTCATTTATCATATATTATTGTCATCGTACTACTTATGATAACTCTGCCGGAGTTTCGATGATGTTCAAATTAAGAATCCCTTTGATCTTTTGATAAATCAACATGGGTACACATTTACATGATTATACCCCATCCTACATATTTTCCTTTTATTCCATCGAGTAGAGTTCTTAGGAACATTCTCATGATATCATTAATCCTTCAGGGATTATATCCTTCATATTTATATCCTTTAAGAATCGTATATAAATATCATTATCCAGTGTTCCATCTCTTATTGCCAGACTTATAAGATATCAAAAAGTAAATGCATCCACCACAAGATAATATATCTCTTCATAATACATTTCTTGTCTTTGTGATAATCTTTGTTCAACCAAATGTGCTTTATACCTCACAATTTCACTATTTTCACTATTCTTTTACACAAAGACTCTTTTATCTTTCACTGGTTTTACACTTCAGGTGCACGGACTACTGGTCCAGATATTTATCTGCAAGAGATTATAATTATACGTTTATTTCTTCCTTTCCATTTTGGCCAATGATTACTTTGTGTACACTTTTCAATAGACTTTTCTTATGATCCTCTTTCTTATTCATAATATCAACTGCTTACTACATGCAAAAATATTACGACGTCGATTTGCTTTTTCAGTTCCATCTTATTTCAGACATGACATAACTAGTTAGATTTTTTCATTGTCAGGTACCTGAGTTTCTTTCTTTGTCATGTATAAGGTCTCTTCTGGAGAGCATTAAGTATATTCTGGAGATCATTCGTTTTCTGCTGGAGATCGTTCAAGAATCTTTCTTTCCTCGATCCGGTCATTCTCAATTTCTGCTCCTTTTCTTTTCCGAGGATTCTTATATTTGGAACCAAATAGGTCTATCACGCTTAATGCGATCTTTAGACTCAATAGCAGTTTGATATTGTCCTTCTGGGACATCAATTCTTATTGGAGCATATGCAGCTGGTATATGTGACTTCATCACTCTATTTGGGTCAGCAAATGTGTATGGCAATTAATACGCTAAATTATCTTTTGGACTTCTCTTATACATTCTTTAGTCCGAGGATCATTGATAATTCATTCCTACGTATCTCTTTTTCCAGCTGTTTACTTTCTCCCCCTAATGTTGGAAAAACTGTCTCATTAAAATGAGAGTCTGCAAATCGAGCCTTAAATAAATCCTTCTTGGATGGCTCTAGATACTTAGTTATCAATCATATCTAACATATATTCTTATCCTCCTTTGAGGTCCCATCTTAGAGCGCTGTGGTGGAGCACTTTTCACATACAAAGATTTTTCAGATGGGAGCTATTTAGTTTCTGACCCTAAACCAATAATGATGGGGAGAACTGATGATTACTCGTTGGCATGATGCGATTTCATACTGCTAAATGACTTTGTGTATGAACATAAGCTTCAGGATGTTCAAGACTTGTCCCAATGGATATGCAATAATCAGACTTCAAACATAAATTCACCAGCATTAACAAATCGAATTGCCTTTAAAATAAAAATCTGGAATATTCTCGTAAATTAACCAATTAGGGAAGTAACCTCGCAAACTACAGGTTGCAGGTTGATAACAAGGAAAAACGTGACCATTTAGTCGATGCGTCCATCGACTTTATGCGTCCATCGAGTCAATGCGTCCATCAACTCGATGCGTCTATTAGAACCATAAATATCTAAAATTTCACATGGTGGGTGATCAGCCCATAACCATCTCCTTGTATCCATTCCAGAAAATTGATAGAGTCCAAATTATTTAAACTGGTGAAAGCCATATTATCAGATTGCCTTCTGAGCAAGCAACATATAATAAATCATTTGGAAAACTCTTCTGGTTCTTCACTAAATGTCCACATTATTATTTTTTTTTTTCACATCATCAATAAACCAGGATGACCAATCCGGTTAAGCCAAACATTAAATTTCTTAGTAAACTTCTGGTTTACTTTTCATTTCTAATCACTTACTCCCTTCAGGGGATATCATAATCAAAATTAACGAAATAATGATAGAAATTCTATAATCTAGTATAGAAAATCTTAGGAATGAATTTGATAAAAACATATAGACATGGTACGAGATCAAGAGCTTAGAAATCGAGCGTACCCGGAAAATCCAAAGCTGGCGATGGGAGTTATCGGAGAACGGAGACTGAGATGATCACATTAGTAGCCACTTCCTTGGTGAATTTTATTTATCTGGTCATCATTATTGAACCATAATGGTCTAACCGGCTCATGCCAAACATTGAAGTATTCGGTAAACTTCTGGTTTACTATATTATTTATTTCCATTATACTAATCTTTGTGTAGTACAATCTAGTAGAGTATGCATGTAATTTCTCCAAGATACTTTTACTGCTTTGGGTAATACTTGTGATCTGAAGGTATTCAATATTTACATCGCTTATTGTCTCAACATTATGGGTCTTGAAATCTCCTGGATTTGCTTTATAAATGATTCAACAAAGCCCATTTTGAGTGTGAACATAATCTTCTGGATGTTCCACTTATTTTGGATTGTGGGATTCTACAATTCTCCCCCTCGAGATGATGACACTTCGGTCAATTCATCTCGAATAGAATACCATTCTATAATCAACAATATACCCAACTTGGATCATGTATCCTATCTTAGATATTTTTTAACTTTTGAGACTTGGGACAGTATAACACATCAATAATTTCAAAAGATGTTTCCATAGGCAATAATACATATGCTCTTCCAGAGCCTTCAATAAGCTCTATACTACCAGATATAATACTCACACTAGATTCTCTCATCGTTAGATGAGATACTGTTACCATCTTTCTTTTCTCACTTCTGGTGGAATATAAGTTCTTCAAGGAAATTCCTCGATCTCGACCTTGACCATGTTCATATCACATCCACATTCACGACCACTTTTATAAACACTTTTTCTGCTAGTGTTATTAGTGTGGTCCTTTTCTTTCTCAGTATATGATGTTACTTTCACTTCAGGGAATGGAGCATAACGAGTTAGGCGTGATTTATGATTTTTATCAATAGCTCATTGTTTTGCTCAGCCACAAAGAGATAAGATATAAGTTCAGAAACTTCTAAAATCTCTTTTCACGGTATTGTGTCTTTAGGACAACATTACTTGCGTGAAAGGTAGAGTATATCTTATCTAGCATATTTACATCAGTGATATTTTCTCCACATAATATCAACTCGGAAATAATTTTGAAATAGCTTAGATACACTTACAGACTTCAAGTTTTGTAGTCTTAGATTAACCAATCATAACTAGTTTTAGGTAATATCACATTCTGGTGATCACACATTTTCTTTAAGAATTGCTCCGAATAACTTATAGATCTTTTATGGTCAAGCAGTGAACGTAATCTTCTGGACGTGTCACTTATTGTCTACGTGAGACTCTTTAATTCTCACCCTCGAGATGATAAAACTTCAAGTTCATACATCTCGAATTGACTCTCACGATGAACAGATACATTATTATGATCATCTTATTAAATCGAGACTAAGTAATAATCCTAATAACACCATCGCAATTCACTAGTTTTTTCTTTCTTTCTATCATGCCATTAAACTAGGTTCTTAATCAATCAATTCACCAAACAAGGTCAGATGACAAATATATGCAAATATCGTGATCATGAGAACAAACAAGCATGATGATGTAACTGTTATGTGCAAAATCCGGGTTAAGATCATGTATGTGCAAAATTCAAATTTTAATTATTCTGTGCAAATATCTGGTGAAACTATATGTAGATCTGATAACAGAAAAATCCGTGCAAAATCCGGGTGAAACAAAATTCCATTGTAAAAACCCAACATGAATTTTTTTTTTTTCACTTCATCACAATTAATAATTTTGTTTTATTAACATCATCATAATAATATGTTATTAACAAAATAATTCTTAAACCAACATGCTTATACTTAAACAATTAAGACGAATCAATCATTTTTTTTTTCTTTTTCTGATTATTGTTAAAATCACCATCAACAGAGCAATAAAAACATGACTCTAAATAATGAGGAAAGATGTGTACTATATAAAACAATAAAACATCTATCGATAGTTCTTAAATTAATATATATGAGAACAGATTGTTAAAACCATAATAATCCAATTATCAAACATGTACACAGATCAATACGAAGCAATAACTAGTTGAGATTATTAAGAAACGAAGAATCAAACATGCATCATAAAGCAATAACGAAAATATGTGATGATTAATAACACTTACCTCGGTGGGTACATCAATAAATCAACGAGAGAGATGAAGACAAAGACGTTGTCGATAATCAGAGGAGAGATTAACGGAGGTGTCGGCCAGAGTGGAGACGGCATCATAAAAGGGAGTTTAACGTTGATTAGGGTTTTGCTCAGGTGGTTAGGATTTCGTGCTGATAACGTGTTATGAATAAGAGAGATTGAGAGAGAATTGTGTATCTTATTCTATGAATAACCAAGAGTATATATAGGAATACAATAGCTTGGAGAGGAAATATAACTTGGGGAACAAGTAAGTCTAGAACATTCTAGAACATGGGTCTAATATGGGCCTATAATGGACATCCATCTAATGGGTTCATAACAGCCATGTATATATAGTTTCTTTCATTTATGTAAATATAGTAATATTAGGCTAGTGATTCTCTAAACCATTAAGTAAAATTTCAAAGTTTCCATTTAGTTTTAGCTTTAATTATCTATATATTCCACTTTCCTTTCTCAAAATACATGGATTTTTTATATGGAAAGGTTTGTAAGAAACAAAGAGAGATGATGAAAGTAAAATTTAATGTTTCCAATTATCTTTTAGCTTTAATAACCTATATATTACATTTAACTTTTCAAAATATATAAATTTTCTTAAATGGAAAAATTTATAAAAAAATAGAAAAAATCGACTTTAAAAAAATGGAAGTTAGAAAAAAATAAAAAATAAATGAATACTTTATAAATTTTATAGTTATTTTCCAATTATATATTAAGAAAACTTGATTTATCGTCATTAAGGAAATTTTGATTATGTGTATTGTGATGTGGCAATTTTTAATGGGATATTTCCAATTAGCTCTTAGCTTTAATTACCTTAACTTTCCAAAATACATAAATTTTCTTAAATGGAAAAGTTTATAAGAAAACATCACAAAACCGACTTAAAAAAATGGAAGTTAGAAAAATATAGAAAAAAATGAATTCTTCATAAATTTTATAGTTATTTTCCAATTATATATTAAGAAAACTTGATTTATCGTTATTAAGGAAATTTTGATTATGCGTATTGTGATGTGTCAACTTTTAATTGGATGTTTTAAATCCTATGTGGACGGTCTTAGAGGCTAATAGCAAGAACTTTAATATAGTATAGACTAGGTTTTAGATTCGCGCTACGCGTGGATTTTTTGTATAAACTTAGCGACCAATATTAACCCCCAAAAAAATGTAGCGACCAATAATATTTATTAGAATATTTCTTTTCTATATTGGTGATGATAATAATATACATCTTATGAAAAACATTCATAACAAAAAATTTATCCTTAAAATGTTCAAATATACAATTCGAAAAATTCTACCAATGTAAATCTTGAAAATAAAATGAATGTCAATGGTTAATATATTTCTACGTGTTTTTAATGTTTGTTAATTAATTGGAATTTTAATGTGCAAATTTAATAATTTTTAGTTTATTTTCTTTCTAATATATATAGTCAAATAATTGGATATGATTTGTTTTTACATAATTGGATATGAGTAAATATTTGAATTTGACACACCCACACCCACACACACAAATATTTGAATTTGATGATTATTGTACTTATCTTCTCAATTTGTTCAAAAACTATAAACAACTCATCGTTTATCTTTTGCAGTATATTTAACTTAATATTAACAACATAAAAATTTTCATTTTCCACTTATATATTTTCATTCATTAATAGTATATACCGTTTACATTTATAAACAATTTTTTTTTTTTTTATGGTCTAAATAGATCTCAAATCAATTGAATTTTCACCTTTCGTTGATATACCCTTGTGAATGGCTTATGAAGTTTCATCTCTATATTATTTTTCTCTACATATTGCATCTTAGAAGTAGTTGCAGAGTATGTAACACCCCGATTTCTGGAAATATGTGGTGCATGTGGAGAGGCTTATAAGAATTGATTTGGCTACCTATGTCACCAAAGTGCACTTATCTTTTCCGTCACACATCCTGAGAGAACTCCAGAGTTAAGCGTGCTTGAGCTGGAGCAATTTAAGGATGGGTGACCTACTGGGAAGTCATTTCCAGTACCGTGTGAGTGAGGACAAAACACGGGGAAAGATCACGTGGTGATTTGCAGGGTCAGTAAACAAGTCTTTCGAGCCTCCCGGACTAACGCACCGACCGTCGGATGAAGGTGGGGCCCACGGGCCGAGAGAAGGCGTGGGGCTCACGAACGGTGGCGGTCGGGGCGTTACAAATGGTATCAGAGCCGAACCCTGACGAGTGTGAGACTCACACTGTCATGGGTGACGATCTTGGTACGCAACGAGGACGTTGCGATCTGTTAGTGGGGGTGATTGTAACACTCCAATTTCTGAAAATATGTGGTGCATGCGGAGAGGCTTATAAGAATTGATTTGGCTACCTATGTCACCAAAGTGCACTTATCTTTTCCGTCACACATCCTGAGAGAACTCCAGAGTTAAGCGTGCTTGAGCTGGAGCAATTTAAGGATGGGTGACCTACTGGGAAGTCATTTCCAGTACCGTGTGAGTGAGGACAAAACACGGGGAAAGATCACGTGGTGATTTGCAGGGTCAGTAAACAAGTCTTTCGAGCCTCCCGGACTAACGCACCGACCGTCGGATGAAGGTGGGGCCCACGGGCCGAGAGAGGGCGTGGGGCTCACGAACGGTGGCGGTCGGGGCGTTACAGAGTACATTCAACTTGAATATATAAGCATCTTATTCCAAGTAAAATCCACTTGCATCCAATAGTACATACACACATAACCATGTATTCAAATACAAACTTTTATATTTTCATAAATGACATAACATCTTAAGATCTATTGCATACGTAGAATATTTTTGAAACTATACCACTTTATTTTATCGGTCTAAAGCTATAGATCATCCAAATTATATGGATTTGGATTAAAAACAAGTAGTTTCAACTTTTATATAGTATAAATTATTAAAATACTTTTCAGCACCTTTTTCAGAAACAAGGGTACGTTTGATCTCTTATAAGTCCATTTTAGTCAATTGATTGTTAGTTTCGACCTTTACTATTTTCAATTATTAAATATCGCATATTAGTCTTTTATTTTTCCGTTCTTGCTTTTTTTTTAGAGATTATATTATCTTTTCTATATCTTTACAAATTATGTTTTAACATTTTTTTTTTACATTTAAGTTGCATTTTAATAAATTTTTGTGTGTTCTTTTTCATCAAATATTTTAGATTTTATTTTTGTAAGTTGTATGTAGTAATGTGTTGATTTTCTGATAGTTTTATTTATGTACAATAGTAAATTATTTATATTATTTTTGTAACGTGTTGATTTTATGATAGTTTTATTTATGCACAATAGTAAATTATTTATATTATTTTTGATATATATTTTATTTAATTGTTAAAACATTAGAATTAAGAAACTTTTTTTTCTAATTAAGTTAATTTTTTTGTTATAGTTAATAGAAAACCATGGCATAATTTCTTTATCTCCTAAACTATTTTATATTACCAGAACTACTTTAAAATTTTAGAATCTTTTCTAATCCTACCATCGATTAATTTAGATGCTGATTAAGTTATATGTATTAATGTGTTGATTTTCTAATAGTTTTATTTATGTACAATAGTAAATTATTTATATTATTTTAATAGATATTTTAGTTAATTTTTAAAACTTTAGAATTAAGAAACTTTCCTTTTCTAATTAAGTTAATTTTTTTGTTATAGTAAATAGAAAACATGACATAATTTCCTTATCTCCTAAGATATTTTTTATTAGTTATTACCAATACTACTTTAGAATTTTAGAATTTTTTCTTATTAACATAATTTCCTATTACCAAAACCATAACATAATTTTCTATTACCATAATTTTCTTAATTATCGATTAATTTAGATGCTAACGTGGAATGTTACTATTGGTTGTTTTAAATCATATGTGGACAGCCTTACAGGATGCTGATTAAGTTATATGTAGTAATGTATTGATTTTCTGATAGTTTTATTTATGTACAATCGTAAATTATTTATATTATTTTAATAGATATTTTATTTAATTGTTAAAACCGTAGAATTAAGAAACTTTATTTTCTAATTAAGTTTATTTCTTTTGTTATAGTTAATAGAAAACATGACATATTTTCATTATCTCCTATGTTATTTCCTATTACCAAAACAACTTTAGAATTTTTCCTTATTAACATAATTTCGGAATTTCCTATTACCAAAACCATGACATAATTTTCTATTACCATAATTTCCTTAACTAGCGATTAATTTAGATGCTGGCGTGGAATGTTACTATTGGTTGTTTTAAATCCTATGTGAACGGCCTTAAAGGCTAATAGCTTCAACTTTTATATAGTATCAGTATCTTTAACTTAATATTAACAACATAAAAATTTCATTTTCCACTTATATATTTTCATTCGTTAATAGTATATACCGTTTACATTTATAAACAAATTTTTATTTTTATTTTTAGGGTCTAAATAGATCTCAAATCAATTGAATTTTCACCTTTCATTCAATGTTGATATACCCTTGTGAATGGCTTAGGAAGTTTCATCTCTATATTATTTTTCTCTACATATTGCATCTCAGAAGTAGTTGCAGAGTACATTCAACTTGAATATATAAGCATCTTATTCCAAGTAAAATCCACTTGGATCCAATAGTACATACACACATAACAATGTATTCTAATACAAACTTTTATATTTCATAAATGATATAACATCTTAAGATCTATTGCATACTTATAATATTTTTGAAATTATACCACTTTATTTTATCGGTGTAAGGCTAAGATGATAACAATATCTTTTGAAATTCATATACGCATAAAGTCTAGATTTTGCTATTTTGTCGAATAGCTGAATGGATAACACAAACTATAGAACATCCAAATTATATGGATTTAGATTAAAAACAAGTAGCTTCAACTTTTATATAGTATAAATTATTAAAACTTTTTTCAGCACCTCTCTCTCTCACACTCTCCCTCTCACACACACACTCTCTCTCTCTCTCTCTCTCTCTCTCTCCCCTCTCTCTCTCTCCCCTCTCTCTCTCCCCCTCTCTCTCTCCCCCTCTCTCTCTCTCCCCCTCTCTCTCTCTCTCCCCCTCTCTCTCTCCCTCTCTCTCCCTCTCTCTCTCCCCCCTCTCTCTCTCTCCCTCCCTCTCCATCTCAATGGTACGTTTGATCTCTTAAAAGTCTATTTTAATCAATTGATTGTTAGTTTCGACCTTTACTATTTTCAATTATTAAATATCCGATATTAGTCTTTCATTTTTCTGTTTTTGCCTTTTTATAGATTATATTATATTTTCTATATCTTTACAAATTATGGTTAACATTTTTTTTTACATTTAAGTTGCATTTTAATAATTTTTTGTCTGTTCTTTTTCATCAAATATTTTATATTTTATTTTTGTAAGTTATATGTAGTAATGTGTTGATTTTCTGATAGTTTTATTTATGTACAATAGTAAATTATTTATATTATTTTTGTAATGTGTTGATTTTATGATAGATTTATTTATGTTTAATAATAAATTATTTATATTATTTTTGATATATATTTTATACAATTGTTAAAACCTTAGAATTAAGAATTTTTTTTTTCTAATTAAGTTAATTTCTTTTGTTATAGTTAATAGAAAACCATGACATAATTTTTTATCTCCTAAACTATTTTATATTAACAGAACTACTTTAGAATTTTAGAATCTTTTCTAATCCTACCATCGATTAATTTAGATGCTCATTAAGCTATATATATATATATATATTAATGTGTTGATTTTCTGATAGTTTTATTTATGTACAATAGTAAATTATTTATATTATTTTAATAGATATTTTAGTTAATATTTAAAACTTTAGAATTAAGAAACTTTCCTTTTCTAATTAAGTTAATTTTTTTATTATAGTAAATAGAAAACATGACATAATTTCCTTATTTCCTAAGCTATTTCCTATTACCAATACTACTTTAGAATTTTAGAATTTTTCCTTATTAACATAATTTCCTATTATCAAAACCATGACATAATTTTTTATTACCATAATTTCCTTAATTATCGATTAATTTAGATGCTGACGTAGAATGTTACTATTGGTTGTTTTAAATCACATGTGGACAGCCTTAGAGGATGATGATCATACTATTATTTAGCAAGTGCAAAATCCTACGTGGCAGCTCCAGAATCGTTCTCAGACCTGTTCTTTTTCATCAAATATTTTATATTTTATTTTTGTAAGTTATATGTAGTAATGTGTTGATTTTCTGATAGTTTTATTTATGTACAATAGTAAATTATTTATATTATTTTTGTAATGTGTTGATTTTATGATAGATTTATTTATGTTT
This sequence comes from Pseudoturritis turrita, assembly GCA_900406555.1. Lineage (NCBI taxonomy): Eukaryota > Viridiplantae > Streptophyta > Magnoliopsida > Brassicales > Brassicaceae > Pseudoturritis > Pseudoturritis turrita. The sequence goes on along the minus strand of OVBL01000459.1, from coordinate 438,730 downwards.
AATAATAAATTATTTATATTATTTTTGATATATATTTTATACAATTGTTAAAACCTTAGAATTAAGAATTTTTTTTTTCTAATTAAGTTAATTTCTTTTGTTATAGTTAATAGAAAACCATGACATAATTTTTTATCTCCTAAACTATTTTATATTAACAGAACTACTTTAGAATTTTAGAATCTTTTCTAATCCTACCATCGATTAATTTAGATGCTCATTAAGCTATATATATATATATATATTAATGTGTTGATTTTCTGATAGTTTTATTTATGTACAATAGTAAATTATTTATATTATTTTAATAGATATTTTAGTTAATATTTAAAACTTTAGAATTAAGAAACTTTCCTTTTCTAATTAAGTTAATTTTTTTTATTATAGTAAATAGAAAACATGACATAATTTCCTTATTTCCTAAGCTATTTCCTATTACCAATACTACTTTAGAATTTTAGAATTTTTCCTTATTAACATAATTTCCTATTATCAAAACCATGACATAATTTTTTATTACCATAATTTCCTTAATTATCGATTAATTTAGATGCTGACGTGGAATGTTACTATTGGTTGTTTTAAATCACATGTGGACAGCCTTAGAGGATGATGATCATACTATTATTTAGCAAGTGCAAAATCCTACGTGGCAGCTCCAGAATCGTTCTCAGACCTGTTTTTACCCTTATGCCATTAATGAATCGTTTTAATTACATATACTGCCATCGTCTAAATTGGGCTTCTAGATTTCGATTTTTCTTTTAATCTTGGCCCATATAATGAACTCGTGATATGTACAATACTCATTATATTATTGATATTCAAAGTTGGGAAACCTACGTAATAATGGATTTCTATATTTTTGTTTCATAGTTGACGTATTTTGATGCTTATTTTATTGATTTTTTTTTAAATATATTTTATTGGTTTTTTTTTTCATTATACTACAATGATTATTAAAATATCATCAGAGTTTTGCACTATATATAATTTGTCCTATTATTTTTCATTCGTACGTGAAATTTTTTTATTATATTACAATGATTATTAAAATATCATCAGAGTTTTGCACCATATAGAATTTGCCCTATTATTTTCATTTGTACGTTAATATTTTAATGTTTTCCAGACTTTTCGTAACTAAAGCTTATATTGGGCTTTTGGTTTTCCATTTTTTTGTTATCTTCACCCATATATGTGTGGATTGGACTTAAAAAAAATCCTAGGTTGTCTCTATATCTTCTTATAAATATCATGCTACTAGATGTTTCGTTTTCTAAGCAAAGGTTTGTGTTAAAAATTGAAACTCTACAGAGTGTTATTCTGTATGTTATTGACTTCTGGCGTAATTATCGTTGTTGATATTGGTATTAATATATGCTTTCTGATTTATAAGTTTCATTATGTGTTTCTATTTGTTATTTTAATGCTTATTTATTTAATCTATATATCATAACTTCTTTTTACTAAAACAACTGTTGTTATATTATAGTTATCATTTATGATGGTAGCCAACTTTGAATATCAATAATATAATATGCTCTATAATTTATACGAATAATACACTGTGCATGTTGTTAGTTTTGTTGTTTATTCGTTTATTTTTTTTATTTTTCTACTAATTATCGTTCTATTCATTTTATAGGTTATAACCTCTCCTTAGAGGTATAATTCGTTCTTATATTTGTTGTTTATGTATATGTGTTTTGTTATCTATTATACTATTCATGTTATTTATTATATCGTGAAATCGTTATTTATTTTTTACTCATGATTATCGTTTTTTTTTTTTAGTTTTAAACTCTTATGTGAGGTATAATTTGTTCTTATTTATTCTTAAATTTATGTGTTTTGTTCTCTATTATACAGCTTGTATTCTTTTTATCTTATATTCGTCTTCTTATTGTTTTAATTATTATCGTTGTATTCATTTTATAGGTTGTAACGTTTTTGTTAATTTCAAAGTAATTATAGTCTGTATTTTATATATTATATTATTTCTAACAATAATCAGTTATTTATTTCTAACAAAATTTTTTTTATTATAAATCTTATTTATTATTATTAAATTTGGTATGTACTTTTGTTCTAATATTTATTTTAAATTTTAAAATAATATTAATTTGTTTACATGTCTTGAATCTGTAATGACATACATTTTTAGTAATTGTGTTTTTTTGTTAGTTATTTGATCTATTCATTTTCTTCTTCTTGCTATTGTAGTAATTCTTATTTCTTTTTCTTTTTTCCAGAATTTGACATTTTCTATAAGGTAATTTTCTAATAATATTATCTCTACATATTTTCGTTTTTTGTTGAAAGGAGTTTGTTATCTAATCCTACTTCTTCTTTTAGGTTTTGCCTCTTCAACAAGATATCTCCTTATAATATTTTTACCCTTTGTATTTGAAAGAAATTTGTTACATGAACCTATACTCTTTTTTCGTGTTTAACAAGGTTTCCTCTGTTTTTGAGTTTTTTATTCGATGAAGAGGTTTGTTCGGATTATATCTGTTTTGATTTCGATAAAATAAACACTAAAACCCAAACAAACGGAACTATGAATTATTCCTCGAAAGAAAAGACAAAACATATTATTTAAAACAAAAAAAAATTCTTATTGTTTAAATTCGAACAGTAAGCTCATGTGTTTCAAATACTTTATGTAGAAACAAGAACAAAAAAATCAAATTAAAACCCATCGATCAAATTGTTCTATGAAATGATATAATGTGGAGATTTTATTACTAATAGTGGGTCACGATGAATCGAGGACTTGAATCCTTTATATCTAGCCTATGCGTTTTCTGTAAACCATCAAATGAGTTTATGTATAATTTTCAATGATTGTGTGCATGGTTAGAGTTTAGACGTTCATGGTGGGGTTTAACATCTCTAATCAAAATTTTTGATGGCATACGATTACTAAAAAAAATTAATTTATACGTGTTTGTATTTGGATTTAAGATTTGATGCTAGAGTTTAGGATTTAGGATCTATGTATTATTTTTAATGTTTACGTGCATTTGTAAGGATTTAGGCTACCGAAATAAGGTTTGGCACCTCTTATTTTTTGAAAAACAAATTGATGGTATAATGTTAATGAATAATTTTATAATGTTCTCTTAAAAATATATATTAATAAAAAATATAAATAAATACAAACATTTGCGGTGACTAAAGATAATAAATATGTGCACTTGAAAAAGGATAACAAAGATAAAAGAAAAAAAAATTAAAATATCAAAATAATGAAATTGGTTGTCTTCAAAATGAATTTTTTTAATCTTATATACAAAATAAAAATTACTTATAAAATTAGAGTGTTGATTTGTTAAATTAGATCTAAAAATTAAAAAAAACAAATAATAAATTCAAAATGGTATAAGTGGCATCATTTTCCTAAGAATCATTTTGGTGTGTATGGTTATTTTAAATAAATTGTTTTTTGAACTCTATAAGTTGGTGTGAATCATTTTGGGACAACACATAACATTCATCGATGCGAACATAAAACATTCATTTAATTGTGAATTTTTTTACAACAAAAGATATTCATTTTAAAATAATACACTTTATATCAAAATATTTAAATCTCTAGAATTTTGAGTTTTTAGTTATTTTATGGAATTGAGATTTTCATTAGTTATGTTTATAAATTATCCATTTCTATTTTATTTTTGTTAGTTATATTTTAGTATTTTTATTCTAAAATATGGTGTTATGGTGTTTACGTAAAAGTTATATATCTATATTTCCAATCTCTTTTATTAGTTAATTAGATCCATATTATTTGCAACTACATATAAATATGAAAAGGTTATATGTTATATATCATTATACAAGATAAGGTGTCCAGTTAAGTTGATTTTTATGATTCTAATTTTTTTTTTTTTGTAGTATTCGATACACGATAATGTCGTGTTCGATTTGTTTTATTTAAATATGTATTTTTGAAAAATGAATAGATAATCAAAAAATTTATGTTTTAATTTCATTAACATACTAATGTATTTCATTAACACACTCACCTCTTGAATCAATTTACTCTCCAGTGGTAGCCTGGCTTGGATGTCAGAGAGTCTTTAAGAAAGAAATCCCTTCTCATCATTCCAAAGATCTTCCTGACGACATTACTTATATATGGTCCAACGCATCTCCAGAGAATCATCGTGAATATCTCACTAGAGACAGGAACTTAGGCGGACGCACCTCTCATCCCCCAAGAGGACGGAAGTCCAACGTACCAGGAGCTCTCTGACTATTCCCATAGGACACTCTAAGGTTGTATGCAAGAAATCTACGACTCCGTACGGAGGACCCAAAATCTGATCCAAATAATTAGCGTTAAAGAAGGAAACACCAGACGCTCCACCGAAAGAAAAGACAAAACATATATATATATATTTAAAAATTCTTATTATCTAAATCCAAACAGTAAGCTCATGTTTTTCAAATACTTTATGTAAAAACAAGAACAAAAAAATCAAATTAAAACTCATCGATCGAATTGTTCTATGAAATGGTATAATGTGGAGATTTTATTGCTGATAGAGGATCACGATGAATCGAGGAATTGAATCCTAGCCTATGTATTTTCTGTAAACCATCAAATGAGTCTATGTATAATTTCCAATGATTGTGTGCATGGTTAGGGTTTAGACGTTCATGCTTGGGTTTAACATCCCTGATCAAAGAATTTGATGGCATATGATTACTATAAAAAAATCAATTTATACGTGTTTGTATTTGGATTTAAGATTTGATGCTAGAATTTAGGATTTAGGATCTATGAATTATTTTCAATGTTTACGTGCATTTATAAGGGTTTAGACTTCCATGTTAGGGTTTAGTATCCCTTATTTTTTAAAAAATAAATTGATATTACAATGTTAATGAATAATTTTATAATGTTTTCTTCAAAAAAATATTAATAAAAAATATAAATAAATACAAACATTTGCGTTGAGTAAAGATAATAAATGTGGGCACTGGAAAAAAAAGATAACAATGATAAGAAAAAAAACTTAAAATATCAAAAATAATGAAATTGGTTATCTTCAAAAAACATTTTTGTAATCTTATATATAAAAATAACAATTACTTATAAAATTAGAATACTGATTTTAAAAATTAGATCTAAAAATTAAAAATTGAATAATAAATTAAAAATGGTATAAGTGGCATCATTTTTCTAGGAATCATTTTGGTGTAAATGATTATTTTTAATAAATTGTTAATAAATTATTTTTGAACTCTATAAGTTGGTGTGAATCATTTTGGGACAACACAGACATTCGTCGATGCGAACATAAAATATTAATTTAATTGTGAATTTTGTTTACAACAAAAGATATACATTTTAAAATAATACAATTTAGATTTTTTTATAAACGTCCTAACGATTCTTTAAATCTGTCCATACAAAATTTAACACGATTCGTACTTAAGTGATTAAATAGATTGACTAATCATTTTAATATATATAAATTTTTAATATTTAAACGTGTATGACAAAATATATAAATTCTAACATTTATAAACGTACAAAAATGATATGTATTGTGCATAAATGTAATAAAGTTGAATACTTTTGATCAAAAATCTGTTAATGTCATTATTATTAATATTTTATGTGTAAAATTGATCAAAACATATGCAAATGTTATTTATTTCAATATCTTTCAAGTGTAAAATTGATCTTTATTATTCGTGTAAATTATAGAGCATGCGATAAATCAGATAATTTTTAGATTTATATGAATTTGTGGGACATAACAAATGAAATAATATATATTCCAATAATGAATTGTATAAATATATGCAAGTGTGATTAAATATGTATAATAGACTACATCATAATAAAAATATTTGTATAGTATATTAATCTAAATACATATATACACAATATATAATATTGTTATAAATATAAGAATAAAAAGTTTGTTAATATATCAGAAAAAATTAAAAATAGATGATATGGTAAGTCTAAAATATTACATTTAGTTGGGTTTAAATTTGTAAAACATGTATTAATGGGCTTATGTTATAAAATTAATGAGAATATGTAGAGATTTCCACCATGGCATATAGTTTTAATTGAAATGTTCTGATTGGTTAAATTAAATGACATGTCCCCTAAAATTCTCTTTGAACGACAACTATGATTTTTTATGTGAATGTCTCCTTAATTAATATATATCGGATTGTATTATTTAAACGAGTGGTTTTGAATGGAAGAAAATGAATGTGGTTTATAAGAAAATATCTTAAAGTCTCTAAGATTTTGAATTTTTAGTTATTTTATGGAATTGAAATTTTCGTTAGTTCTATTTATAAATTATCCATTTCTATTTTTTTTTTAGTTATATTTTAGTATTTTTATACTAAAATATGGTGTTTACGCAAAAGTTATATATCTGTATTTCCAATCTCTTTTTTTTAGTCAATTAGATCCATATTATTTGCAACTACATATAAATATGGAAGAAGATATACGTTATATATCATTATACGAGATAAGATCGGCTAAGTTGATTTTTATGATTCCCAAATCTTTCTCCGTAGTATTCGATACACGAAAATGTTGTGTTCGATTTTTATAATTTAAATATGTATTTTTGAAAAATGAATAGATAATCAAAAAATTTATGTTTTAATTTTACTAACATACTAATGTATTTATTTTTCCGCGCAAGGTGCGGGACCCACCTAGTTAATTTATATGTAGTAATACTAGGTTTTTTAATATTCAGAAAATATATAGTATTGATTGATAAACTTATTATTTTGATGTTGGTCTTTTTTAGGGATGTTCAATCCAGATAGATTGATCCAAATCAAACCAAACTGAAATAATTGATGTGAAAATCGAATCACATTTTAATAATGACTTCAAGAAATTTACTTATCTTGTATTCAAAAATCGAATTTAAACCAAACAGAAAATAAAAATCGATCTAAAAAGAAGGTTTTTTAAACTAATGATATATTTGACTACAACTCGAAATCAGAACCGAACCAAAAGCTGGATAAAATATCCTAATTTATTTTTACTCAAAATTTTTGGGTTACCTACTTTCTTAGATATTATTATTTTACTATTCAATTTACCATAGTTACAGTTTGAAGTTTAATTATTTTATAGAGTGAATTGATTCTTATGTTTTATAAATTAATATGAGTCCATTCATAATACGATGAATAATAATCGCTTGTAGTTTTATAAAATCTGCAATAAAATATTAAGTCGATAATACATATCTACAAATTTATAGGTTTTATGCATATAGAACACATAATTAACACTTTTCTTTTGTTTTTGTTTTTTTTTGTTTTTTTTTTTTGCGATTCAGTCACTTGATTCCCACATAACACTTTCGTTTATTTTTTTTCTTATTCAAAAGACTATGTGAAAACTAATGATCATACCTCATGTTTGACTACGTATTTAATACATATTCCACCAACACTAACTACGAACATACATATAGATAATGTAAAATATATATATTGTAACATTAGCAAAATATAGACTAAATTGAGCAACTAAAATAAGTGGATTTTAATCGTATTGGAATTATCCCTTCCTTGAGTCGCTTATTGTCATAAAAAAAATTGAAGTCTGAATGCAAGCTAAAACCTACCCAGAGTGGCTTACTCATAGCTTACAAAAGAATACATAAACATTTCTTTCAAGATCATGATATAAACTTATGAGGAATAAAAAAAATAAAAAGAACTTATTAAACATTTGTTTTGATCATCATCGCTAGCAATGTTTTCCCTTCTCATGAATACCAAGATTTTTTAACAAACATGATTTCAAAGTAATCCATTATATTATTAAGAACAATCAGTAGCACTACCAAAATTTCATTTGAATTTTAAATATAATACTAAGACTGGAAGCACATCAAAACGTATATAGCAAAAATATTTAAAAGTACCAATTACTACATTTTTTTGGTCAAAATACCAACTACTATTCAATAAAATTTTGAAGCACCAATATATCTACACCTAAAATGTGCTTATGCACTTCTATTATATAAGTTATTACGTGTACAATAGACAATATCAAATAACATTTATGCAGCTAACTTTAGTCAAATTGTTAAATACAAAAGATAGAATGAGAAAATAAAAAACAATGTAGATAGCTGAGATAAAGAAATTCTTTCTTGGCGGATTAAACTCATGTGTTTAAAAACTATCTATTCCAGTTTGAAATTCTCTTGGTATAATAAGAGTGATTTTTCCAGTTTACTCGTCAAAGATTGCATAATTATAAAAGAAAGAACAATGCTAAACTAACTGAAAACTTAAGCATTGACCATGTGTGATTAAGATGAATTATCACTCAAATATTATTGAAAACACCCTATCAAATTTCCTAATATCATCAGTGGCAAGAAAATGTGTAACGCCCCGACCGCCACCGTTCGTGGGCCCCCACGCCCTCTCTCGGCCCGTGGGCCCCACCTTCGTCCGACGGTCGGTGCGTTAGTCCGGGAGGCTCGAAAGACTTGTTTACTGACCCTGCAAATCACCACGTGATCTTTCTCCGTGTTTTGTCCTCACTCACACGGTACTGGAAATGACTTCCCAGTAGGTCACCCATCCTTAAATTGCTCCAGCTCAAGCACGCTTAACTCTGGAGTTCTCTCAGGATGTGTGACGGAAAAGATAAGTGCACTTTGGTGATATAGGTAGCCAAATCAATTCTTATAAGCCTCTCCGCATGCACCACATATTTTCCAGAAATCGGGGTGATTATTGGGTGTTACAATCACCCCGATTTCTGGAAAATATGTGGTGCATGCGGAGAGGCTTATAAGAATTGATTTGGCTACCTATATCACCAAAGTGCACTTATCTTTTCCGTCACACATCCTGAGAGAACTCCAGAGTTAAGCGTGCTTGAGCTAGAGCAATTTAAGGATGGGTGACCTACTGGGAAGTCATTTCCAATACCGTGTGAGTGAGGACAAAACACGGGGAAAGATCACGTGGTGATTTGCAGGGTCAGTAAACAAGTCTTTCGAGCCTCCCGGACTAACGCACCGACCGTCGGATGAAGGTGGGGTCCACGGGCCGAGAGAGGGCGTGGAGGCCCACGAACGGTGGCCGTCGGGGCGTTACAAAATGACTTCTCAAGTATTTGAAACGTGCTTGCAAATTTCTTTTGGAGGATATTTTTGTTGGTTAAGTGTTTATGTCTTTAGGTGTTTTTTGTCATCATTGAGCCACAACGGGCTTAATAATTTTCTTATTGAGATCATTATCTTATAGTTAAGACATTTTCCTTTTTGTTGGTTTATAAGAAACCAATACATTATTTTCTTATTTCATAAATTCAATATAATTTTTTTATTTTCTTTTATCCATAATTTACTATTTTATTTTTGAATATTGATGTGACATGTAATTATTGGTTGTTAAATCCTACGTGAACATTTTCTTTTTGTTGGATTAAAAATATTAAGACATAATTTCTAAACTCAATCTATTTTTTTATATATCTAAAACTCAATATAATTTTCTTATTTCATTAATTCAATATAATATTTGTATTTCATTTTATACATAACTATTTTGAATTTTAATGTAAATTCAATATAATTTTCTTAATTCATAAATTCTATATAATTTCTTTATTTCCTTAATAAAATAATTTTCTATTTATTTTTTTAATGTTGATGTGGTATGTCACTATTGGTTATTTTAAAAATCTTGAACTAATTTACTTTTTGAGTTGTAAAAAAAAAATCAATTAATTCTAATAATTTGTTAGTTTTCGTTTCACATATTTTTAGTTATGATGTATATATGTTTTTATTGTAAGTTTACATTTTTATATATTATTGCATTTAAAAAAATCGTAGACTATATTTATATACATATTGTTCTCAATTTTTTTCCTAATATATATATTTCCTTTTTAATGTTCTTTTGAATGCTAATTGTAGTAGATTTTCTTATCTAATATTTTATTTTTATGATTAAGAAACTTTCCTAATTTGAATATTTGATATGACACAACACTATTGGTTGTTTAAAATCTTATGTGGACACTCTCAAAAACTTATAGCTTCAACTTTTATATAGTATAGATTTTAATAGATATTTATTTAATTGTTAAAACCTTAGAATTAAAAACTTTCCTTTTCTAATTAAGTTAATTTCTTTTGTTGTAGTTAATAGAAAACATAACATAATTTCCTTATCTCCTAAGTTATTTCCTATTATCAAAACTACTTAACAATTTTAGAATTTTTCCTTATTCACAAAATTTCCTATTACCAAAATCATGACATAATTTTCTATTACAATAATTTTCTTAGCTATGGATTAATTTAGATGCCGACGTGGAATGTTACTATTGGTTGTTTTAAATTCTATGTGGACAGCCTGAGAGGATGCCGATTAAATTATATGTAGTAATGTGTTGATTTTCTGATAGTTTTATTTATGTAAAATAGTAAATTATTTATATTATTTTAATAGATATTTTATTTAATTGTTAAAACCTTAGAATTAAAAACTTTCCTATTAACATAATTTCCTTAAGTATCGATTCATTTCCTATTAACATAATTTCCTTAACTATCGATTAATTTAGATGTTCACGTGGAATGTTACTATTGGTTGTTTTAAATCCTATGTGGACAGCCTTAAAAGCTAATAGCTTCAACTTTTATATAGTATAGATGTTGATTTTCTTATAGTTTTATTTATTTACAATAGTAAATTATTTATATTATTTTAATAGATATTTTATTTAATTGTTAAAATCTTATAATTTCCTATTAACATAATTTCCTTAACTATCGATTAATTTAGATGTTCACGTGGAATGTTACTATTGTTTGTTTTAAATCCTATGTGAACAGCCTTAAAAGCTACTAGCTTCAACTTTTATATAGTATATAGATGTTGATTTTCTGATAGTTTTATTTATGTACAATAGTAAATTATTTATATTATTTTAATAGATATTTTATTTAATTGTTAAAACCTTATAATTTCCTATTAACATAATTTTCTTAACTATCGATTAATTTAGATGTTTACGTGGAATGTTACTAGTGGTTGTTTTAAATCCTATGTGGACAGCCTTAAAAGCTAATAGTTTCAACTTTTATATAGTATAGATGTTGATTTTCTGATAATTTTATTTATGTACAATAGAAAATTATTTATATTATTTTAATAGATATTTTATTTAATTGTTAAAACCTTATAATTTCCTATTAACATAATTTCCTTAACTATCGATTAATTTAGATGTTCACGTAGAATGTTACTATTGTTTGTTTTAAATCCTATGTGAACAGCCTTAAAAACTAATAGCTTCAACTTTTATATAGTATATAGATGTTGATTTCTGATAGTTTTATTTATGTACAATAGTAAATTATTTATATTATTTTAATAGATATTTTATTTAATTGTTAAAACCTTATAATTTCCTATTAACATAATTTTCTTAACTATCGATTAATTTAGATGTTTACGTGGAATGTTACTAGTGGTTGTTTTAAATCCTATGTGGACAGCCTTAAAAGCTAATAGTTTCAACTTTTATATAGTATAGATGTTGATTTTCTGATAATTTTATTTATGTACAATAGTAAATTATTTATATTATTTTAATAGATATTTTATTTAATTGTTAAAACCTTATAATTTCCTATTAACATAATTTTCTTAACTATCGATTAATTTAGATGTTTACGTGGAATGTTACTAGTGGTTGTTTTAAATCCTATGTGGACAGCCTTAAAAGCTAATAGTTTCAACTTTTATATAGTATAGATGTTGATTTTCTGATAATTTTATTTATGTACAATAGAAAATTATTTATATTATTTTAATAGATATTTTATTTAATTGTTAAAACCTTATAATTTCCTATTAACATAATTTCCTTAACTATCGATTAATTTAGATGTTCACGTGGAATGTTACTATTATTTGTTTTAAATCCTATGTGAACAGCCTTAAAAGCTAATAGCTTCAATTTTTATATAGTATATAGATGTTGATTTCTGATAGTTTTATTTATGTACAATAGTAAATTATTTATATTATTTTAATAGATATTTTATTTAATTGTTAAAACCTTATAATTTCCTATTAACATAATTTTCTTAACTATCGATTAATTTAGATGTTTACGTGGAATGTTACTAGTGGTTGTTTTAAATCCTATGTGGACAGCCTTAAAAGCTAATAGTTTCAACTTTTATATAGTATAGATGTTGATTTTCTGATAATTTTATTTATGTACAATAGTAAATTATTTATATTATTTTAATAGATATTTTATTTAATTGTTAAAACCTTAAAATTAAAAAACTTTCATTTTCTAATTAAGTTAATTTCTTTTGTTATAGTTAATAGAAAACATGACATAATTTCATGAAGAAATAGTCCAAAATAGTACCTTTTCTGACTTTAATGTCAAACGGGGTACACTCGTAGGGAAAATTGTAGAATTAGTACACTTTTTTGGAAATACCAGCGCTACCCCTTAAGACCAGCAGAGTTAACGCGGACCGGTGGCACACTGTCTCCATGTTGACATTTGCAACGCAAGTAAATGTAGACTACACAGAGTACAAGTAGAGAGAGAAAAGAGTATGCGCAGTCTCTGCTTTTACTCGCAGAAGAAAAACAAAGCGTTCTCAGTCTCTGCCGTTGGAAGCAGAGTATATGCAAACACTGTTTATATTCTACTTGTATTATGCAAAAATTTGGTATACACTGCTGTGCTTTTTTACAGTTAGGGTTTCGCAGACCAAACCACCTAATGGTAGACCAAAGCCAGATTGGTATCAGACTTTAGGATAATTCATTACAAAAAGAGCTGAACATTGACTCCTTCCAATTAGCTTTGCACTTATGTTTCTTCATAATAAAACATAAACTCCCGACAAAAAAAAACAAACAAACATAAACTCATAAACAGTTTTATTAGAAGTGATCAGAGTTGTAATCTTGAAGGGGTGGAGGAAACAACACAAAGGCATCTCGTCCTCATCCATGAAGCGCTATGCGAGCGTGTTGTTAGGGAAACGGGCCGAAAGTGAGTGAATATTGGTTAGGCCCAACCATGAAGTAGACATATCCATGTCCATTCGCTTCATCCTCAATGAACTTCACAGTGGCAAGGAATGCATGGTTGGTGCGGGGTAGGTCAAGTAGTCCATATATCCTCCAACTCCTTCAAGTGCTTGAACCCTTCTTGTGTCCACTCCTCAAAATTGCAGGTGCCTTGAAAAGAATGGTGACTGATTCTTGTTGAAGTGCTCGTGGTTGTGAAATAATCCCTAATTTTAGTTATGTTCTAAAATAATTTTGAAAATACTAGCGCTACCCCTTAAGGTCACCAACGGCAGAAGACAATCACCAGTAATGCATTAACCGGTATAAGCCGAAACCAGAAAACTCGAGAAACTCGGTGAAAACCGAGTGGGTAGGGTATGAAAATCGAGTGGGTAGGGTTTCGCAGACTGACTAAATATCACCAACGGCAGACCGAATGCAGATCGCAATCGGAGAATTCGTTTGTAGAGAGTTTTTGTTGATGTATATTTGTATATACTTCCACTTCCTTTATACATTATTTCATTAATTTCTAACTGTTGTCAAAGTACAACTTATGTTAAAAAGAAAAACTCCACAGTGAAAACCGAGTGGTTAGGGTATCGCAGACTGAATGAATGTCACCAACGGCAGACCGAATGCAGCAGATTGATATAGGATTTGTAGTGATTTTTTGTTGTTGTATGTTTGTATATACTTCACCTTTATACATTATTTCTTACTGGTTTCAAAGTAAAACTTATGTTAAAAAGAACAACTCAGACAAAAAAAATCGTTATCATATGTTTCTTCGTGTATCTTTGTTCAACACGACACTATGTGAAACATTTCCTTGGTATTTACCATGGTTATCGATTTTTCTTCCATTCTGTGTTTTCAATGTAAATAAGCTTTTAAACACTTAGATTGAAGATCACTTTGGAGTTATGACGGCTAAACAAATGTTAATCGAAGTTTTTGAAGAGTTTTGAGTGGTTTAGGGTTTCACAGACTGTATGCCGATGTAGCGCAGCATTTTTGAAGAGTTTCAACTAAAAGAAAAAGGCGGCGCTGACTTAACTATACGACAAAAGGAGGCGCCGTCTTAATTAGGTAATATTAGTTTAAAAATATTTCCACAATATATATTCGGGCCTCAAAGCAGTTGTTTCAGGCCCATGAAGCCCAGAAAGTTTGAAAAACACAACATTGACTCTTCTTCTACTTCCCCTCGGCAACCCTAGAGCAGAGGAGCATATCTTCAATTTTGTCGATCTCTTTCTTTATTTTCTTCATTTCTCCGATAATTCTCCGATCTCTTCATTTTTCCGATATTTCTCCTTCGAATATATCATGTATATGAATGATTACGAGATGGATTTTCCTGCCATTATGTTTTCCAAAGGAAACGAGCCAGATCCAAATACCAGAATAAACTACAGTTCGAAGTTCAATCATCTTTCACTGGTGGAAGGTGCAGTGGGTGAGGAAGTATGGGATTATGTCCGCAAGTCACAGCTAGGAGTTATTTGTAAGTTTGAGAAGTTGGGTTTCGGATGGAGTGCGAAATTAGTGCATCACCATCTTATTTGCAAACAATTGGAGTGTGAAAGCCCATTTGAGTTGTGGTTTTTGATCGTGGGGCAGCCAGCACGGTTCTCGCTCTTCGAGTTTGAAGAGATCACAGGTCTTAACTGTAATGAAATTACGCAGTTGGATGGGTTGGTTTTTTTAGAAGCTAATCACCAAACCTGGAATCGCTTTCGGGGTCTTCTCAAAATACGCCGTCCTAGCCCTTGTATTGAAGACATAGTGAAATTGTGTATGAAGCATGGTGGAGATATAAGCAAATCTTGGTCCAGGAAAGATAAAATTAGGCTTAGTTACCTAGCTATTCTGTCTAACGGTCTGTTGGGTGTTGATCGGCGTACAGAAATTCCCCTTAACCTAGCTAGGTTGGTGATAGATTTGGCAACTTTCGAAGGGTATCCCTGGGGGAGGGTTGCTTACAAAGATCTTGTTGAGCAGGTTAAGTTAGTAACTAAAGAGAAGATATGGCAAGACTCCTATGTTTTGAAGGGATTCGCGCAAGTTCTACAGGTCTGGGCGTATGCTTATGTGCCCAAAGTGGGAGAAAATTTGGGAACACCTATAGCTTTTGAAGGTACACATCTGCTAAGATACAAGGGAAAAGTTGGCAGACCCGATATGGAGAAGATCTTCTCGAGTGAAGAGGTATATATATCTTTGGCATAGTTTGTAAAAATGTAGAGTTTTGGCAGAGTAAGCCACAGTGGCAGCGTCTGCAAAAAGATTCTGCCACAAGTTTACATATTCCCATCGCTAGACTTCTGGCAGAGTTACGCTGACTTCTGGCTGACATTTATGTAACCATATGTTGTTTTGTAGGTGATTGTAACTACTATGTGTGAGAGATCCTGGACAGAAATCTATCCTCGTTGGAAAGGTAACGACGTAATAGATGTCAAGTTTGATAATCTCATCAAATACATTCTCTCTGGCCAGCCGTTGTCGGACATCAAATGGAGGGTCTCAAAAGCGCCGCCAGTCCCAGAAAACCGCACTGGAAAAAAAAGGAAAGTAGATAATGAAGGAAAGAGAGGAAAATGGAAAAAGAAGAAGGGAATTGAAGAGCGAGATGGGGAAAAGAGGAAGAGGAAGCGGAAGGGAATTGAAGAAGAAGAAGAAGAAGAAGATGACGGACATGACATACTGGTTCAACAGATTTCGTCGACATCATTGAATTTGTCCTGGATAAACAGCAGACCAAGTTTGACGCAGTTGTAGCTAGAATTGAAAATGCCAGACTTGAGCAGCAACGAGTAAATTTGGAACAGCAACGAACCAGCATGGAACAGCATACTGTTTTGGGTGAAACCTTAAACAAGTTGGCACAGGTCGTTGAAAAGCTGATGGAGAGGATGACTTGTTTCGAGCAAGATACTCGCTTCTCTAACAACAAACTAAAACCTGACAATCGCATGGTATGTCCAACTCAGCAATTGTTGAAATAAAAGCACTGGCATGATATGCGATATCATGCTCTATCAGATGTGGTAAAACAATAGAGGGGCAAGGCATACTCTGCTTGCCTAGGTTGTATCATTCATTTATGTGAGACATGTAATTATTACGGCAGACTAATAATGGCATTCAATTCTATTCATCATTGGCATCCCTTAATATCCTATACGGCAGAGTATGCCCTTAAGGTGTAAGAGGTTGAAGCTGAGTTCATGTAACAGTCATTACTTTGAAATTTGCAGAATGACGAAGAAGAGACGACGGTGGATAACAAAGGAGATGGCAAAGACAACGAAGGAGAAGGAATCAAGGTTGTTGCTTCTGGCTCCTTTTCAAATGAGAAAGTAAGAGATGGCAAAGAAAAAGTAACTGATAATGGCATCGAGGCAGAGGATGCCAAATAAGAACAAGTAGGAGATGATGCAAAAATAGATTGCAGTGAAAAGGCAGATGGCATCGAGGCAAATGATGCCAAACAAGAACATCTTCAAGATATGTTCCATGGGGGAAAAATATACAAATGTGAAAAGGCAGAGGATGCCAAAGAAGAACATCTTCAAGATGATGGTAGAGTTGGAGATGTTGAAAAAATTGATGGGAGTGAAAAGGCAGGGGATGCCAAAGAAGAACATCTTCCAGATGATGGTAGAGTTGGAGATGTTGAAAAAATTGATGGGAGTGAAAAGGCAGGGGATGCCAAAGAAGAACATCTTCAAGATGATGGTAGAGTTGGAGATGTTGAAAAAAGTGATGGGAGTGAAAAGGCAGAGGATGCCAAAGAAGAACATCTTCAAGATGATGGTAGAGTTGGAGATGTTGAAAAAAGTGATGGGAGTGAAAAGGCAGAGGATGCCAAAGAAGAATATCTTCAAGATGATGGTAGAGTTGGAGATGTTGAAAAAAGTGATGGGAGTGAAAAGGCAGAGGATGCCAAAGAAGAACATCTTCAAGATGATGGTAGAGTTGGAGATGTTGAAAAAAGTGATGGGAGTGAAAATGCAGAGGATGCCAAAGAAGAACATCTTCAAGATGATGGTAGAGTTGGAGATATTGAAAAAAGTGATGGGAGTAAAAAGGCAGAGGATGCCAAAGAAGAACATCTTCAAGATGATGGTAGAGTTGTAGATGTTGAAAAAATTGATGGGAGTGAAAAGGCAGAAGATGCCAAAGAAGAAAAAGGAGATAATGATCCCAAAGCATGCTTTCAGGCAGAGGATGCCACTCCCGCAAATGAAAGCAATGTCTGCATTAAGGATGCCGCTGCAGCAGATGAAACTAATGTATGCATTAAGGATCCCATTACGGCATTGATAACCAACGTCTGCATGGAGACAGTTGCTTCGACTGCTGAAGATGGTAAAGGCTCAGTGATTGACACTGAAATCATTGAAGAAAGAGGAAGAGGAAGAGGAAGAGGAAGAGGAAGAGGGAGAGGAAAAGGAAACTCCCAGCCAGTTAATATCATTGAACCATCAGTGGATTCAGTCCACCCAACTACATCTCAAATCGAAATATACGAAAGCTCCAGAAATCTTCGCCAGACCAACAAGGAGGAGTGAAAGGTTAAGCAAATCGACTGCGCTTCCTGTTGTACCTAGCAACAACTCAAAACCAGTGGCCCAGAAATCTGCTTACGAAATTGTATTTGGAGATGTTGACAAAACACTGGTGGACAAGATGAACGTATTCAGAGCTGATGAGTAAGTACACACAGCATATACGATCGTCTTTTTTATCTTGCAGTCTAACTTGAATGTTAATTTTCTTCGACAGAACAAATATTTATCCATTTGGAGGGAAAACAACGGCCCGTGAATTCTTCAACTTACTTTTGAAGCCTAGGGAATGGTTACACGATATTGTAAGTACATTCTTCCTCGTCAACAGTGGATCTGTCAAAAGTGTTTATTTCATGTTTAGCTGGCAGACCGTTGTTGTTGTGTGTCTAGTAGACTCTACTTTGGTGCCTAACATTTGTCCTTCTTTTATTATCAGCTCCTTGACGCAGCACTG
Source organism: Pseudoturritis turrita (assembly GCA_900406555.1). Classification (NCBI taxonomy): domain Eukaryota; kingdom Viridiplantae; phylum Streptophyta; class Magnoliopsida; order Brassicales; family Brassicaceae; genus Pseudoturritis; species Pseudoturritis turrita. The sequence goes on along the minus strand of OVBL01000459.1, from coordinate 420,577 downwards.
AACTTGTATAGACTAAGGCTAAAGAGAAATCATAGTTCTTTCAAGAGTCTGCGGACTGCTATATTGGATGCAGCATTTCAAATGCTTTGGAAGAATCAGTACAAGGACTGGCGTAAGCTTGAAAGATGGCCTGGTGGTACTTACGAGAATGTACACGGTATTCTTCCAGCTTATGCCGCAACAAATTTGGCCTGGGGAAAAGACGTTGATACGTTATACTTCGTTCTACACGTGAGCTCGAATCGTTGGGTTGGGACAGTCATATCATTGGTTGACTGGGTTGTCTACATATATGATTCCTTAAATACTCCAGAATCAGATATTGTGGCAGCGGCGAGGGCTTTTGCTGAAATGGTTCCTACCGCAATTCATATGTTCTTTCCTCAAGACTACGATCAAGCAGCTTTTACAATCACAATTGTAAAAGACGTTCCCAAAATGCGTCCACAAGTAGGTGATTGTGGAGTATACGCACTCAAATACATTGAGTGTCACATGTTAGGATTGCCGCTATCAGCAAGAGAACTGTGTAATGCCAAAATGATGACCTGGAGGACGAAGCTCGCTGCGGAGGTGTTGGATGAGACATCTTCGTATACCGATCAACGCATGTATGATGAGTCAATTATTGCAAGTATCTACGATCCCTACGACGTTCAAATTTAATTGCATGGTTAGTAAATATATGTATATAGTAAATAGGGAGATTTGTTCTAGTAAATATTACATTAACCAAACTCTACAGCGTACAAGCAGAATTTAAGTAACTTATTCTGCTTATTCTTCGTTTACACGCATCATCATAAACTACGCTGATAGATTGTAAACCGAGAATACGCAGCACCTGCTCATACTCTGCATCTGCTTTGCTTACACTCAGCATAAACATGGGCAGAATAAGTTCTCTTCTACTAAGGATGAAAAACATAAACTCTGCGACGTACTCTGCGGCGTACAAGCAGAATTTAAGTTTTTCCTTCCTTAGTAGAAGAGAATTTATTCTGCTTATTCTTCATTTACACGCATCATCATAAACTACGCTGATAGATTTAAACCGAGAATACGCAGCACCTGCTCATACTCTGCATCTGCTTTGCTTACACTCAGCATAAACATGGGCAGAATAAGTTCTCTTCTACTAAGGATGAAAAACATAAACTCTGCGGCGTAGAGTTTATGTTTTTCATTTTTAGTAGAAGAGAACTTATTCTGCCCATGTTTGTGCTGAGTGTAAGCAAAGCAGATGCAGAGTTTCATTAAAGTTGGAATATCTAGCGTCATCACTCTTGTAATTAATTTTAAGTGGATTTCGTCAACCACTCTTGTATTTATGAAGTGGGTCCACTCTTGTATTTCGTAACTCGGTCCACTCTTGTATTTATGACGTGGGTTATCTTCAACACTTCTTCTTTATTTGCAGAGCACATATAGCCGACTTTTAATGGAGCCATCTGTAGCCTCTGTCTTCAATCCGATGAACGATAATGAATCTTTCGCGAGTTCAACAATTGTATTTGAACGATCCGGATTGAAGATTCCTTCAGTTTTACTAATGAACCATAACCCGAGATGTTTTCAGCAATCCACGGAGTTCATAACTAAGGTAAAGGTGTTGCATGTTTTTCAAGAGTTTTCCATTGCTGTTCCTTATGTATCTATAATTTATTTTATGCAGCTTAACGAGAAGTACCGGCGAGCAATCAAGACTCACGAGAAAATCTTGAAGAAACAGGCTAAACTTCACAAGAAACAGAAGAGAATCGAGAAGATTATAAAACGGCTCGAGGCCCATCCTTCAGAATGGGAACAGCTTGGATTTGACAAAATATCCATTATCCCGGAAATTATCCGCCGGGTATTTCACAATGATCAAGACGAATAAGAACATGTACCAGTTTTTGCTCGAATTTTTTTGTAATAAATTTAGAAAAGGAATATGAAGAATCATCCCATTTTCCAGCAGAGAAGTTGATGTTTATTATAAATGCAGAGTTTATGTCAAAAAAAAAAAAAAAAATTATAAATGCAAAGAAGAAGTAGTAAACGCAGAATCTGCAGAAACATACATGGTACGTATATAAACATAAGTTCAAAATCTGTCTAAAATATGCTCCAAACCTAGGTCCTCTGCTTCGCATACTTTTTCGGTACTCTGCTTCTATATTTGAGCCTATTTGTACTCTGCACCCAAATCTGGCCGTAGTTTGCATCCAAAACGAGATGTAGGTTACTACTCTGCACCAACCGTAGTTTGCATCCAAAAGGAGATGTAGTTTGAAAGTTTTGAATACACACAGAAACACAAGTCGAAGAAAAGAGTACAAACAACAAATCCAAGAAAAGATAAACAACATCAAATAAACTAAATGTTGTTGAAATTTTAAGAAAAGTAAAATAATTAGGATAACAAGAGTTCTACATAACTTTAGTCCTCCATAAACAAAAGATCAAGTTTTAACCAATCAATACGAGGAACTGTAATTCCTCTCAGCTCCTCCTCAGCAATCATTTCTTTCTCTGCTAGCTGCTGCCGCCTATCATCCATGACCACTTGTTCTTCATGCATCATCTTCTCCAACATAGAGCGTTTACCGGATATTCTTTCCAACTTGAGTTTGACGCGGTGAGCTTCATCCTTCGCTCTCATTTGAGATCGCACCAGCAGAAGAATTGCCCTCAGGTGATCCTTTCCTTCCTTTTCTGCCTCCATAACTGCATCATTCCGCTTCTCTTCTGCTTCCAACTCCAGGTCTGACATTGGTGCTTTTCTTTTCTTCGAATGATCTGCGGCCATGATGTCTTGAATATGTGCCTGTAAAAGAGTAAAATGCAGAGAATGTGTTGAGTAGAAGAGAAGCCGCAAGTTATTTTGAGGGTTCTTCTTTCTTTTATAGACAAGAGGGATAAAGCAAAACCACGTATGTCAGTTTTTTTCGCTTAGCTGTCATTTCAACGGTCCACCTTCCCATCATTTCAGCGGTCCACCTTCCCATCATTTAACCCGTTATTTCGTAGAGTATATGCAGAGAAGGTGCCTAAGCAGAGTACTATTAAATTTATTGCAGAATATAAACAGAGTAGTCGCAATCACTGTCATTCCTTACTTAACGTGTTCTATCATGTATGATCGACACGTGGCGTATGTCGTATTGTAGTAGAACAATTAATAATGTACCTTATTTCTCGTCTTCAATAATGCGATGATCGACACGTGGCCCTTGGAATGGAGCAGCATCATCTCAGAGGCATCCAGTAATAGCTGCAGAGAATGACTAATTAGGGCTTCCATACCGATACGATTTCTCTTCAACGAGTATAAAAGATCTCTTCTTTATTTGGGTGTAAAAACTAAGATAATTTATCCTTTCCTCCATCAGTCTCAAACAAACAAAACAAAGATAATCTAAAAGCTACAGAACGCAAGCGTATCTTTTATTCTTCTTTTCTACCCATCAGTCTCACCAATCTTCTTTGAATCCGATGTCTGCCTTTTCCTCATCTTCTTCTTCCTCTGGTGGGAGCGAACCCAACAGTGTGATTCCTGCTCTGCCAAGGAATTCGGATTGGTTCAAATATCCAGAGATACAAGATGTGCCCGGGATTCCTCCGGTAGGCTATATCACGTCTATTGGTCTTCCTTTCGGGCAGGTTTCCGCCATCGTCTGTCTTTTTTGATGATGGAGTTTTGTAAAGAACTTCAGATTGCACCCATCCAGTTTAATGCCCGCTCATGGGGGTTGATAAACGCCCTCCAAATACTGTCGGACTTATCTGGAATCACTGTTTCCAGTGCTATGATTTTTGGGGATTTTGAGGTTAGGAGTATAGACCCCTGGTCTAATAGATATGAACTTGTTCTTCGTGACGGTTGCAGATCTCCAGTTGAACTTCCCCTCCAAATTGAGGGTGGTGATGATGACAAGATTCACTACTTCTTTGTTCGTCATTCCGATCCTGACGGACTTCCCCGCTTGTGGTCTGATTCAGGTAATTTCCATCTTACAAAAAATTCATTAGACTCTGGCGAATTGATCAAGCTAACTCTTTTAACATGCGTTTTCTCTCTGTTGCGCTTCATCAGTTCTAACAAAGCAGAACCGTCGCACATATCCCGATTTTCCTAATGCCCTTTTTTGATTCCACTCCCTTACCGGCGCCCTGAGTTTCTTCTCTCCGATGCCGCAGTTGACGGGAGTTCTCTTCGGGCGGATATCGACGACGCAGAGGTCCGTCCAGGTAGCCTGGATCGCCTTAGGCTTACTTGGCAAAACGTGTATCCGTCTCGCACCACTAATGTTCATTGTCCTCGTTGCAAGGAGTTAGAGTTGGAGGGAGAAGCCCTACGTGCTAAAATATGTGGTTTGGAGACTCGGCTTCAGAATGTGGAGAGGGCTGTGGATTTGGTTAGGGTTGTGGCAACAACTTTGACCCAGCAGTCAAGGTTCTTGGATCGTATAAGTCGCGAGTTTGGATCGGCCGACGTTGGCTGCGATGTTCCTGGGAGTTCTAGAGGAATGAAGCGCGACCGTTCCTCGGACACTTCGTAGAATATCACCTGTTTTTTATCTATTTAGTTTTGTAATTGTCACATTTATCTATTTAGTTTTGCTATTGATCTTCCGTTGGTTTGCTATTGATCTGCCATTGGTTTGCTATTGATCTGCCATTGGTTTGCGACTAAATAATGATGACGTGGCGAGATATGCCAAATGGATAGAAATGTTATTAACACTACACCTATACATTGTCCTTTGATTCTTCTGTTATATCACAAATGCGTGCTTTTTATCGTTTATTTTCGGCAGTACCATTAGGATAAGTTCTATATATGGGTATCAGCCCGTATTTGCCACGAGATTGATAATGTTTAAAAATTCAAAGATATTTGAATTTTCAATTTTCCCCCTAAACCGTAGAATTCAAATAGACTTTTCCCAGCCTCTTCTGTAAAATGCTAAGTAAAAGCAAACTCACCACATAAATCTGCAGTTTATGCAGCATATTTTTACTGCAAGTTAAATCAAATATAACATCTACTGCAACTCAACTTTGATACTAGATGCTACCATTCGGACCCATCAGCTGATAGAGCGTCCAGCAAAATGGGCCCCAGAAAGGAGTACGCAGATTAAAAATAGATGTCTGCGATTATCGACAAGTCCTAGACAGAGTAAGAGCAGTATATGAAGTTTGCTCGTACTCTGCTGTCTTGAAGTTTGAATATTATACTATAATTTTCTGCTAATTCAATAAATTTATTGGGTTGCTGCTAAAAACTTATTTATAAAAGTAGTTCTACGTCGAACCAAAAGTAATTGGAGCAACCCGATCTTGCCATTGATGGCTGCAGAGTATGGCCGTATACGAGTGCATGATGTGATGTGAGTTGATATTGCTTTGACTCTTAACATTTTTAATGGAACCGTGAAAAGTAAGTTTCATTTTTACTATATATTCACAATCGTAAATGTTTTTGAGACAATAAAAATACTATTGGTTTTTGGAAAGTTTAATATAAGGTTAGGATAAATGCAGAGACAAAGCAGTACTATGCGTAGAGAATTAGCAGCGTCTGTTCGTACTCTGCAGTAGGGAAGTTTGAAATATTTTCCTATAACTTATCTAAAATATTATTTCGGAATAACGGTAACTATACGTTATTGTTTGTTTTACCAATTAAATGCAGAGTAAGTAAATGCATGACACTGGGCATTCTAACAAACGGTTGTTAATGTTATGGTACATTCAGCTATGATCTGCGTAAAATATGCCGTAATCTGCTTTACACCATATTTGCATAACATTTGCAGTGAACATAAAAGAATACGCAGAATAAAAATAGAGGTATGTTCTTCTTCTTCTGTCGTACGCAGAGTAAGAGCAAAGTAAATATGTAAATTACATTATTTAATAAGTAGATTATAAATAGAGAAAGAGCAGAGAAAGCGCAGAGAAAGCGCATTATATTAGTTTGCTCGTACTCTACTGTGGTGAAGTTTGAAATATTATACTATAACTTTTCTAAATATCTCCAATGACCAATTCAATAAGTTTATTGAGTTGCGTCTAAAAAGTTATTTTTAAAAGTAGTACTACGTCGAATCAAAAGTTATTGTCGTATCAATTAAAGAAGTCCGCTCTTCCTCTGCTAGAGTGTCCATCAATATGGGCCCCATAATAAAGAATCGTAGAAACTAGCAAATAAGTCCCCTTTTACCAATTAAATGCAGAGTAAGTTAATGCATGACACTGCGCATTCTAACAATTACTGCAATACCTTGTTTCTCGTATTGCATCATGCGATTATCGACACGTGGCGCTTCGCGAACCAAACTTGTGATGTGATATTGCTTTGACTCTTTAACATTTTTTGGAACCGTAAAAAGTCAGTTTTGATTATTTACCGTTCTTCAATCCAATCGTTTCTTCAAAACAATCAAAACTTCTCAGGCTCCAACACTTTTCTCCAAACATTTCAGGCTCAAAACTTTTCTTCCAAACTTTTCTCTAAAACTTTCAGTCTAAAAAAATGGCTCATTTAGATATGGTTCTAGACTTGTCACTCATGAAGAATGGTGGAAGAATCTTGGTTCAAGTCGTAAGAGAATTTGGAGAGCACTATGCACGCTTTCAACCTGAAACACACTTGCTTCTCGCTGATTATCACGCCGTAAGAAATGCATGCTTTGATGTCCTTATGTGGTCTCTTAGGAATACATGATTTTGTTTAATTTTTAGAGGAATAGATGCAATCTTTGGTTTTATGGTTTAGGGTGTTCGGATCTCTGCAACCATTCGAAATCATCTGTTGTCAAAGTTTGAAGACGTGGCTGAAGGGGAATGGTATTTGATTAGGGATTTTGAAGTGACGACGAGGCCGGGTCAGTGGAAACTAACACACCATGAGTTCCATATCTTCTTCCATGAAGAATCGATCATTAAAAAGGTAGCACGAATCTGTGGAAATCATATGGTGTCGTTATCTCCATTTCGCAGAGTTCTAAACGGCTCATTGCATAAGAAGATTAGTGTTGGTAAGTATTGATGGAATATTAGTTGTTTGATTTTCCATTTCACGTCAGATTTCTTAATCTATATTCATGTTGCTATATAACACAGTTGATTTGCTTGGTGCTATTGTGAAAGTCAAGAAATTTATCAAGGCTTCACAGATGACGTTTACGTTGTCCCTGGTCACAAAGTTCTACACTTCACAGATGCAGCCTAAATGCAGAGTCTGCCCATCATCTGCTTTCAGATGCAGAGTACAAGCAGATACTGCGCCTTCGCTCAAAATAACCAATAACCGAATTGATCCGCGAGTTCAAAATGAAACACTTATAGCAAACCAGTCTTCAGAAGATAATAAAGCAAACATAGAAAAGACACTAAAGAACACACAGATGCAACCTAAATGCAGAGTCCGCCCATCATCTGCTTTCAGATGCAGAGTACAAGCAGATACTGCGCCTTCGCTCAAAATAACCAATAACCGAATTGATCCACGAGTTCAAGATGAAACACTTATAGCAAACCAGTCTTCAGAAGATAATAAAGCAAACATAGAAAAGACACTAAAGAACACACAAATGCAGCCTAAATGCAGAGTCCGCCCATCATCTGCTTGAAAGATGGCCTGTACAAGCAGATACTGCACCTTCGCTCAAAATAACCAATAACCGAATTGATCCACGAGTTCAAAATGAAACACTTATAGCAAACCAGTCTTCAAAAGATACTAAAGCAAACATAGAAAAGATACTAAAGAACACACAGGTGAGACAGCTCCTTTCTTTGCCTCCACCACCTCACTCTGATCCCATGGCATACTTCTCCGTCTAGCTTTGCGCAGTTGACTCGAACCTGGATTTGTCAGTCTTGTAAATATGGGCTACCTCCGACAGAAAAGGATCATCTAGGATTGGGTCAGTCATCAGCACGCAAATTGACATCAAAACCTAATTCCATAACAAAAATCCATCCCATTAACACACATGTTTGGCTGAAGTATTTTTTTCGACAAAACTTTGTTAAATCTGAAAAAATTCCAAACCTGGGACATGGTTAAAGCATGAGACCATTTTTCCCTCAAGATATCATAGTCAATCGCTCTTTTTGCGTTGATGTTTGGGTGGTAAATCTTTGTTTTGAAAGCCACCTGCATGCAAAGACAAAGAGAATATCAATTAAAAGCAAGATGAAAAGTAAGATGATCAAGAGTGAAGTTTCATCCTGCAACAAATAACAATTAACTGAAAAAGCAAAAAGCAAACCATTGGCGCCTTTATCGGATAATCCGGAGGAAAATGGATGATAAGCAAGAAAATCCCTCCGGCATAGGGACTGTCGAAGGGTCCATTGATAGCTGCTTCCCATTCGTAAACACAATCACCAACGGGACCTAAAACATATAAGACTCAACTCAGACATTTAATCTAAATAATACTACATCCGTAAAGTTCCTATTATCATCCGTAAATAATACTACCTCTAACTGCATAAAAGACTTGGGAGTTCTAGATTTTATACCTGCCCTGATGAACTATGTAGGAACATTTTTCTGGATCCGATTAAGTTCCATTTTAATTCGCCTTACACTATAACCCATGGTCACAAACTTGGTAAGAGAGACGAAGATGATGAATGTTGCGTCTTTGGTAAACAAATAGATATAGAGATAAGACTTTCTCCTATATGAACACGAAGCGTTACTCTAGGGTTTTGGTAGATTAGGGAATGTGTTTTCAACTACTGCAATAAACACATGTTCATTGATGTATACTTTTTAAATGAGTTGTCATTCATCTCCTCATGTGTAAAAAAATGACTTGTCCTTTATTCTTATGGGTGTTCGCGCCATTTATTGCGCGGTAAATTTACGCGCTTTCTCTGCCATTTCTTATTAAATTGAGTTGTCTTTTCCAAGGCAGAGTATCTTATGTTATGATAGTTGACCGGTTGCACAGTAATCATCCCTGTAAATTGAGTTTTATTTTCCAAGACAATTTAAAGGAAGATCGACCTCTTTCATTTCTTTTCTTATCTATAAAAATAGTAGATTGTTTACGAACAGAGTGCCTGTTAATTATTTTCAAAACCCAAATACCGCATCACATCGTAGGTTAACATGCAAATACCAGAGCTCCCTTCGGACATTATCTCTGTCATTGCACGAAAACTCGGCCGCCTCACCTTGTGGAGAGTCGGACACATCCTCCGAATACGGCCGATCGGTAGAGATGTAGTGTACAGTGATGAAGTCCTCAAGAAACTTAATATCCACGATCTATGTGAAGACACAGATAAAATTCTCCTAGACGGGGCGAATCGCAGCTTTTTTGTAAGATGCTTAAACGCCGGAAACCCAACTACTATTTATTATGAGGCTGCAAGACTCGTGACCGCAGAACAAGACATCAGCGCAGCCATGGAGCTTTTGGAATGGCTTGTCCCTTTCAGTGCTAACGCAACTTATCTCTGTGGAATGTTGTGTGTATGTGCTGGACGGACAAAAAAGGCTGCACAACTTCTCAAATTATGTGTCGACGTACACACTGAAGGTGATTTTGATAAACTCACCAGGCTTGGGGAGGAGGTTCTGGATGCGGTTGTAGCTTTCTATCCACCCATGAACCATTGTTTTGCATCAACGTGGCAATACCCTGACTGTCCAGATTTACCTTTTCCAAATTGTGCCACTAAGCACGAATATCAACCTGGATGCGAAAACTGTTACCTGTATTGGTTCGCAAGACAGCTTTGCCGCATTATATAGGAGATTTGAACTATTTCTTCTAATTTTATTTGTTTCTGTATTTATAAATCCTTGAAAAGTTATGATTCCGTAATTCAAGATGTGGATTTTAATTGAATAACATGTTTTACCCTCGGATTTGTTGAGCATATATATTTTTTGAATGAAACTAAAAGTAAAATCTATAGTAGAGCACAGAAAGATTCATAGCAGATTACTGGATGATTCATGCAGATATCAGACGCAGACTTCGCGATACTTGATGCAGATGCAGACTCTGCGATAACAGATGCAGACTCTACGATACCAGATGCACACTCTACGATACCGACTATTTTATGATACCCACATCAAACTAAAGACTAACATAAAATAACGGAGCACCATAAATAAGGACAAATAAATAAAGTTATAAACCAAGATTTGTTTCCTTGTTTAAAAAAACTTGAAGCCAGAGTAAAGCCAGAGTCAAGCCAGAGTCAAGAAAATGGGCATGTTTTTTTATTGTGTCCTGCATTATGGCATTTTGAGCACCTGTGATGAATTTTTGGGCTACTCTGGAAAAGACTCTTTTTCATCTGTGGGGGTGGAGTACTCTGCGAAAGTTTAGCTTTCTTATTTGGTGTTTAAGTAGTCGGAGAATTACGAGATCGTTTCCTTCTCACCTTTGGGGATGGAGTAGTGGTTGAAATATTATCGCTGAATGGAGTACTCTGCTTCATTTTCTTCGTAACGGATGGAGTCCTCTGCTTCGTTTGATTCGTTGTGGATTGAGTCCTCTGCTTCGTTTTTTGCTTTGTGGATGGAGTACTCTGCGAAGGTTCTGTTTTTTTCTTTTTCCATTGATTACGCTTGAACTACTTAGCCTTTTCAATAGCAGAAAGGTATCTCTCTGCCTTCGGTCTACCGGAAGGTACTTTTATGACTGGTGGCAGACATTGTTCACTAATTACGTGTGGTGGTAGAATCAAATCTTCGTCTACAGGTTTTATAGGTTCTGAGCACGTTGAATACAAGTAGTCCTTTGTGAAATGATCATCCACCAGGGTAGCTTAATCAGTTTTCCGACTTAATGCTATTTTAATCGCGTGCTCGCAGGGAATCTTCTCGACAGCATATTGTTTACAAGTACAAAGTCTCTGCAATCATAAATTTCATAAATTTTACAAAGGAATCGAACTCAGAGCAGATAAACAAGGCAAACGTTTCCTGAGACTGGCAGAATTGCTCAGGATACTTTTCCTGAAACTGGCAGTGATAAATAGCAAAAAAAAACTTACATACCTTCTGTAGATCAACCACACAATCATAATCTCCACCTGTAACATGGCTACAATTTGAATCAGTATGATGAACATTTAAAATTTCCAAGCTACCGTGTCTTTCATGCAGTAACTTTTCAATGTTTGGGGGGAAATTTGTTTTTAATGAGGCAGCTTTGTCTCGCCTTTCCACAAACCACCTTGACAACAACTTTCTAATAGCCTCCACGAAATGTTTAACAGGAAATGATATGTCTTCCTTAAGCGCGGCATTAATAGATTCTGCAATGTTGCTCGTCATTATACCAAATCTATCTCCTGGAAAATGTGCACAAGCCCATAATCAAAATTCCGCCTCTTCCAAGTAAACTGCTAATTCACTATTCTGACGACGAATCACACCAAACAATTTTTCAAAATCTACCAGTCGATATGCATATGCAGCACGACACACCAAACTGAGCATTGCGTTCTTTTTGAACTTTAAGATGAGGTTATTTTTGAGGTGATAGTAACATACTCCCCTATCAGCTGCGGGGAAAACCTTCTCAATGGCCTTTGCGATTGATGGATGACGGTCAGAAATAATGGCCAAATTTTTATCATCAAGTATCACACCACGCAAATGTGTAAAAAACCATTCCCATGAAGCATCATTCTCTGAGTTTACAATCCCAAAAGCTATAGGAAATATACTCGAATCTGCATCTTGACCTGCAGCTACCAGCATAACACCTCTGTACTTTCCAGTTAGATGTGCTCCATCTACCACAACAACCCTCCTCAAGAACTCAAATCCTTTGATGGAAGCACCAAAAGCAATGAACAAATACTTAAACCTTAGTTGAGCATCACGTTCAAGCTTTGTAATCGTACCTGGATTGGCCTGCTCTATTTTGTATAGATAGGAAGGTAAGTCCTGGTAACCCCTCTCAAAAGTGCCTCTGACCAGCTCTCGTGCATATGCCAACGCTTTATGCGCCTTCGTATAGTCTATGTCAAGACAATGTAGTGACTTAATACAGTTCATTACATGCTTAGGCATGATTCCTTTAAGATCATTACCACCAGTAAACCTATCAACATACATCTTTCCAATAAATTTTGTATTAGTCTGTCATTGACGAGAATACCTACAGACAGCAGAGCATGTATGAGTTTCTTTATATATCCGAACGAGAAATTTTGGAGATTCAGATGAAACTGACAGAGTCGACGCACGAATCCTCCAAGAACAATTAGGAACAAAAAATTTCGCGATAAATAGTTTCTTCCTCGACGTGGCGATTTTGAAATCAAACTTCTCGATGACTGCAATCTTGCGTAATTGCATAATTAATGCTTCCTTGTCATCAAATATTTCGCCAACCTTAATGGATCCAGATTTCTTCATTGGTAATGGCTTCGTAGACGTCTCATCGAATATATCGCAGAACAAAGGCGGCATCTACTGTTTCTTTGCATACTGTCGGCAGTCTCTGCTGTTGTCGGTGGTGGCATCATATGCTCGTCTTTAACATTACCAACATCATCCAAATCCACACCACCATCCTCTTTGACATCACAAGCTTCATCTTTACCCGCAGCTTCTACTTTAATTCCATCGTTTCTTTTCCATGACACGCAAAGCCGGATAACCTCTTTTTCCGCCATTGTGATCAAGTTTGCAAGTTGCCTATCATTATTCAAGAAGATAGGAGGTGTGTCGCTAGGCATTTTTTCCATGATATGTGTAGACAACTTATAAGAAATCTCGACTGCATTCATCTGCGTTTTCAAGTTGTAATCTTCACAAACAATGCGGAGAAATTCCTCATACTTGATTTGGTCTTCAACCGCAAACAACTTGCTTCCTTTGCTTGAATCAACGTCGAAATCCCAACCCATTTTTACCTTCCATTGTCCAAAAACAGTCAACAAATGCAACATTATCTGCAAAAAAGAGAATGTTCAAAAGATCTGCAACACACTATCTTAGAAGATTTTTCGCAGAGCTCTACACTTTGGCAGGGTCTTTTAGAAATAGCTCTGCCAAAGACGTACTAGAGCTCTAGACGCAGTTTAGAAGATGGTGGTTTAGATAACTAGTGTAATGTTTTGAAGTGTTACATGTGTTCGTTCTTCCCGAAAATATGCTCGCCTTCAACCCCTAGAATATCTTTGACCAGCAGATATTGTTAGATGTAAACGAAGATCGTCTTTCCGAAGAATGTACGTACTTTCGTTCAAAATCGAAGTCTGTAAACAATCTTATACTCGGATTTCGCTTCCGTCTCTTTGAAAATATGAAATCTCCCTTTGAGGGTGAAATCGAAATAGTAGATCTAGGTTAAAGGTGGAGAGGTTGAAAAGGTTTATAGCAAACTCAAAAAAAATAAGAAGTAATGGCATTCTTGTTATTATTGTGAAAAGAGAGGAGTACTTCAAAATCCGATCGTTTATATAATTTAGTTACGTTGCAAATGTCAAGCCATGCCCTGCGAACAGTATGCTACAGTCTGTCGAGCAATATCTGCCTTATGTCTACAAAAAGACGCACACAACATCTGCTTTAAGTCTACAAAAAAGCACACATAATATATGCCTTAAGGCTACCACAACTGACACACTATATCTGCCTTAAGGCTACACAGTTAGCAGAGGTTAAGAAGAGTCTGTCCAGCCTTAGCCTTAAGGCTATACAATCGACACACTATATCTGCCTTAAGACTACAGAATTAGCAGAGTTTAAGCAGCGTCTGTCCAGCTTTAGCCTTAAGGTTACACAATTCACACACTATATCTGCCTTAAGGCTACATAATTAGCAGAGTTTGTCCAGCCTTAGCCTTAAGGCTACACAATTCACGCAGACTCTGCCAAGCGTAAGGGTATTTTAGACATTTTCAAAAAAAGTGTACTAGTTCTACAACTTTCCCTACAAAAGTACCCCGCTGGACATTAAAATTAGAAAATGCACCATATCAGCAACTGTCCCTAATTTCATTATCTCCTATGCTATTTCCTATTACCAAAACAACTTTAGAATTTTAGAATTTTTCCTTATTAACATAATTTCGGAATCTCTCAATTTTTCTACATCCCAACCCCTACCATATAGTATCATAAGATCTGAAACCTTTTAGTTCAATCTTCAATCAAAAACTGAACCAATGCCTACACCATAATATAATACATGGACCAGGAGTGTTTCCGCCAATAGCAGCCATAACCTGAAAAAAAACATGATGCAATCAGACTGCAATACATGAATTTAAATGTGAGTATCAAAGGCAGGACCAGATCACAAATCTTTTCAGACGCAATCTTGTGTTAGTATAAAACATTTGAAGAACTCTTGTGTAAAAGTCTGACCCGCGGAGAATATGAGCAGATCAAGATATCATAGTAAAATAAAGTAAAAGGGACTCCATTATTTACAACCTCGAGACTTCCATATTGAGCAAAACTTCTCACTGAATTCAGATTACATAATGTGGTATAAAGATTAAATTTAAATTATAGCTTATACATGAAAAATATTATTGACTTATCTGATGAGCATCCAAACTCTGGTGCAAGATCAACAAAAACGTGTAGGAAAATGGTCACAGCGGTTGTTACCAGTCCCAGCATTGCAAAATCCTCCTCAAAAGCCTTTAGAACACCACCACTCATGCCACTTACCAGAGTTTTGCATCAGCTGCCAAACCACCATCAGGAGCCTAATCCATATTGCCGATTAAAAACAATATAAAAGCTACGCAGATTTAGGGTGTAAAACCAACAATACAAGTTGGTGGGAAAAAAAACAAATCGGGAAAAAGAAAAAGAATTAAAAATTGGCACCAAATATTAACCAAAATTCTTCAGGTTAAACAATACTTAGGGTTTCTATTAGCTTATACTCAGGAAAGTCACTCCATAACCATTGGGGCTAATTCGATAGGAATTATTAGGATTAAAACAATCATATGAAGAGATATTGACCTCACAGTAAACTACATTCACTTCAACCACATCGATCTGTAACAGCAACACACAAATTTCTGATAGTTTCTTTAAAAGTTTTTTCCTTTTTAAAATGTGATTATGCGTTAATTGAATATGTAAGCGAAAAAATATAAAATTTATTTGGATAATATGTAGAGAGAAAAGAGAGAGAGGCTTACTTGGAACTTGAAGACCGATTTTGCGGATGCTGTCCATGAGCTCCTTCACTTTGATCTGATAATTGGATGTGGTTTGCATCAACGGTCTTCGTATCTTCTCCAACAGAAATTCCACGAACCTGAGAGATCCTCTACTCACCGATAGCAAAGCTGAATCAAATCAAACACAGAAACAGCTTCAGATTCAGCTTAATTTTCAGAGTAAAATTTGGCATTCGACTGATGTGAGAGATTAGGGTTTCGAGCGTTACCGTTCGATGCAGAAGCTGAGACGGAGATTTTTCGCAAGCAAATGGATAACTTCAGCATCAAATTCGCTATTGTCTTCTCTCTCTCAACTTTGAAACCCTAACCGAACGGGTCACGTCTAGACATTGATACAGCTTCTGAGTGATTGAATGCTCCAAACACACGTTTCAGGATTTTAAATGCATTTAATATATAACATGAGTCTCTGCCATCACGTGTCATGTTTGCTAGTATAATTTTATCCGGTTACCTATCATCATGTAAAAGGGTTGGTATTCTACACATTTGGCATTGAAGGTAACTTCCATGTGTTGTTGGGGTCAGATTCCACCTCTTGAAGATCAACAATTGGAAAATGGCTAAGTATGAAAAAGTATTAGCAGCGGGATCCCGAACCAAGACAAGTTGGGTCAGGTACCCCGAACCGTGAGTAAAGAGTTGGATCGGGATCCCTGACTGTGAAGGAGTTGGATCGGGATCCCTAACCGTGAAGAGTTGGATCGGGGTCCCGAACCAAGACAAGTTGGATCAGGTACCCCGAACCGTGAGTAAAGAGTTGGATCGGGATCCCTGACTGTGAAGGAGTTGGATCGGGATCCCTAACCGTGAAGAGTTGGATCGGGGTCCCGAACCAAGACAAGTTGGATCAGGTACCCCGAACCGTGAGTAAAGAGTTGGATCGGGATCCCTAACCATGACAAGGAGTTGGATCGAGATCCTTGACTATGAAGGAGTGGGATCGGGATCCTTAACCGTGACAAGGAGGTGGATCGGGATCCCTAACTGTAAAGAGGAGTTGGATCGGGATCCCTAACTGTGAAGAGGAGTTGGATCGGGATCCCGAACCGTGACAAGGAGGTGGATCGGGATCCCTAACTGTGAAGAGGAGTTGGATCGGGATACCTAACTGTGACAAGACAAGTTGGATCGGGTATCCCGAACCGTGACAAGGCAAGCTAGGTCATGTACCCCGATCCATGGTACGACAGACGGATCGGGGGTCACGACCCATGGTGAAGAAGCTGGGTCGTGTACCCCGATCCATGACACGACAGACGGATCGGGGGTCATGACCCATGGTGAAGAAGTTGGGTCGTGTACCTCGATCCATGACACGACAGACGGATCGGGGTCACGACCCATGGTGAAGAAGCTGGGTCGTGTACCCCGATCCATGGTACGACAGACGGATCGGGGGTCACGACCCATGGTGAAGAAGCTGGGTCGTGTACCCCGATCCATGGTACGACAGACGGATCGGGGGTCACGACCCACGGTGAAGAAGCTGGGTCGTGTACCCCGATCCATGGCACGACAAACGGATCGGGGGTCACGACCCATGGTGAAGAAGCTGGGTCGTGTACCCCGATCCATGGTACGACAGACGGATCGGGGGTCACGACCCACGGTGAAGAAGCTGGGTCGTGTACCACGATCCATGACACGACAGATAGATCGGGGGTCACGACCCATAGTACGTCATCCGAGCTGCGAACCATGGCGTTACCCGAGCCATGAACCATGGTGTCACCCGAGCCGTGAACCATGGTGTCACCCGAGCCGTGAACCATGGTGTCACCCGAGCCGCGAACCATGGTGTTACCCGAACCGTGAACCATGGTTAGAGATTGGGCCGAGACAACGAGCCCACAGATTCAAGCCCACAAAAGAGATGACAAAGACAGCCCATGAATCGAAGCCCGTGACGATGACAGGCTTTGCTAAAAGGAAATCCCGAAGAATTAGGAAATCTTCCTTATCTCTTTAGATATTAACTTAGCCGACTTAAATTAGTATATATACTGATGTAAACCCTAAGAAAAGGGGATCCGGAATTTACCTAGCAAAACTCTGTACTTTTGTTCTGACACTAAGCTTTCTAAGCAGCTTAATAAAATACCAACTTTGGATCTCTGTTTGTGTTTTTTGGTGGTTTTCACTCAGAATTTTCGAATCTCTCTAAAAGACATAACAAATTCAATTAGCGTGGATTTACCCTCCCACATGTGTTCTAATTGTGTTAAAACAGCAGGCGCATCCAATATGGTTCCATTCATTTGTTGTTATAACATCCACAACATAAACTTGACAGATGAAGTCAGTGGCCTGGTAGTTTATTTGATTGTTATGTATTTATGTGAACAATGTGCTAAATTAATAGTGGATTACATTGGGGGTGTGATATACATACCATGTGGTTTGTTTGGCTGTTGAACAGGAAAAGGTCGCTTATGGAAACTGTTTCCATCTTTGTCATGCTTGTCGTTGTGTCTGTGATGGTATATGTCTGTGCTTCCAGCATTGCAAATCTACAAGCAGTTTTCGTAGTTAGAAATCTGTTCATCGATCGTTATTAATGTGTGCAGTGGTACAACACCTTTCGTAGAAGTTGCTAACGATGTTGTGGTAAAGTAAAACCGGGTTGGGTTGGTAGTGTCTATGAAAAGGTTTCCTGCATATGTTTCGGAGTCTTAGTAAATGATTCTCTGGCCAGTTAGTGAGGGATATGAAGATAACAGGTTGAACATGGATTTTACCTGAAACCATTGTCGGGTTAACATAGGTTACGAAGATAACAGGTTTAACAGTGTTCGGTGGATGGAGCATGTTACGTAGACATGTTGCAGTATTGCCCCAGATATTGAGGCAAACAGTGACACCTCTGTTGCAAGCAGTTGATATGGGTAAGTTACTTGTTTAGGTTTGAGGAGTTGAATATGGTGGTGGGAGAACTTATGGTTCTAAGAGGAGGTGGACGGTGATTTTTTCTGTGCATGTTAGATCGAACAGTTGTGGACCTTCTATGGAGCTTATTTTCCCAACAACATCTCCGTTTTACGGATTAGCGGCATGATGATAATCACTGGTACTATTCAGAACGTAATTTTCATGTTCTGCCAGACAAGTATTACCATGTTAGAACATTGTAGACGAGTAGACGTACCTGGTAAAGCAAGGTTTGTGTTGGCAAGACCAAGTAGGTGATCATGGTTGCAGATGTGGAAGTTTTCTCTTGGTATGGTATTGAAGGAGCTGCAGGTCTGTATCAAAGTAGTACCAGCGGTAAACTGAAGTACATAAGAACTCATATGCAATAAGAACAAATAATGACTTTTACGAAAGCTTGCATATTCTATTTTACGGGGTGATGGTGAGTATTTGGAAACTGATTTATAGGGAAAAGATTGTATAACAGAATGTAACACATCTAGGGATCCAATGTTTAGGAATTTGGTAAATTTCATAAAGAGAAATGTAAAAAATGGGTTCATTTTACTGTGATAATCACGATGGTGGCAATATAGCTTCATAAAAAACAGTTAAGTAGTAGAGATTTGATGAGTCGTACCGTGAACCATAGAGGAGTTATTCTTCATTGTGACAAGCTACTTCTTAAGAGGGACTCTCAGACTCAGAGCTTTCTTCACCTGGAAAAAGTTTTAGCGTTCCTTGTTTGCTACATGGATGGGAATTTAGATTCACAATCCTTTACATTCCTTGAAAATAAAAGACTGGTAAACATCATACCTGCTATGAACTTTGGCATCAGGGAGATGGTATCAATCAACGTCCCCAATCGTCCCAATAATTGCCTTAGTTATTAATAACATATCCTGCTAAACCATGTCTCAAACTTAAGAGAAAAAGTTTAAATGAAGCTTAGAAACAAATGCAAATACTATGACGATGATTTTTTTCCAAAATCAAGCTAAAGTTGTGAGTTTTTCCATCATGTCACGAACTTAGAGAAAGGTTCCAGAATCAAATGGAAATATATATATATATATATATATATATATATATATTGTATTATTATACATGTACAATACTATGATGATCAAAATCGAGTTAACGTTCTTAGATTTCGACCTAAAGAATTTGGTATCTTAAGCAATGTAAATTCCTGAAACTTAGCTGGTAAAAATAGCTCTCCTAAGGTTGCATATATATATATATAATTCAAACAACTTGGGTATTAACACCAAGAACAATATCAACTACTACTAAATAAGTGTCGATGGGAATGAATTGATTTTCAATTGCAACTTCAAACAAATTGTTACAGTTTCAGTGACATTTCAAACAAGAGATGCAATACTAACAAAAGCTTTGGATTGAAATGCGTCAAGCATTATACCTTTTATAGTGTGGAAACCAGTAGGCTTGCAGTATTCCCTTTGTAGAAGTCTCTATGAGCTAGTTTAGGGGAGAGAATATCAATCGAAGAAGCTGATCCCCAATAATAACCCTAGCATCGTCATCTTCGAACTCCAATCAAATATATATATCAATCAATGAATTATAATTAATTTATATACGAAAATCGATCATGGAAACGCTTAAACGAAACCCAGATCTGTTAGAATTCAAAATTCATAGGAAAAAATAAAAAAACCAGAAGTTTTGACTCAATTTTAACCAAGAAAACTACCAAAGCAGATATTTTAATGAAAATTACCAAGAAAACTAAACAATGTATAAACTTGTTGGTTCGAGCAAAATAAGAGTGAAATCTCAGGCAATACTCAGAAAACTATATCACTGTAAGGATCTTATATCTCTATAGCCACTACCTACCTTGAGAACACATATGACCTTCTAAAAAAAAGCTATCATTAAACAAAATAAATTCTCAAGGATTAACAAAATTGCAAATTCCACAGTATGGTGAATGACAAATTTAGCTCCATCTGTTACAAAAGAACTAATTGGAAAGATGAACACCCAAATCTGCATCAGCATAAGTTGTTTGTCGCAAGAGGTTGCACCGAGGGTACTTGACAACAAATTTTGAACCACACCAACGAAGTTTTAGCTACACCAGAAATGATAACAATATCAGAAAGCAGAGTCCCAATATTAAAATCATATGTTGCTATAGAAACTCTATATTTACATAAAGTAAATCATAAGAGCTAACAGTTATCATATCTCAACTCTGTCAAACATGTCATCAACTATCAAAGGTTTGCCATTGTAATACGCATAATTTGCCTATACATAAGCGTCCAAGTTCCATAAAGCAAACTTCAACATTTGTGCTAAAACTTCAATATGACTATACTCAATAGTTTCATAGACTTTATTTTTAAAATCCCAAGAGCTAAGTACTGTCACAGATCACAAGTCATAAGAAGCCAAAAATAGAATTAAAACGTTGAATTTTCAAACTCCAGATCATAAAATTCACTTCAACAAAAGAAACACACACACTCCACAACCATAGAGATGAATTTCAAGAAGCGTACTTGTCGATAAAGAGCTTATAGGGTTTCTTTTGCCAACGGAATCAATCGGACCGACGAAGATACGAGAAGGATCTTCTTCACGTGAAGGCGACGGTGCAGTGAAACCACCTCCATGGCCTCGGGTTCTGGTAGAGATCCGAACAGAGAAAGGAACTCCGGTTGGATTAATCAACCTGGAAAGCTCAACAATCGAACAAGAGCCAATGAGGAGATGCCTAATCGAAGTGCAAGTGCCCGCCATTAAACCAAATAAGAGTGTGTAACCCTCTTTCTGATTTCTTCTTCTTCTTCTTCAGTCGCCAGAACAATTGAAAGAGAAGAGAGAAGCGTGTGGTGGAGGTGGTTGGTTCGAGAGATGGTGGCCATACGATTCGATTCGGCGCGTGCACGCAACATACAATTGTGATCACGATTTTAACCAAGTCTAGAGTTGAAACGGTGAAGATGAAAAGAAGAAGCTAAAGACCAAACGTAGGGGGTGATTGGCATTTAGGATGTAGAGACTTTTTACTGGATTATACAACTCTTACATTTAAATATCAGCCAATCAAACTTTTACTGTTTTTATTTTTTTTAAAGTCACTACAGTCATTTTTTTTCCTTCGTTCTTTGCTATTTTTTTCCAAAGTCTCTGAAAACCAACTTTATTTCTCCCTCCTTATATAATAAATATTTTTTATAATTATTACTTTTATTTCTTTTTCTCCAAATAAATAGAAAACTTTTTATGAAACAATACTAAATTTATCAAAAAAAAATTTGACTAATTAATTATTATTATTCTTTTCTATTATTTTGAGATCTATTTTTCTTATATTATATTAACTAAAAAATTATTAATTAAACTAAATATAAGCATTTCGGGTTAAATTATATGACTCTATTCATACCTAATTTAAATTATTGGAAATTTTTCAAAATTACCAATATTTTATAAAATTATCCCAACATTTTTAAGTTATCAAATTTTTAAAAATATTTACCAAAATATGTAGTATTGGTGTTTTGTTCGAAAATATGGATTCAAATATGACATTATTCATATTTTTGACAAAAAACAATTATAGTAAAAGAGTCAGAGTTTCAATAGTTTTTGTTACCAATCAGACTTTTGAAAATATTTAAAGTAACAGTTACAGTTTCTACAACCAAAATCTCTACAGTCAAAAGTTTACAGCAAAAGTCTACAGCCACAATTCTTACCAATCAGCCCCGTATTTTGACCCTTTTTTTTTTTTAGGCAGAGGATAGTGTCGATCACAGAGGAGGCCAAGTGGCATATTCTGGAGAGTACTGGCATCTTGTTATAGTATAGATATATATATTATTATTAATTATAAAAGCAAAGGGTGTCCAAAAAAAAAAAAATTATTCACCTATTTATCGAAAAAGATATTATCATTTATCTCTTATCATTATTATTTACGGTTTAGTATCACCAATCCAAGTTGTTATATTATTTTACCAAATAGTATATGTTAATTTTTTTGGATATTTGGAAGTCCGGTAGGCTTATTTAAAATTTTGATCAAAATTGACACATAATATGCAATGCCAAAACCATAAATAAATATGTATATTTTCGCATATAATTTAATAATTTAAATAAATCATATATAATGAAAAAGTTTCATTTTTAGAGTGTTCATATTATCAAAAATAAAATAAAAATATTAAAATTAGTGACTCGATTAATTTACAAGCTTTTATATTATTGTCTTTAATTGAAAGAAAATAATAATTCAGAAAAAACTTAAAATGTAAAAAAAAATGAAATAATAAAAATAAAACACAAAAAATATATAAAAAAAATGTGAATATAAATTGGATGAGTATAAAATTATATAGTTGTATCTTAACATATAGTTAATATATATGTAAGTATATGTAGATGACTAGAAATAGAAAAAAAAATTATCACGATTAAAATATATTAAATGAAACAACAACTATTTCCCAACGGTTACAAATTATTTAGGAGACAGAAAATACAAGTTTATTTGTAACAGTCAATTTAAAAAGGTTTTACTCGAAATAAAAATATTCATTTTTCAAAAAAAAATACGTATTGAAAATTTTAAAATGTATTTAAGTTTTAAAACAATATCTATTATTTGAAAAGATAGTGATAAGTTTATATATTTATGTAAGCAATAGTTCTAAAATATAAATTCTTGAATTTTTAAAAATATTGTGTGTATATTAATATTTGAAACTAATATTATTAAAAATAATCTATTGGATTTCATCTATAAATACTTAAGATGATTGAAAAATATTAAAAAATAATCTATATATAATTATTTTATACAAGGTTTAGATGACTAAACATAGGAAACATTTAATAAAAAATTATAGAGTTAAAAATAAAAACTAAAATGGAACTGTAATTTTTGAAGAATTATTTAAAAAATGTAATATTTTTTGGATTAGAAATGGAAAAATTAAACTGTTAATGTTGTATGGAATCGGAAGCAGGTACGCGGAAGCGGAAGCATATGGAAGCACATAAGCGATTTTTTTAAAAAAAAATTAGGAAGCGGGTACGTGTTGGAAGCGTTTATATATATAATATGTATATATAATAAAATTCCAAATAGCAAATTATATTGAAATAAATTGTTTTAAACAATATCAAATCAAGTAAAATAACAATTAAAAAGAAAATCATAACATTCAAAATCAAACATTTAGATCATCGTTTTCATCCTCATTTTCATCAGCTCCATCAAACAGAACCACCTCCAACTCTGGTTCATCAAGAGAAAGATCCTCAAACTCAAGGTTTTCAAGGTTAATATCATCAAACGAGTCAAATTGGTCGCCTCCAACATCCCACATTTTATTAGGACCTTCTTTGTAGGCAGAACTTCTTCTAGATAAAAGACGAAAGTTAGTGTGCACAAACACCAAATCTTCTGCTCTTTGAGGTGCAATTTTATTTCTTGTTGCAGAATGTATGAACTTATAAGTGCTCCAATTCCTCTCGCAACACGATGATGAAGAAGGTTGTCCAAGCAACTTAATTGCTAAAACTTGAAGCTTTGGTGCTGAAGATCCTTAATTTTTTTTATTGTTTATTTTTTTACGCTTCCAAATTTTTTTTAAAAAGCTTCCAAAACGGAATCGAAGCTTCCAAAACGCTTCCAAATTTGATTTTTTTGGAATCGCGCTTCCGCCGCGCTTCCGAGAGCTTCCGATTCCGATTCCGATTTCGAAGCGAGAATCGGTCCTTCAACGAAGCTTCCGTGCAACATAGGTTAAAAGTAAGATTGTATAAGGTTTTTTTTTGATATAAGAAGGTAGTCATTTTTTTAAAGAAGAATGTATCTTTAAAATTTGAGAAGGTATCTTTAAAATTTGAGAAGGTATCCATGACATCACTAAATAATTAAAACAAACTACTGAAATTATTTTTAAAATGCAAATGTCTGAAATTTTTGAAAATTAAAATTAGAAAATGAAAGCATATATTATAAAGGAAAAGCTACCACTTCTTGCTCTAAATCTCCGAACTACGGTATTTGATCATTCGACCACCTATTTTCTCAAACTTATCTGCACATAAATCATAATTTATATGAGCGAAAAATTGCTTAGCGAGATTACAAATCCGACACACATGTATCAACACGATCTGATCTCGCACAATTAATGTTTACGTGTTGGTACAAACACACAAAAATCCACATTTACAGAAACATAACTAAACTCAGCAGAACGTAATAATATCATCCGAATAAAATAACATTTGGCAAACACGTGAAAGTCCGGGGAACATGATGGGGGTGTTCCCCGAGGACTCTCCGACGCTCAAGTCAGTAAAAAGATAGAGAAAAGTGACCACGAAGTTGATACATCGGAAACCAGAAAGAAATGGGGAACACAACGAAATGGTGGTTAAGTGACTCCGGGTCCAAAAGAAGGATGGATCCGCGGAGTGTCTGTATTTTTAGGAGGCACTCTAGTGAATAGAAGAGAAGAAAAAAAGGGGGTATTTCATGAAGATGATGACCAGAATGATCAGAAAGGAGAGTGAGATTATATCTCAAATGGAGAGAAATGATAAATATTTATGGAGTATTTAGAGAGAAAATGTATAAGAAGAAAGAGAAGAGAGAGAGAAGGAGTTTAGAAGTGTTTAGAGAGGGAAGTCAAAAGTCAGCAGAATGATGGATCCCCTTCCTTAGTAGAAAAAGGGTGTTTATATAGAAAATACCTGACTCGGGTTAGTATACTAGGTTAATGGATATGTGTTGGGTCGGGTCTAAACTTGAAAACTCTCCACCTACTTCATTTGTCTTACCTGCCAGTTGGTTAACATGCTGATCTGTGGGGTCCAGGTTGACTGACAGGGTACAAGGTCATGCAGGGCTGACGGGGTGCAAGGCTGTCATGATGCAGAGTTCTGACAGAGGGCAGGATCCTGCAGGGATGACATGGTGCAGGGTCTTGCAGGACTGACGGAGTGCAGGGTCCAGTTTGAGTGACGGGGTACAGGGTCCTGCAGGGCTGACGGGGTGCAAGGCTATCATGATGCAGAGTTCTGACAGGGGGCAGGGTCTTGCATGGCTGACATGGTGCAGGGTCGTGCAGGACTGACAGGGTGCAGAGTCTAGGTTGACTGACGGGGTACAGGGCTGCCATGCTGCGGGGTATATGCTACACACTGTCCAATGTCCTTCTTATACTTTTTGTCTTCCCTAGACATTAGGAGTAGTCACTTTCACCTTTCATGGTCAAAGGTAAACATCTAGTGCCTAAGCTAAAGGAGATTATTTTATCCCCAACAATAGCTCCCCCCCCCCCCCCCCCGTTGTTCGAGTCTGAGTATCGAACTCGAGCAACGGATAGAACTGCTCTTTCTTTTTCTTATAAGTATAAATGTTTCTTCGGGATTTTAAGTTTGAGTGTAGTCTTGCGACTAAGCACCCAAAATTTGCTTCCCGTTGACAAGTTTGGAGTATTATCCGCTATTCAACCCGAGTTGACAGTTCGGGCGACAGATAGATGTTTTCTCTTTTTAAAATTGTTTCTCCGGGATTTCAACTTTGAGCGTAGTCTTTCTACTAAGCACCCAAAATTTGCTTCTCGTTGTCAAGTTTGGAGTATTATCCGCTATTCAACCCGAATTGAAAATTCGGACGACGGATAGATGTTTTCTCTTTTTAAAATTGTTTCTCCGGGATTTCAACTTTGAGTGTAGTCTTGCGACTAAGCACCCAAAATTTTCTTTATGTTGTCAATTTTGGAATATTATCCGCTATTCAACCCGAGTTGACAATTCGGGAGACGGATAGATGTTTTCTCTTTTTAAATTTGTTTCTCCGGGACTTCAATTTTGAGTGTAGTCTTGCGACTAAGCACCCAAAATTTGCTTCCCATTGTCAAGTTTGGAGTATTATCCGCTATTCAACCCAAGTTGACAATTCGGGCGACGGATAGATGTTTTTTTCTTTTTAAAATTGTTTCTCCGGGACTTTAACTTTGAGTGTAGTCTTGCAACTAAGCACCCAAAATTTGCTTCCCGTTTTCAAGTTTGGAGTATTATCTGTTATTCAACCCGAGTTGATAATTCGTGCGACGGGTGGAATTTTCTCTCTTTCTCAAATGTTTCTCCGGGATCCCAACCTTAGACACAATTGTTATTTATCATGCACCTAAGATCTTCTTCCCGTTGCCAAATTGTGATAAAAATCCGCTATTCGAACATGAATTGACGGTTAATGCGGCGGTTTGAGATTTCTCTCAAGTTCAAAAGTTTCTCCAGGATTCCAACCTTAAACTCAGTCGATCGATCATGCGTTCAAGATTTTCCTCCCGTTGTCGATCATGGACGTAGCCGTGAGCGATGCATCCATGATCTCTAGGCCGGAACCCGGGTCCAGAGACCTGGCATTGGGTTGATCCGCAAATAGGTGTGCCACCCGTTTAAAAAGTTGGATCCCTCAAATTGGGGTGCCTAACCGTTTAAAGATAGAACCCCCTCAAATTGGTGTAACCCTGGGGTGGTACCGTCAGATTGGGTAGTCAGCCACCTTAACCGGCTGGTCCTCAGATTGGTCAGCCAACCGTTTTAACCGGGTGATCCGCAAATGAGTTGCCAACCGTATGCTGCATGACATGAGCATTCCGGTAGAGAATAAAGAATATAGAACTTATGCAGTAAATGAGGAGAGTATTTATAGACTTTTACCTGTTCGGGTTCGGATACCGGGCTCCGCATCCTTGGTTGGATAGTTTCTCGGTGGAAAACCTCCTGGTGGACAACTGTTCCTCGTTAGGAATGCCCTCTTGGTGGACAGCCCCTTGCCGTGGTTGACGTCATGATGGGTATCCCCCCGTCGTGGACGATCTCTTGGTAAGCGGTTTTTATAGGGGGTCTTCCTGCTGGGTGGCTCCTGGAAGAACGACTTCTTAGTGGTTGACTCTTTCAGACTCCTGGAAGGATGAATGACGGGGCAGAGATTCTTGGAAGTGCGAACAACTGGCTGTATACTCCTAGAAGGGTGAATGACGGGGTGGAGACTCCTGAAAGAGTGAACAATGGGCTGGAGGCTCCTGGAAGAGTGAATAACGGGCTGAATACTCCTAGAATGGCGAATGGCGGGTGGAGACTCCTGGTAGGGTGAAAAATGGGCTGGAGACTCCTGGAAGGGCGAATAACGGGCTGGAGACTCCTGGTAGGGCGAATGACGGGGTGGAGACTCCTAGAAGGACGAATGACGGGGTGGAGACTCTTGGAATGGTGAACAACGGGCTGGAGACTCCTGGAAGGGCGAATGGCGGGGCAGAGACTCCTGGAAGGATGAATAACGGGATAAAGACTACTGGAATGGCGAATGATGGGGTGGAGACTCCTGGAAGGACGAATGATGGGGTGGAGACTCTTGGAAGGGCGAACAACGGACTGGAGACTCCTGGATGGGAGAATGACGGGGTAGAGACTCCTGGAAGGGCGAATAACGGGCTGGAGACTCCTAGAAGGGCGAATGACAGGGTGGAGACACCTGGAATGGTGAATAACGGGCTAGAGACTCCTGGAAGGGCGAATGACGGGGTGGAGACTCCTCTCTCTTTCTTTCTTTTTGTTTATTTTTTACTGGCTTTTTGTTGGAGAGATACAATTTTCAGGAGAGAATGCCCCCTCCTTCTAACGCCAAATTGTTTCGGGGATTTTTAGTCCTCTTAAACAGCTACTAGGGGTCAAGCTATCCGTGGGTCCGTCCATTGGGGGCAAGTCTCTTGCACACGTGGCAAACACGTGAAAGTCCGGAGAACATGATGGGAGTGTTCTCCGAGGATTCTCCGACGCTCAAGTCAGTAAAAATATAGAGAAAAGGGACCACGAAGTTGATACGTCAAATGAGGAACGCAAAAAGGGTGGTTAAGTGACTCTGGGTCCGAAAAAAAGATGGATCCGCGGAGTATTTATAGTTTTAGGAGGCACTCTAGTGAATAGAAAAGAAGAGAAAAGGGGGGGGGGTCTTTTATGAAGATGATGACCAGAATGATCAGAAAAGAGAGTGAGATTATATCTCAAATGGAGAGAAATGATAAATATTTGTGGAGTGTTTAGAGAGAGAATGTATAAGAAGAAAGAGAAGAGAGAGAGAATGAGTTTAGAAGTGTTTAGAGATAGAAGTCAAAAGTCAGCAGAATGATGGATCCATCTCCTTAGTGGAAAAAGGGGTGTTTATATAGAAAATACATGATCCGGGTTAGTATACCGGGTTAATGGATATGTGTTGGGTCGGGTCTGGACTTGAATGCTCTCCACCTACTTCATTTGTCTTACCTGCTAGCTGGTCAACATGCTGATATGTGGGGTCCAGGTTGACTGACGGCATACAGGGTCCTGCAGGGCTAGCGGGGTGCAAGGTTGTCATGATGCAGAGTTCTGACAGGGGGAAAATTCCTGCAAGGCTGACATGGTGCAGGGTCCTGCAAGACTGACGGGTGCACGGTCCAGGTTGACTGACAGGGTACATTGTCCTGCTGGCTGACGGGGTGCAAGGCCGTCATGATGCAGAGTTCTGACATGGTGCAGGGTCCTGCAGGACTGACCGAGTGCAGGGTCTAGGTTGACTGATGGGGTACATGGCTGCCATGTTGCGGGGTCCATGCTACACACTGTCCACTGTCTTTCTTATGCTTTTTGTCTTCCCTAGACATTAGGAGTAGTCACTTTCACCTATCATGGTCAAAGGTAAACATGCAGTACCTAAGGTAAATGAGATTATTTTATCTCCAACACATAATAATAATCAGCAAAACCAAGTAGTATAATATCATGTACTCCTTACGTTTCATATTAACTGATGTTTTAGTCATTTTAAGTGATGTTTTCAATTTTCAATACAAAACTAACTGTATTTCTATTATTTGTATTTTGCATATTGATTTATCATTGGTTGAATTATTTTTTGAGAGATAATAAATTATGTTTTAGTTTAAAAAAAAAAATTAAATGATTTCTTAATTTATGTGCAAAAGCCTTAAAATAATTTAAAATAAAATAGATGGAGTAGAATATTATGTTATCAGAAAATAACATGATATTTGTTATAAAAATAACCAAACAAAATACATGTTTTATAAAAAAATACAATAAATTAATTAAAGTATTTACGATTTTCTCATTTATTATTTTTTGCAAATAAGATGGTAAAATTTGGCTATCTAGATTATATATTCTAATTTCAATTATGAGTGTTTAAATTACATGTTTAATCATTAACAAAAACTTTTATACAGATATCATATGTCGGCAGAAAATTTTAAAGTTGCCCGACTAAAATACGAAGATTCATATACGCTTTACGAAAAGTTAAAAAAAAATTATATTAAGAATGGAATCATTTCAATTGAGTGTATAAAAGGATCAAAGATAATTACATGGCCTTACAAAAAGAAAAATGAAATAATATTTTACAATGAAAATAATGGATTTGGAATCAATACAAAAAGGAAACGAAAACCTAACCAAGCAACATTTGGAGATTCCAATTTTTATTACGAAAACTGGTTGAGAAAGAATCCAGATGAATAGTACACAATCATCTAAAACACAATATGTTTTAGTTTATGTTGACGTTATTTTAACTAAGGTCGAAAATTAAGAGTTAAGATTCTTAATAATGCTAAAAGTTCAAACGGAGTGGTTGCACTCTATCCTTGATTATCTTTTAATGTACGTATGAGATTGATGCAATGATGCCATGTCGTAAATTAACTAAATTATTTACGATTTGGTTTTTCTTATTTCCATAGAAAGATTACAAGGACCCGCATGATATATCGAAATTTTCGGAGGCACATATCTAAAAGAAGAAAACACAATTCAAACAAAGAAAACACAACTCAAACAAAGAAAACATACAAAAGCGAAACTAAGATACAACAAACTAGACCTGACAGAAATAACAAAACCAAATGATAAGAGCGATGACCGGGAGAAACCTGAACTAAAAAATGAAGAAAGATAGATAACCACAATGCCTTATTTTACTTGAAAGATTGAAAGCGGATCAAAACCTAATCTATAGCTCGAACCACAAACTATTTGGGAACTGGTTGAGCCAATAGCATACATGACCGGACCAAAACCTTACCCATGAAACCGATTTAAACGAACTGATTTTAAAACCAGTCTCCGATGGCATAATGGAAGTCTATAACTCAAATAAGAGATTTCCAGCCAAAGCCTTAAACATTACAACTCAAAAAAACAGAGAGATAACCCGAAAATAAAGCACCGACAGCGAAGGAAGGGGATGCACGGTGAAGAACCACCATGTATCGCTAAAGACTGTAAGCGCGGCCAAAGAAGACGAAATGCCACCACAAACAAGAAACCACCAGGGAGAAAGCAGAATGAAAATTTTACGGCTATGAGCAGCTTTAAAGACTATTGTTGGCCTTAGAGTCGTCGGAAAATGACAGAAAAGACGCACGCCCACCTCTGGAGTGTATATCTAATTGGGTATAGCTTTTCCAAAACATATAAAACCAATATGAGATCGACGAGATATGTGGCGGCTCCATCTCGAAAAAGCTTTGTCGACAGTTCACCTACAGACATGGAAGAGGAACAGCGACAAAAACAAAGCCTCACTGCGCCGGCGACTCAACGCCAGACAGCAGAGGAGAAACGCGAATACCATATTACATTTACAATAACCAATATTCTAAAAATATCATATACGAAGTTTATTTAAGATTAAAATTGACGTATATACTCGTTAGTCATTATAATAGTCATTATAATAGGCGCCGAGTCTCGCTACACCTAGACAGAAAAGTTGGCCCTCGCTCTCATCATCATTTCGAGGAAATTGCACTGATATTTCCAGGCGCATCCTATCGTGGTAGTGACATCGACCCCACTAAAAAGCATTTTGCTTCTCCTCGACCTATCCGGAAGACTGACCAAGTGGCCCGTCGAATAAGGAGAATTTGATATAAGTTATAAAAGGCGGATGGCCATCAAGTCCCAACACCTAGTTAACTTCGTGGCAGATTTCTTGTTGGGAGCGGAATCATAGATTGAAGTCTATCTCACTGAAGAAGACCTGGACACGTGGAATATATACGTCGACATGGCATGGGACCACAAGGGGTCGGTAAAGGACTTGTTATAACCTTACCCCACTGTGACACAGCGTATAAGTCGATTAGGTGCGGTTTCTCTGCTACAAATAATGTGGCCGAGTACTAAGAAATATTACTAGGATTAGAAACGGCAAAATACCTCGGCGCTAGGCAAATAATCATTCACAGTGACTCCAAGCTAATCGCTAGCCAAATACATGGGAGTTATCAGACAAAGAGTGAAAGAATGGAGAAGTACATGAAGGCCATTCAGGAATCCCTGACCGCATTCGACTTCCACGAGTTAGTACGGTCCCGTGCAGAGAAAAAAACATCGCGGATGCCTTAGACAAGTTAGGATCATCCCTAAGAGTAACACTGGAGGAGCTTGTGCCGGTTGTGTTGATACAGTGTCCTCATATAGATGCCCCGGAAGAAGCGCAAGAAATGGCACAAGTCGCGGTAGAAAGCTTGATGCACCCCATCATTCGGGCCCTCAATGGGGACCCTGTCCCATGAAGCAACAAGGATGTAAAGAAGTTGCTAACCAAGGCCATCCGATACTCCCTCATCAGGGGAATATTAAACAAGATGTCGTATATCAAACCCTATTTAAGGTGTGTGACGGAATCTAAGGCTCGGTTAGAACATACCAAAGTCCATGAGGGATAATGCAGAGCACACACTAGGGGCAGGACGCTGGCCAACAAAATCCTCAACGCCAGATATTATTGGCATTCCTTGGAATGAGACACAATGAGATATGTGAAGTATTGCGATCAATGCCAAAGGTTCGCCCAATCCATCCATCAGCCACCAGAGAATATGAGGAAAATCGCTTCTCTGTGGCCCTTCATGAAGTGGAGATTTGACATAGTAGAAAAGTTACCCACCGGGAAGGGGAAGTGGGAGCATCTCACGTCATCGTCTCCATCTTCGATCACCAAATTCACGATATAAGCCTTACACACCTATAACCATTAAGGCCCCTGACAAGTCCTTCTAAACCTGATACACGAAAACCATACCCCCAAGACACATGAGTCAAATGGCTAGGACATAACCTGTATTCATGACAGTAGTGTGAGATGAGATAGGGAACACAAGACCGAAAGCCACAGACAATAAAATTCTTAATAAAAGACGATGTGGGAAGCATGAGCCTTATCCGCTTCATCGTCAGGACCATGAATGCAAAACTTAAAATTGATATGAGCATTCCGCTAATAGAGACGACTCTCCAGCTTGGTCTGATTCATCGACCTAGGTCACTTCGATGAAGTACCTCCCAACAAAGCTACGATGGAAGAAGATGAAGCTGGAAAATCAGTCTCCCTTTGCCTTGACAAAGAAGCAACAACTTGATGGCAATGAACGACACGACCCCGAGAGTGCAAAACAGAGGTATAATCGACCTCAGAAGAACTCATAGACTAAAGTAACCTTACCTGCCCTAAAAACGTAAAACTACGGAAACTACTAAAAACAGAGAGAAGAGACTTACTAGAAAGGGAGATTGTGTTGAAAGAAAATGGTAAGAAGGCACCGTTGAAGAGCATAACATGAATAAGGATAAACCCCTAAGATCCGCCAAGGAAGGGGCGTATATAAAGGAGAAAGTTCCATGAAAGTTTGAACCGAAGAACCCATGAAGGTCCAACACCTAGTAAGAAAATGCCCATTTACCTAGACGACGGTATTCTGCCTCTGGGCCCAAAAAGGAGACATGTACTCTTTTCTTTAAATCTTCCCCATTAAAAAGCATAAGGAACACTCTCCATCGAAAGACGGTGTGCACCTTAGCATGGCGGGGAAGAGGTGTCCAAGTCACGCAGCTAAAGACTGCCACACCTATATTACGGATCAGCCCAAGGTTAGGCCCTTGGCCTTTGTGGAGGCTCTCATACCTTCACAGGTCTCATGACTTAGGTCATTGCAATATTCAAGGAGGATCTCGTACTTCATCAGGTCTTATGGACTTAGGCATTTGGTTTTAAAGGGGTTATCATGCCTCCCATATCTTCGGACTCAGGTTCCGGCTTTCAGGGATTCTAATACCTCCCATGTCTCTAAACTTGGTTCATTTAACCATGGTTGATATTTCAGAACGCACATGAAGGATATCATGTTGGCTATTCAAACTCCATTTAAATGTTTTTCCTCGAGAGGTCGAAGATTATCCCTCGAGAGGACAGTCTTCTGCTGCATGAGCCTGTTACACAGGCTCGTACAGCGGGGAGATAAGTTATTTGGGATAAATTTATTCTCTTAGCTTAGGCGAATATCTTAGTACCATGTGTATTTAGCTTAGGAAAATATCTTAGCACTATTTGTGTAGTTGGTCCATTGGACCGACCTAGAGGTATTTGGGCCTGATCTACTATAGTCCAAGTAACTTAACGGGTTAGACCACCTATCTTCACCCCTTGTCCAGAATGGTGTGACCACGCCGCTAGGGACGAATCGGGCATGAGACTGAGTGGTCAGACATTCATGTAGAAAAGCAGACGGAGAGCCAGACGCACATCCAATGGTTTTTGTATTAGAAACCCGGGCAACGTAAAACAACTAACCTCTGCTACACAGAACGATTACAGCAGACAAAAGTGATTCCGAGAAATCTCATGCTGCCTGACCCGCCGCATTATCCGCCGCTCCTTGTACGGCGATGACATCATCCTGTGCCTCAGAACTAATTTTTTGGGCAACTAACACATAAAGACAAGGGTGATACGTGAACAGGACTCGAGTGCTTCGTACATGTCCAAACTGATGGATCCAGACCTGACTTATGACATGTAACCCGGTATCCTAGTCCGGACATGTAAAACTCCATAAATAATTTTTTCTCCAACAGGAGAGGTCTTTTTACTTCTTGCCTAGGTTTCTTTTAAACACCACTCTCAAAACACTTGAGCTTTCCTTGTTTTTTTAGACTTATTTTCTCTTTTCGACCATCTCCTGTCACTTTTCCGGCCATATTTGGCCATTTTCCACTCGGTATACTCTGTTTTCTGCCTCTTCCTTCACCCAAATTTATTCATCAAACGTCCTGATACATTTAGGGTCACTCTCCTTGTGCCTCAGAACTAATTTTTTGGGCAACTAACACATAAAGACAAAGGTGATACGTGAACAAGACTCGAGTGCTTCGTACATGTCCAAACTGATGGATCCAGACCTGACTTATGACATGTAACCCGGTATTCTAGTCCGGACATGTAAAACTCCATAAATAATTTTTTCTCCAACAGGAGAGAGGGAGATCTTTTTACTTCTTGCCTAGGTTTCTTTTAAACACCACTCTCAAAACACTTGAGCTTTCCTTGTTTTTTTAGACTTATTTTCTCTTTTCGACCATCTCCTGTCACTTTTCCGGCCATATTTGGCCATTTTCCACTCGGTATACTCTGTTTTCTGCCTCTTCCTTCACCCAAATTTATTCATCAAACGTCCTGATACATTTAGGGTCACTCTCCTTTGACCCGGTGTCACCCCGTTCTCTTCCCTTCATTCCAAATTATTTCCAGTATTTTCGCGCCTCAAAACTTCTCTCTCTCCCTCTCTCTCTCTCTCTCTCAACTTAAGCATCAGAAAGCCGTCGGAAAACACCCCACCATTGTGTTTTTCCAGCCTCAACAAGTTTGTTATTTGTGTAGGAGACTTATACCCTAGTGGTTAAAACCACAAATAAAAAATCCCCTAAACATTGGTCACTCAAGTTCTTCCATATTTTGTCCCGAATGAAGGACTTCACAAGTTCTCTTATATATAGTTACATTTTTAGGTGAAATATGGCAAATCAGCTCGGACTGCAAACAATTTTAGACCTATGAATACTCAAAATTTGAGTTATTTTACTAGACGATATCAAACTAAAACATTACACTAATGTATGTTATTATTATAAATTACTCATTATATGATCAACAAAACAAATAAAATATATAAATTCTAATATAAAAAATTTAATGAATTTTTTACAATACTCCCTATGTTTTTTTTAAGTGATGTTTAATATTTTTACACAGATTAAAAAATCATTTAATTTAATTTTTTTTTTCAAAATTAAAATATAATTTATTATCAATTTCAAAACAATTCAATCAATAATAAAACAATCTTCAGAACTCAAACAATAATAAAATAATAAAAATCAATTACTTTTGCATAGAATAACGAGAGTATCGTTTAATTTGGAAAAAAAAATCTTAAAACATCATTTAAAATAAACAAATAGAATATTATTTAGTTTGTGCAAATCACGAAACATCGTCTAGTTTAAAAGTGTAAAACGATTTTTCTCTTAAACATTTTTTGTGATTTATAGATAAGAAAAATTTCTTATTAAAAAGAAATCAGAATTGACCAAAAATGAAATATCGTGCAGATTTTTAATAGATAATTGTCTTCATACACTTTTCGCATCGCATGCCCAATATGTACAACTCAAATTATTTTCTTATGTTGTTATGCTTTTCATCATAAACAATCACTAATTGAAACAGTAATTTTGTTTGGAATTCTGCGTAAGCATCAAAATTACGTTTTCTAATGCGATTTAAATACGCATTTATCAAGGCAAAATTTTGTAGTTGAATTTCGTAGTACTATAAAACAAAACTTGTAATGGAATTTTGAACGCAAGGGTCATATGAGTATCAATTGGGTTCATGTGAGTACCTCACAGCCACTGAGTGTCGGGTGTTCGATCATTGCTCTACTCACATGGTCAGCAAAATTAACCTTTTTTTTTGGGGGTCAAAATTAACCTTTTTTTTTTTTAAGTCCAGAAAAAGAGCCAATTTCCCTTGCTTAATTGTTGTGTGTGTATTTTTGTGTTTTTTTTTTCCTAAAAAGAAGTTAGACAAAAATGAAAGAGAAAAAAAATGATTAGTACTATTTTTTCTTTTTTTCTTTTCTTTTTACATGAGGAAAAATGATTATTAGGTACCTTTCCAAGAAGCAACCACCTCGAAAACACACTTCCCAGTCCCCAAGACCTTGCTTTGAAATTAAAATGTTGCACAATATCATTTACGACTTCATTTACTTTAATTTTATTAGGTAATATTTATTTACAGCCTTGCAGGAATAATTATACTAGTGCTTCCCACAGGTTATCAGATTTTACAAGAAACAATAGTAATAGAAAAGAAATTACACAATGCTTCTTTTGAAAACCTTTATTCACTGACAGATAATCAAACATGGCGTGATTGGTAAAAACTATGACTCTAAACTTTTGTTGTAAATTTTTGGCTGTAAAAATTTTGGTTGTAAAAATTGTGACTGTTATTTTTAAATATTAATTAAAGTCAGATTGATAATAAAAACTGTAGAAATTATGACCGTTAATTTAAATATTTTAATTTTTTTTGGGTCAAAAATATGAATTATGACGGATTTGCATTCAAGTGTTGACATAACGATGGAAGTCGTACGAATAGTTAACATTAATTTATTAACTAGATAAAAATTAAATAATGCGACAAAATAAAATTTAATCCAAAACTAAAAAAAAAATCAACATAAAAAAATTTCATCTATATTTATTACTTTATGCATTGGTTTATTAACCAAAAATAGCATCAAAAAGTGGGAGAAACTGGATAAAATTTGTTCGATTTTGTGGAATTTTTGAATTATTCTGATAAAAATCGTAGTACTTCCTTAATATTGTGTGATTTCTCTATTTTCTTCAAACCAAAAAAAAAATTGGTTTATTGAAAATATCAACAAAATGGATCTCAAAAGGAAGAGAAAAAAGAATTAATGATTAATTAATTAAAATTTCATTGTAATATATTACACATAGATTTATATATAAATTTTAATAATCTTGGAAAAGAAAATAAACAAAATTTATAAGTTTTTAGTTTTTAAAGTCCTAATACCTATGCTTTAAAAAATAAAAACAAAGGAAGAAGGAAAAAAGTCTGCAGCCACAATCTCTGATAAACAACCTTAGTCGTTATTCAAACTATATTAACTATAAATCCATTTAAAACATATACAATAAGTTTGAACGATGACAACTGTAAATAAAAATTACAGTGAATTATATGCAGTCGTTAGTCAAACTATATTAACTATAAATCCATTTAAAACGTATAAGTTTGAATGGTGACAACATTAAATGAAAATTACAGTGAACCATATGTAGTCGTTATTCAAACTACAATGTCTACAAATCCATTCAAAGCCTACTAATTTGATTTAAAGTAAAGTATTAATTCATTTACATACTAAACTATTTTTAGGTCACTATTTATAATGATAAATATCCTAAAATAAAAATTTTAAAATTTTTTCCCCAAATTTAGCACCACTAAATTAAATTTCCAAATCAACATAAATTATTATGTAAAAATACTTGTTTATCCTAAATAAATTACAAACAAAATTAAAATACTATGTTTGGTTCTCCTTTTTCAATTGAGGATTTATATTTCCTCCTTTTGGAAGATATTTTGAATCATTTAGATATTAATTTTATGTTATTTTTGAAAATTCAAAACTGACCATGATATTTTTAAAACAAAAACTTAAACGTTTGGTATTTTTTTAAATCCATCATATATAATTAATATTTTTTTTTCATTTTATCCTTGTCTATAGTTTTCCATTAAAAATTCACATTAGTCCATTACAACCTATAACAATGCAAATACATGTAATTTTTTTTTAATACGGATGAAAATAAAATTTAGGAATTATTGTTCAATCTTAATTTTCTTATATTAAAATACTAATATGCAAATAAACAGAATCTACAAAGATCATCACTATTCAAACTCTAATTATAAAGAACAAAAAAAAACTTTTATTTTGAACATCTGTTAAAATAAAATTAGACCTCGTAACTAATGCAAAGATGATTTCAGGGTTAGAAAAACGCTAATCCAAAGATGACGTAAAATTGACATGGTCTATTTAATAACATAAAATGACGTTTAAAGAAGGAATTATGAATGTTGTCAGATAATGAGATATCATATCAATATCACCATAATAAGCTCAGAGGATTTCTTTTTAATAAGATTTTTTTTGTTGGGAGTTTTAATTATACGAAAAACTATACAAAAAAAGTAGTTCGATTTTGTCTTTTACTTATTTCTTTTGTCAAACAAATAGCTGTATTATGGTTTTCCCTTCTTTATCAAATATCACAAGTTTTATCTTCTCCAACTAAACCTATCCTAATTATTTAAAAACAAATGGGAGTAAATTTTAATACTTAAAAAAAAAAAACATTTTTACATCGAATAAGCTGAACAGATAGCCAATAGTATAAAATACTTCTTTTTTATTTTTATTTTTGGTATCTATTAATAAAGTCATCTTATATCAATTTTGGAAAGAGTAGCCTTTTTATAAAAAATAAATGTAGGGGTGCGAGTAGCAATTAGGTATAAGAGTCTGTCTCAAAGTAAAAAATAGTACAGTAGTTCCATTTTGTCTTTTATTTCTTTTGTCAAAACAAATAGCTCTATTATGGTTTCTCTTCTTTATAAATTGTCACAAGTTTTTAACTTTTAACTTCTATAATGGAACCAAACCTAATGGATATATATATTTTTTATTTTGCGTAAAATATTTTAACATGGAAAAAGTTGAACAGAGCTTACCTTCATTGTTAATCACGAAAACAGCCAATCGTACGAAGGTCTTCTTATTTATTTTTGGTATCAATTAATATAGCCATCACACACAATTTTGGAAAGAGTAGTGCATTTTTTGATTTAAAAATAAGTATAGGGAGGCGAAAAGCAATTATGGTATAGTTTTATGCCTCAAGAGTAAAACATTAACTATGGTAAAGTTAACAAGTAGGACCCACAGGAAAGGAGAGGAAATTACGCGGAACGTGGTGGTGAAGCTGAAGGGCTAAAAGGTCATTTAACATAACTTTTTCTTTATTACTTTTTTTTTCTTTAAATGTAAAAAATTGCTGGATAATAATAACCGTCTAGGAATTACAGTCGACCCTTGCCCTCATTATTATAAAAATCCTTAAAAACCGAGACGTCCCCACTCCCTCTCTTCGTACACTAACCTTTTTTCTCTTTCCTCTCTTTTGCTCTCTCTCCGTTTTTCGAAATTTTTGTTTCTTCTTTGAGAAGTTTTCCGTCGCGATGTCGAATCGTGGTGGTTACGGAGGCGCGGGTCGTGGCGGCGGAGGGCTTCGTTCTGACCAGAGACAGGAGCAGTCCTCTGGTGCGGTGGCCTGGCCGGCACTGCAAAGCTCCGGTGGCCGTGGAGCTTCCGTTTCTGGCGGGAGAGGCCGTGGAAACGGCGGACGGGGAAATACTCGCGACGTTACTGGAGATCAGAAGGCGAGTTCTTCATCTGCACCGTCAGATGTTGTTTCCGGTGTCTCTAAGGAGGTCGGAAGGAAAGTTCCAGCCGTCGACGTCGCGTCGTCTTCATCGATGTCCGTACAGGAGAAAACCAAGGTCTCGGAGTCTGACTCTGCTTCGGCTCTTAGTCTCGACTTAGCAGAGAAAGTCCAGATTACTCCGGAGACGACGCTTCCACCGGCGTCTTCAAAAGCAGTGACGCACCCGCTCCGGCCTGGGTTTGGTCAAGCAGGGAAGAAAATCACGGTTCGTGCGAATCACTTCCTTGTTCAAGTTGCCGATCGAGATCTGTACCACTATGATGTAAGTTTCTTTCGATTTTTCCTGTTTCTCTTGTTTTTACTTGACGATTCAACTCTTGTTTGTCCTTTTTCGTTTGGCTATCTGAAATATTTTCGAATCTATTTCACCAAGTTCTTGAGAAATTTGTTCCGTCTTCCTTTTTGTCAGTTTTCCGTAAACCCTATACGCGACCCGATGAATCTGGTTTTAGTATTTTTGCGTCTCTTATTTGTCTATTTCATCAAAGGGTTACAGCAACCTTTTAAGGAACATGATGAATCTGCTTTCTGTATTTGGGTTTCTGACTTGTTTTTAACTAGCGTTGTTGTTTCACGAATGACACTTTCTGGGTTTGAAATTTGTTTCATCTGTTTGCATCATTGGGTCACAGGTTGCAATCAGTCCTGAGGTGATATCGAAGAAAGTGAACAGGGACGTGATGACAACTCTCGTGCGCACCTATGGAGAATCACACTTGGCTCAGAAGATTCCTGCGTATGATGGCAGGAAGAGTCTCTACACTGCTGGCCCACTCCCATTTGAATCTAAAGAGTTTGTTGTGGATTTGAAGGACAAAAAAGTTGATGGGTCATCAAGGTAATGCCTTGTTGAACTCTCTGCAGATGGATTTTTTTTTTTTTTTATAATGGTAGGAACTGCTAGTAGCATTTTTTCTTACGGTTTGTGACATTGTGGCTCTATTCTTTTTGCAGGAAGGAAAGACAATTCAAAGTTGCTGTAAAGCTGGCTTCGAGGCCTGATCTTTATCAGTTACAACAGTTCCTCAGCCGCAGACAAAGAGATGCTCCATATGAAACTATCCAAGTGCTTGATGTTGTTCTCAGGGATCTGCCATCTCAAGAGTAAGAAATTTGGATTTCGCATAAACTTCCCAGTTGTCAAAGTCTAAATCATTCATTGTATTGCTTTCTATTCAGGTATGTTACTGTTGGGAGGTCTTTTTTCGACCCTCGTTTGGGAAAAAGAGGTGAGCTTGGTGATGGTATTGAGTATTGGAGCGGTTATTTCCAAAGTCTTAGGCTGACTCAGATGGGGTTGTCTCTTAACGTTGGTAAGGAATTACTAAATGTTTTCCTGAATTGGTGTTGTTAATTAATCTTATTTTTAATTGATCGAGATTTGATTAGTTCTACCCATGTATGGTTTTGCTGGAGATTATTCTGATGCATTGTAGCTGTGTTTCTTTTCTTATGATGCAGATGTGTCAGCTAGATCTTTTTATGAACCGGTGTTCGTCACTGAGTTTATTGGCAAGTACCTGTATCTCAGGGACTTTATCAGGCCACTCACTGACTCAGATCGAGTCAAGGTATTTTATCTGACGTTTATTCATCCAAGTGAATAGTAATATTACAGAAAAGGATGCACTTGTTTTACATAAATTATATGTTTTTACTAGGTGAAGAAAGTTTTGAGGACCCTAAAAGTTGAACTGGCACATTTTAACTACGCAAGAAGTGCCAAGATCAGTGGGATTTCCAGCTGTCCCATCAGTCAACTTAGGTGAAGTTGCTTATTTCAATAAACCTTAACAAAGTGCAAAGTTGTTGCATTGGACGTTATTATGTTGCATTTTTCTTGGAATAGGTTTCGTATCTTTTGGTTTTAAAGTAGTAGCTGATATTACCTTTTCTCTACTCATTTCAGTTTCACTCTAGAGGACAATACCCAAAAGACAGTTATACAGTATTTTGCTGAGAAATACAACTATAGGGTGAAATACCCGTCACTGCCTGCTATCCAAACAGGGAGTGACTCAAAGCCTGCTTACTTGCCGATGGAAGTATGATTTCAATTCGAACATGTACTCGTTTACCTTCATCATTTTCTTAAATTCATTTTTGTATCATTAAAGATCTGGTTATTATTTGTTTTTGTAGCTCTGTCGAATAGCCGAAGGTCAGCGATACACCAAACGGCTCAATGAGAAGCAAGTGACTGCGTTGCTAAGAGCTACTTGCCAACGACCTGTAGATAGAGAGAATGCGATCAAAGGGGTAGGTTTATTTAGTCCTTTTTGCATCACATTTACAACAGTTCATCCTTCGGATACAAAGAGTCCATAATTTTCATCCCTGTTTTGACCAACATCACGTATATTGTTTCTATTATTAGATGGTCGTGGATAATAAATTTAACAAGAGCAAGCTTGTGAGCGAGGAGTTTGGGATGTCAGTGACTGAACAGCTAACCTCGGTTGAGGCTCGTGTACTTCCTCCTCCAATGGTGATTTTGTTGATTTCATTTATATGATAATTTGGTATACAATTTCTATTGTCAATGTTCCTCATCATGAGATGTTGTTTCTGTCTACAGTTGAAATACCATGAAAGTGGTAGAGAACAAATGGTGAATCCAAGGATGGGACAGTGGAATATGATTGACAAGGTAAAACTGTAATTAACTATGATATAATATTTCCTTTGTTTGCTCGCTCTAGGCACTTGAAACTAATTCAGAAGTATGTTTGTATTTTTCTTGTTTTGATAAATATTGTACTTAAAAGTTAAAATGCTTTGCATTGGAATATTGAATACAAAGTTGGTGATGAAGATTTGTGCGTAATGCTTCTATTGTGGTTTTATGTGATATTTTTCGGTCTCATACGTTTTTTTTGGCCGTGATATTTTGTGTTCCAGAAAATGATTAATGGAGCAAGAGTTGCTTCTTGGACTTGTGTTAGCTTCTCTACGCGGATTGACAGAAATTTACCCCAAGATTTCTGCAAACAATTGATTGGGATGTGCGTCAGCAAAGGAATGGTCCGACTTGTTTAATTCTTTTGGGTACTTGTCACGATGTTCAAACCAAAAAAGTCACCAACTGATTTTTATCCTAAAATGACAGCAATTTAATCCACAACCTGCTATTCCCTTCATCTCTTGTCCGCCTCAAAGAATTGAGGATGCCCTAAGGGATATTCACAAAAGGGCAACTGGTCTTCAACTGTTGATTGTAATATTGCCTGATCAAACTGGATCATATGGTAAGTTTGTGCAATTGGTTGGTATTATTTGATGTAAATTATTCCAAGAATTTGGTTTCATGGCCTGTGTTTATGTCTGCAGGAAAGATCAAAAGGATATGTGAAACGGAGCTAGGGATTGTCTCCCAGTGTTGTCAACCAAATCAAGCTCGTAAACTCAGCAAGCAGTATATGGAAAACGTCGCGTTGAAGATTAATGTCAAGGTCTTGTCATCTATGTTTCTTGTTTGTTTTATCCTTCAAATTGTTTATATTTATGATGCTGTGAATTAAGGGTTATTTGTATTACAGGCTGGGGGACGGAATACAGTTCTTGATGATGCTATTAGAAGAAGAATTCCCTTGATTACTGACCGCCCGACCATAATCATGGGTGCTGATGTGACTCACCCGCAACCTGGAGAGGACTCGAGTCCTTCTATTGCTGCTGTATATCTTGATTGCTTTTTTACTTGTATGTATTTCACTATACAGCTGATTCAACATATAAGTTAATCTTTTTTTTTTTCTTAACTACAGGTTGTTGCTTCGATGGACTGGCCAGAAATAACCAAATACCGAGGACTGGTTTCTGCTCAGGCTCATAGGGAAGAAATCATTCAGGACCTGTACAAGCTGGTTCAGGATCCTCAGCGAGGGTTAGTCCACTCTGGTTTGATAAGGTAAGAACAGAAAAATCTATTTTGTTTTTCTTTGATATTTCAGAATCACAAAAAGGATATTGTTTCGGAATGCAGGGAACATCTCATAGCATTCAGGAAGGCTACAGGTCAAAAACCTGATAGGATCATATTCTTCCGGTAAGGCACATTGATGGGTTTTACAATGAATGTAATAATATGTTTGGCTAATTGTTTTTCTTTATGCAGCGATGGTGTAAGTGAAGGGCAATTTAACCAGGTGCTGCTCCATGAGATGACTGCTATACGCAGAGCTTGTAATTCTCTTCAAGAGGGTTATCTTCCACGTGTTACGTTTGTGGTCGTTCAGAAACGACACCACACTCGCTTGTTTCCTGCTCAACACGGGAATCGTGATATGACCGATAAGAGTGGCAACATTCTGCCAGGTTTCCCTCAGTCTGCTCGTTATCAGCTTAAATTCTTTTGATGATCTCAACATACAATTTTAAACATTTTTTTTTGTTGCATTTCTTCTTATTAGGAACCGTCGTCGACAGCAAAATCTGTCACCCAACAGAGTTCGACTTTTACTTGAACAGTCACGCTGGTATACAGGTATCCAGAATTTCTCAGACGAGTTTAAAAAAAACTTGCTGTCTCAATCGGAATTAAAAGTATCTTTGGGTGTTTGAATGTTCCAGGGGACAAGCAGGCCTGCACATTACCATGTGCTTCTTGACGAGAATGGTTTCTCTGCTGATGCATTGCAGATGCTCACCAACAACCTTTGCTACACGTAAGGAAGAACAACTTGTTACATTTTCCTTTTGAACATAGAA
Organism: Pseudoturritis turrita; assembly: GCA_900406555.1. NCBI lineage: Eukaryota > Viridiplantae > Streptophyta > Magnoliopsida > Brassicales > Brassicaceae > Pseudoturritis > Pseudoturritis turrita. The sequence goes on along the minus strand of OVBL01000459.1, from coordinate 376,207 downwards.
AGCAAATTGTGCTAAAAACAAAAACATAAAACGGCAGGTTTGCGAGGTGCACAAGATCTGTCTCAGTTGTTCCACCGGCTTACTATGCACACTTGGCTGCTTTTAGAGCTCGTTACTACATGGAAAGTGAGATGTCTGATGGAGGTTCGAGCAAGAGCAGGAACACGACTACAAGCACTGGTCCTGTTGTTTTGCATCTTCCGGCAATCAAAGATAACGTCAAGGACGTTATGTTCTACTGCTGAACGATACTTGTTTGTCCCCTTTGACAAACCGAAAGGAAAAAAATACATCTTCGGTTGGGTTTTTATATAACTTCTCTTTTGGGGTTGGCTGTGAATATTTGAAGGCGTCGGCCAATATTTTCGGTTTTGGTTCTAGACGATGATCTGTCTACTCTTTGTCTTTTGTGAAGAGAAGAAAAAAACAAAGGTTTAATTATGGTTTTGTTTTTAGATGATCATCTATCCGACTCGGATTTTATTTACATATGAATGATGATTCCGCGTTTTGCTTCTATTATCTAATTCTCTCTTCCTGGCTTATTCCAATTTGCAATCTTTAATGAGTGATGCCCACATTATTTACTGTGAATGTGTCTTTTGATTTTGTTATTTGTCGGCCTCTATTTTGTTTCCCTTCTCTATTGTAAGAGATATTTATTTGTTGTTTTGAAAACAGAAAAATGCCTTAATGGTGAGCTTTTGTATCAAACCGAAATTGAATCTAAACATCCAGCAAAATCAAAATTGAAACAAAAATTCCCATAAAATTCAGCTTGAAAAATACTCAAAAATGAATTGAAAAACTAACCGAAACTGATTTTAAGAAAAACAGAGTTGTATAAACGAAGGTTAATTAACGTTGCTAATCTTTTGCTTTTAACAAATGTTTTTATTTTTTTCAATCAAACGCAAAGTGGGTTGAGTTTTTTTCTTGTCGTCGTCTTCCAAAAATGCACAAAACAAAGTAAAGTCTCCTGCTAAAATAAGGACACGCCTGCCTCCAGATCTGTTCGCCTTATACTTTATCGCCAGTCTCATTTCTCGCGATACAGATTCCCCGTTGGATTGGATCTATTTTTGATGTACAATTTCTACTGCTAAGATGAGATGTTTGTGATATGACGAGATGCAGCCTAATCTGTTCCCGTTCGGCACAGTTTTGGGTAATCCGTTTCTCTTCAATGGCGACGATCTGAGCGAAGTTGGTGCTGGTGGGTTGGAGAGCTCTAGGTTTTTCTTCTTACTTCCTTTCTTATTGTCCCAAGGCGGTGGTATGGATTTGTCTAAAGTTGGCGAGAAATTCCTCAGCTCTGTTAAGTCCGCTACATCGCTTGGTCTCTTGCCTTCTGCTTCTTTCTCTGATCGTCCTGAGGTAAACTGTGTTCAATGGAATCTGACCCTTTCCCTTTTGGTGTGTGGATTATTAAAATAGAGTTTCTCATTGTGTAGATTCCGGCACGTGCTGCAGCTGCAGCTGCTGTTGCTCGTGCTTTGGCAGGACTTCCTTCTGATCAGAGGTTGAGTATATCTTCTACTGCTACAGAGCTTAGCTCAATTTATGGAAACAGACCTCCTCCTCCACAAGTTGAAGAGCTTGAAGAGGGATTCTATCAAGAGGTGTGTGGTATCCATCAATTTCTGTCTTGTTTTTTTTTGTATATTGGGAGATATCCACTAAGCCACAAGTCGTTTCATTTCTGTCTTAATATGTAGGATTTTGATCCAGTAAGGCATATTTTGGAGAATGTGCCAGATGATCAAAGTGATCTAGCTTATTTTGAGAAGCAGGTACCAACTCCTCTCAAGTAACTCAATAACTCCTCCCTTTCTCTTCCGGGTGTTTAAGGTTTGTCTACTGTGTAGGCCACCCTGAGGCTGGTACAGCTGGATAGAGTGGCAGAAAATCTGTCTCACCATGTTATGGAGCATCATGAAGTAATGGGTAAGTACCTAGAATTGAAAACACTTGTCTTTTTCCTCTTAAGTAAACCCATGTCGAATGAGAAGACCATATGCATTCCCTTTTTTTAATATTAATACTTACTTTTGGCCAGTGAAGGGGATGAATTTGGTTAGAGAATTGGAAAAAGATTTGAAGATTGCAAACGTCATCTGCAAGGTAAGGATTTCATATTCTTATCCTGAGTTTACAAAAACTAAACAGTGGTTTCATTTTCTCTTTTGCCTGTTGCTCGTTTGACCTTGGTTGTGGCCGTTTTGGTGTTATTTCCAGAATGGAAGACGAAATTTGACTTCATCTATGAATGAGGCTTCAAGAGATCTTATTGTACACACTCATTCCAAAAAGAAACAAGCTCTTCTGGTAGGATTCTCTATTTATTCCAGATATCTAGCCTCCACTGATCGTTTCTTTAATCTGTTTACTTGGAAATTTTCCATGCTTTATAGTTTCCTGCTGGAACTCCCATTAATATGCTCCAAAGTTTATGTGCAAATTTACTCTGTAATATCGCCTATGAGCGAGTGGCTAATACTGATAGGAAATTTTCTACATGGAAGTACTTTGCAGATACATATCTACTGTGTAATGTCGCCTGATCAGCAATGGCCCACATGTCTGATTATTTTATTGTGCAGACTGTTTTTTCTTTCTATCATGCCTTTTTGCTTCTCTGGATACCATCTAATTAGAACTACACGAATGTTTAATTTACTCTACTTGCAGGACATGCTTCCTATATTAACTGATCTTCGACATGCAAGAGTAATGCAGTCGAGTCTTGAAGACCTTGTTGAAGATGGAAACTATTGCAAGGTTGTTAGTTTACTTTCACCTCTGTTGTATACTTCCTTGGTTTTCTTATAAGAATTATGGTGATATTATACTATGAAAACTCACAAGAGACCGGGAAATGTATTCCATATTATGTAGGCATTTCAAGTTCTATCTGAGTATTTGCAGCTGCTTGACAGTCTGTCCGAGTTCTCAGCAATCCAAGAGATGACCCGTGGTGTTGAGGTAGTTATGGACTATTCATGAATCATGACCAACCATTGTCTTCATGATTTTCTATTGTCAGTTGGCTGAACTTCTCATACTCTTTTCAAGGTTTGGTTAGGAAGAACTCTTCATAAGCTGGATTCACTTTTGTTGGGCGTTTGCCAGGAGTTCAAAGAAGATAGTTATTTGATGGTCAGTAAGCCAACTTATTCTCATGTTATATCTGTATAGTTCTCTCCTTCAAGATTCAAGCTAAAAAGGATTTAATTGCGGGCCGCTAGTTAAGTCGGGGAACCAGAAATTTTGTTAAGTGGCAATAGTTAACATGTTTATGTGCTCATACTTTTAGGTCCTTGACGCTTATGCACTGATCGGTGATGTCTCTGGTCTCGCCGAGAAGATACAAAGCTTCTTTATGCAGGAAGTTATCTCAGAAACCCACTCCGTGCTAAAGACCATTGTTGGGGAGGTATGTGAGCTAAATTTTCAATTGTTGCTCCTGCAGACTTGATGTTGAGGTGGTGGATGTAGCCGCTTTGTCTGAGTAGCAAACTGTGCATGCTTGGATGTATTGAGCTTGCTGGTGTATGGCGGTTTTTTTACCTTGTTGCTTAGATGTCACTTTTGATCCTACTAGTAGATACATGAAAGCAGACAATTGAAAGTCTTAACATAGTAATACATAGTATATATATAAATATATTGAATCCTTAACAAGTGTAATTTCCTTGCAGGGATGAAATCTCTCGTTTTTTTTTTAAATGTAAAACATGGGTACAATTTGGTTTACACATTCTGATTTATCTTCTATTCATTCTGCTTGCAATCTTTTTCATACGCGGCAATGCTTTCTACTTTATCATACTGAGCTCTTAAATGAGTCTTTTTAAGGTCACATATCGAACCAAGCAGATTGTTGATCTATTCCTTGTGAATAATGGTTTTTGTAGGATAACAGTGCTGCCATCCAGTTCAACAGGTATGCTGCTCTATGCACCTGAGTTGTTACTGGTACCTATTACAGTATCTAGTATTTACCTCTGATCCCTTTTTGTTTGGATTCTTGTATTCTTACTGATTTATTTAAAAATTAATTTCAGACTTACATACAGCGATCTATGTCTTCAGACACCAGAATCCAAGTTTAGGCAATGTCTTCTGAGAACACTAGCTGTGCTGTTTCAGTTAATATATTCGTACCATGAGATAATGAGTTTCGCGCCAGAAAAGAAGGTCGGTTCCATTCCCTGCTTTAGTTTGTATTTAACATTTTCTTACTACCTTGATATGGTTCTGGAAACAGCCTCTGGTTCTAATTTCAGTGCTACAATATTTGATGTCAGATTTCATAGTCTTAAACTCCTCTGTCCAGACCTTTTTACCTATTACCTAAATGTATAAAACACTTCTCTTATGCTGTAACTAGAGGGAATTTTAGCATACATTTAAAACCTTTCTCTCTGTGTTTGTTTAGTTTGGTGGTGTGTAGAACTCTAAGAAGACCTGCTTTATTGATATGTATTTTATCTCGGAATTTATATTTAATCGTGTATGCAAGTCTTGGGTATTACTTGATTACTTAGTTGACATACAATTAAGTGGTTTTTTTTATATCTCTTATTATAAGACTCCATGTCAAGTAAATTGTTGTCCAAGAATTTTTATAAGTTCTTTGATTTTAGTACAATATACTTAAGTTTTATTCCCTTTTGGCTTGAAGGATAATGGGTCGTAAAATCTTTTCTCTTTGATGGCTTCTTTGCTCGGTATCGTATGCATTGTCAACTCCCTTTAGGTTCTTTTTTGTATGTTGTCAGCGTATTATCTCTAAAGGTTTCTAAGGGCTAAGCTTCTGAACTGGAACAGGTAGAAAGTTTATCAACAAGTCCTGCAACAACTCAAAAGATTGATTCAGTGACAGGCAGTTCATGCGACCAACAAGATGGTGGTATCTCTTCAGCCATGAGTTCTGGAAGCATACCTTCTTGTACCATTTCTGCTGAAGAGTCTGTTGGAAATGGAACCTCCAGTCGCGTGCAACAGGCGTCTAATAGTGCAGTAGATGAGTCTAGGGATTCTGGAGATACAGTATCAAGTAGCGAGTCACCGTGGTACTATCTACGAAAAGAAAGTGCAGCATTTGTTTCAGAAACTCTTCAGAGAGGACGGAGAAATCTTTGGCAACTTACAACAAGCCGTGTGTCAGTTTTGCTCTCTTCTCCAGCTGCTTCTTCAACAAGTATACACCAGTTCCTAAAAAATTATGAAGACCTGAGCGTCTTTATCCTTGCTGGGGAAGCGTTCTGTGGATTTGAAGTTGTTGATTTTAGGGAGAAGCTAAAGGGTGTATGCGAAAATTATTTCATTGCATTTCATAGGCAAAGCATGCATGTAAGTTCAGTTTCACAATGCCCATTGGACTGACATTGCCAATACCACATACCTAGTTACTTTCATGCATCATCTCTCCTACATGATAAGTGAAGATAAAGTTTTTGTTTGGTTTTTCCCCCTAACAGGCGCTTAAAATGGTCCTGGAGAAGGAGACATGGAGGAAATTGTCACCTGATACTGTGCAAGCTATTAATTTTTCTGGTCTTGTGGGGGATGGAGCTCCCCTAATTATTTCTTCCCGCAGCGCCTCTGGTTCTTCCAGATTCCCTCATTCTAATAAGTCAAATGACTCAATTGATCCCAGTGGGAACAGGAGTGGATTTTCATATTGGCTGAAAAGTGGAAACCCTTTCTCAGCAAAGTTAACTTACTATAGAGAAGATCAAGACTACTCCTCAGTCAATGGAGCTGTCTCTGGAGATTTTGAAGGGAATGATAGTATTCACGGTGACGTTGTGAATCCCAAGATAAGAGATAAAAAATGCATCAACGGAGGTAGTCCTGTTTCAGGAGATGAAAACGAAGACCTTCATGCTGACTATATTGACGAGGATAGTCAGCTTCCAAGACGTAGTTTTACACGTAGTCACAGTTCTTCTTCACATTTCAGTACTAATGATGATTTGACAGCTCAAACAGGATCGTCCCTTTGTCTTCTAAGGTAATATCCGCTTTAGCAATTGTTAGAAATAAAATGGCAGCCTTCCCATCACATATTTTTCCCAGGTCACTTGTAACATGGAATTGTGTTAACTGTGTTCTCTGTCTTAGATCAATGGATAAGTACGCGAGGCTTATGCAGAAACTAGAAATTGTTAATGTTGAATTCTTTAAGGTACCGATCCTAATTCTGCAGATTTCTTTACTATTCTCCCTCGATTTCTTGTCTAAAGTTTCTCTTACACCTGGTTGGCAATTTGTAGGGAATATGCCAATTGTTTGGGGTCTTTTTCTATTTTGTGTTTCAAGTTTTTGGTCAAGAACATACTAATTCAGGTGGAAAAGGAGTTGCCGACTCTTCCAATCGTAAGTCGCCGATTCGTTTCCTTTTGATGCTGCTCTTTGTTTGTAACGTTACTCCCGACCAACTTCAGTACGAGTCATGCTATGTATGACTTTTAAGGCTACAATATCTGTTGAAAGCCATTTTGCTAAACATAGAACATATTTCAATTTTTTGAAATGCAGATCGTTTGAAAAACAGCTTATCCCGGATATCACAAGAGTGTGAGCAATGGATAAAACATCAGTTTTCATCATCACCATCATCTTCTCTTGCCTTTCCCAACGCAGTTCATAGTCTTGCGGACGTGACTCCAGCAAGTCCCTTAAATACAACATCTGGTCACTTATCAGGCATATCTTTTAGTCTCAAGGTATAACTTGAGGCTAGGTTTTCATCAATCTGAACTATAATTAATATTGTTTTCTGTCGAGTAGTAAATCTAGATATAACTATCCCTACTCATTTATTTTCACGTATTTCATATATGAAGTGTGAGAAGAGAAGTGCAGCTGCCTTATTTCTTCCTATCATCTCAAGGTTGTATAATAAAAGGTTTCTGTGACACATGATTACCACTTGCAGGAAAGATGTGCTGCGGTGGACACCGTTTCTCTTGTGGCTCGGATATTGCATAAATCAAAGGCTCATCTCCAATCGATGCTTATGTCAAGAAATGGCTCTCTGGTTGAAGACTTTTTTGGTCAACTGGTATGTGCCTCTTTCAGTTCTGATTCCTTAGAAACTCTGGCTGGAAATATCGCCTTCTTTGGCTGTGCTGTTGACAACATACATACAATCTGATTATACGTAGAGCTCTGTAGCATCCAATAGTCTTTTACCTCATACAAAATAATGGATTATGCAGGATATGTTCATAAGTAGTTTCATTGTATTCCTTCGCTAAAGTTCAATATATATATATATATCAAGGACTATTTATATACAATATGTGGTAGTAAATATATTTAAAGGAGTTGCATTAAGTGGAATGATTCATCAGGTTGGTTCCGTACCTGATCTGACAGAGCACTTACATAGGACAACTGCGAGGATACTGCTGCATGTTAATGGGTAAATTGCCGATCTACTTAAGAAAGTTATTAGATGGATTGCATCTCTCTCCTCCCTTGTGCCTTCTGTTCTTATTCTTACTGACCTCTGGATTTTTAAAACTGTTACATTAAATGTATATATGATTTCAATCGGTATTGGTTCTCATTGGGGTATGTATGTCCATTCACCTTCAACTGATTTTACAGATATGTAGACCGGATTGCTAATTCTAAATGGGAAGTCAAGGAGCTTGGAGTGGAGCACAATGGGTTTGTTACTTCATCAATTTGTTACTCCATTTGCCCTTTTGAATTATGTACCAGCAAGTTCAATTAAATCATGAAATATTTAACTATTTAGATGTTCATAGTTTTTCACAAGTAGAATGCTCGTGTTGTGCAAAGTTATCGTTCGCAAGCTGCCTATTTAATTGCTGAATTCAGATTTAGATATTCAGTACACGGTTGATGCTCTAAAACTAGATTTGGCATGTTGGACCATTGGTTGCATTGCTGCCATCTTATATGTTATAAACTCTTTGAACTAACAGGTATGTTGATTTGATGCTTGGGGAATTCAAACACTACAAAACAAGGCTTGCTCATGGAGGCATTCCACAGGAGGTAAATGACTCTCTGACCTCATCAATTCTAGAAGTTTACTATATTGTCAGAAAATATCAATGCTTGCATCTTTGGATTGGGACATCAGTGGCGACTGATTTCCTGAGCCCCGGATTAGTAGTTGGCACATATTTAGGGGTTGCCTTCTGATTTTTGTGTGTCACAATCAAGCCGAACAAATTGTCCTGCTTAAACAATCAACTGACAGCATGCAATTCAATTTGATTAAGAGATCAGATTTAGCATGTTTTCTTCTCAAACTATATGGAAATCTGTATCCACTTTGAACTTTTTTTTTTTTTCATACATAGGTCCAAAACCTCCTACTGGAATATGGAGTTGAAATATTTGCGGAGATGCTGGTTGAAGGTTTATCTCGAATAAAAAGATGTACTGATGAAGGACGTGCTCTCATGTCATTAGATATTCAGGTATTTTCCCTCTTCTTTTCCAGTGTTGTTCTCTTCTACACGACATCAGGAATTGTGTACATGTTCATTGACAGACATTCCAATACTGATATGGAAATATCATATAAACAACGCAGCTGCAAAGATGTCAGGATAGGACAAACCTTTGCTCTGTATTTATGGAGATAAAACATAAGCAATTGATATATTGAATCACATGTGTCATTTAAACATGAGTCTGCGTTATAGTTAATATGTATGGGAATGATTTTGGCATTCATTATCTATCTTCTTGTAGGTTCTAATAAATGGGCTACAACACTTTGTGCCAACAAATGTGAAGCCGAAGTTACAAATAGTCGAAACATTTATCAAGGTAAGCAAAACAGAAACTCATATGAAAGTGCAGTCTCGAGATCATAATGTGGTGGTGATACACACTTTAAAACCGAAATGATCACTTGTTTTTGCAGGCATACTATCTGCCAGAGACGGAATATGTTCACTGGGCAAGGGCTCATCCGGTAAACAAACAAATCTTTTATTCTTGTCTTGCGTAAACCAAACCGATGGAATTTGCTTTTAGTAGAAGACTTGATGAAAAATTTGTGTAAACAATGGGTTGTGTAAATATACAGGAATATACAAAAGGACAGGTCATTGGACTGGTGAATTTAGTAGCCACTATGAAAGGCTGGAAGAGGAAAACGCGGCTGGAAGTTGTGGAGAAGATTGAATCAGCTGCTGTGTAGATCAATCTAGAAGCTTCTGGAAGCTTCAGCAACAGCAAGTAATACTTCTTTTTTCTGGTCTTTGTTTTGTCTCTCTTTGGTTCTTGCTTTTGCATTTGTATCGAGTGGTGTAAATTTGAGGATAGGCCCTTTCTTAGTTACTGTCATCACTTATGGGTTTGTGTAAAAGATCCTCCTGAAGTTGTACAGTCTTGAAGATTGTAACACACATTTTTTCTCCATTTAAGTACTTATTAATGTCTAAATAAGTATTTGTATGATCAGATCATTAACCCAAATTTATAGTGCAAGAGGTTCCAAACTAATTTAACTACTTCGGCTTTAATTTTGGTTATTGGTATGGGTTTGAAATCATTCCATCTACACAAAGTATCGACAAGTTGTACCATTTTATGGTTTTGGATATCAACACTTTTTCTGTTTTTTTTCATTTTTTCATTTGTTGCATCCTTATAATAGTAGAATAATTCTTTTTGTTATCCCGTTGACCATAAATAATAAAATGGCAAGGATGATAAGTATAACAATTATAACTTTATTTCGGATTATATATGAAAGAAACAAAGCATGTGTAGTTTAAACTGTTAACTACAGATGATATTTTTATTTTTGATTTATCAAATCTCATCTTCTGTCATATTTGTGATGTGAAAGTTTGGAAGAAAGAATGGTCAAAGTTGTGGCGGTGACTTGGTAATCTCTCCAACCATTTTTAATGCAACACAGGGCTCATCTACTGGTACCTGTTTTTTCCAACCAACAAAAGAAAACAACATTTCAACATATATTAGTTTTCCAAATCATTTTACCATTCTCCAATAAAATCATTCAATAAAATATGTTGCGTGTCAAGGTAAAAAGAGTTCTATTTTTAACTGTTGATAGAGAAAAGAAAAACAGAGAAATAAAATTTAATAAAAGCAAAAAAATCAGAGATTCGGACAGCGTGTAAAGTATTAAAGAGAGTCGACAATTTGTTTTTTTTTGTCGTAAATATAGAGAAAAAATGCAGAAAGAATAAAGAGGAAGCATGAAAACAGACCCAAAAGAGACTTATGCTTTCGTTTAATAGATGCATCCCGTATTTCTCACGTTTCAACAATATTCATTAAATATGGATGAAAATTTAACTATACATTTTTTAATAACTAGGGCCAAGTATATGTGATATTTGTGATGGCTGACCAAATTACCTTAGTAAGATAAAATTATGACATATAACCTACTAGTACAAAGAAAATTAAAAGAACACATTATTGTGATATATATATGCTTTACCAATATATATATATATATATAAGAGTAATAACATTAAATAAGCATACTTTGGTTTTTTTTACTTGCAAAATCGGTGGATGACATATTCGTAAATATGGTGGTTCATTTATTGCATATATTTTAAACTGCATTGATTTCAACAAAATTATTTTGCATGTGTTTTTAAAACATATCATGTGATTTTATCTGTGACAAATTATATATTTGACATAATATCACTTTTTTTTTTATAATATCTACGCGAAAACCCCTACTTATTTACGAAAGTTCATCGCGTTCCTTTGAGATCAACTTTTGGCTTTGCAATTGGTTATTTACCAAACAATAAGTCCTATAAATAAATAGGAAAAAGAGAAGTAAAGGTTAAAAAATGAGAGTGTACTTACAAAATGACCAGCTCCAAGAATCCAATAGAAATGGAGATTTTTGTATGATTTGGTGAAGCCTCTTGTTGTTCTATCACTTTCGCAATATAATGGCTCTCTTTTCATCATCTTAAACTCTTGTAGCCCCTCCCACCTTACATATCATCATCATCATGCAATAATAAAGACCAACAACGATTTTTACATAATTGATAATACCAACAACCTTAGTTGGCTTATTTAATATTATTCTTTTTTTCTTTATTAGCATTGATTAGTAATCCATTTTTACAATAGCTAAGCGTGCCTATATGATTCATCGAGTTTTTCCATTTACACACAATTTTTTGGATTCTATTTCCATAATACTAATGAAGATAATTCGTTATAGAATAATGATGATGATGATGATGTCATGTAGTTAAAATTAGAAAATTAGATTTTGGTCTTACTCGAGCTTGTGAACCCATGCTTCAGTTCCACTTGTTGAGCAGATAACATCAAGCTGCGTATAACCACATACCAATTTATCTCATTCTTTAATAATATTATCTTTCAATAAACAATTTTTACAATGCATATGGTTTCTAATCTCTTATATAAATGAAATACAAAATTCGACGTTATAGATACTGATGGTCTTACTTGTCCATTATAGATGGTCACATCTATACCCTTAGCAAGAAGCTCATCGACCTATCATATATATATTTTCATATATCATTAAATTGTCATATCTTACGTTCAAATACTTCAAAATTAAATTAAATCGTCAGAAATTGAGGATAGAAAATTATTACGCCTTCGATTGTGGGTCTCATAAAATCAGCCACCATTGCTGTAAACACATCACTCGAATTGTTCCCCCATCTGTTAATTTTTACAAAAACAAATATTTAGAATAACTAACAATTTAATACATGCATTTAATTTAACTATATCAAGTTTGATACTATAAACGATTAAGAAGTTGCTTACGCGAGGTCTTTGGGAATAATCTTGAGTTTCTTCTTAATAACACCATTCATTAATTTATTAAGGTCTCCTTCATCCACGTCACTCAAACTTCTCAAATTATTTAAATATCTTGAATACTTTATTAACATTCTATTTTCTTTTCTAACTTCTTCACTCGTTGTAAGCGAGAGAGGGTCCATCCCAGAATCCAATAGAAAATTGTAAAAATCCTACATTAAATAAACCAACATGAAAATTAAGCACCTTATCATTAAGACCATTATCTATATTTATATATAATTGTATGTACGTGAATAATGTAATAATTATTGATGGAAAATAAAAGAAGAAGGATTAATTACGACGGAATTGGAGTTAGAGCTAATCATGGATTCGAGTTCCATCCACGTTTGCGTGGCTTCAATGTATTCACCATTCTTAATATGTTTTTTAATCTTCTCAGCTAAGCTGATCCAACAATATTTATACATGTATTAGAGAGATAATTATTAATTACAAAATGGATTTTGTATTAAGATTAAAACAAAAGAAAGACCTGTTAGAGAGATCCAAGCCCTTGTAATCAAGCCTGGAGACATAGCTGAGAAGAGGTCCCCATGACAGCTGTAACCATTGATTAATCAAAATCATATTCAAACATTTAGTTACAAATATTTTTTTAGAAAACAACATTTAATTACAAATACTATGTTTCGCAACAAGTGTTATGTTATTTACACACTAATAAGTACTACTTCCGTTTTACACCAAATGTTGTTAAAAAAAATCAGAGAAAATAAGTGTCGTTTTAAAATTTCAACATAAATTTTTTTTTTTTAATCACAAATCCTTAGTTTCATCATAGTCGTAATTAACTAATGACATATAGAACCAAATTTGAAAATCACCTGTTTTTTAGAGGCATAATAATATATTTAATTGTTTTTTTATTCATGCGTAAAGTCGGAAAACTATACTTATATTAAAACGGAAGAAGTAACAAGTAACAACCGAAGAGCAATTATTGATGAAACTCACCACAAAATCTTCAGGGGATATCCAACTATCTCCCAAGATCACTCCTATTCGCAAACACAAAATAATAAATTATGCATATCCTACATTATTTGTTTTATTTTACTCAAAAAAGAAGAAGAAGAAGAAAAAAAAACATTTCTTACCTCCGAGATGAAGCTTCAATTTGCCAGATTGAACCGAGTCAATAACCGATAAACCGAGCTTAACCGCGATTTTGCCACCATAAGATTCAGCAACAATGAAGAGAGGGCTTTGGTTTAAACTCTTGTTTTTGTTGAAGAGTTGTTGCAACAGTGTGGTCAAGTCCGTTGCTGCTTCTTCATCGCTTTTCACATACAAATCCTTCTCCTCCACGAAACTGTACCCTGACCCAACTGGACTATCCTTTTTTTTATCCATCAATTAAAAAAAAACAATAATATTAATTTCAACATATGACAAGTCTTTAAGTCTCATCAATTAGCAACTACGCAACCTTAATCAATTATATGATTTTTAAATATAATATATTGTTGGTAAATGAGAAAATTAAAAATACCACAAACAAGAGATCGGCTTTTTTCAACCAAGTTGAATTTCTGGGCTTCAGAAATGTGTCTAATGGACCAACTTCCTGGAAATTCCCTATTCCAACCCCTGAAGCTCCCTGTTTCATCAAATCAAAATAATTGAAACAATGATCCATAAAAAAAAAATATTCCAAAGACAACAAAACAAATGTATAAAAGACGAATGAGACAAGAACAAAAGTAGATATACCCACACACACCCACACACACATATGATGTATACTTACAGGTCCACCTTGGAGCCAGAGGATGATAGGCCATGGTTTGGAAGGATCTTCAACTCTATATGGACTTTTATAATGCCACCAAAACATGTGTGCTTCTGTTTTTTTTTTTTTTTTTTTTTTCGATTTGATTTAGAAAGATAAAAACCATTAGTTCCATCTAATAAACTACACATCTTATTAATTTGCTTGAAATTGAGACTTACTGGGTCTAACTTCTGCGTATCCCCAAGCTTCGGATCCATCGGAGTTGCTTCTAACAGCTTTGGTTTCTCCATTGGTACATGACACAATGATACACAGAATCACCAGATGTGCAACTGATCTCTTCATTGTGACGACTCTTTAAGGATAACTTTAATATCTTGATTCTAGAGAGAGAGAGAGAAAGAAAGACACTAGGATGTAATATTTTCAGAACGTCAAGGCACTCTTAAGTCAATGCTATTGGTTCACCTTATATGGTATATATAATGAAAACATGGAAACACTAGTAAATATAGAATATGAGCAAAATTTTCACTTTTAAAATCATTAACCAATAAAATTAAACCATATAATTTTATACTAATTAATTAACAAAAATGTATATATGTTTTACATAAGATAAAAAATACTATCTAGTTCTGCTGTATATATGTTAATTTTTTCAACTTTAGATTAAGAACTATTAGTAAACAAATATTTAATCCAAAATTTTAAAATTATTTCCTTTAAAACTAAACGGTTTTGTTTTTTAAGTTTTATAATAATATATGGATATGAAGAAATGATTAGAAGATATAATTGCAAAAATATTATTACAATATCATCGTTGTTTCTCTCTACTCTATATCCTTTAACAGTTTGCGGTTTGCTCAATCTCTCGGCTTATCTCATTCCTCTTGTTTGTTGTTCTTCGTTGCGTTAAAAACTTTGTATCCTCTTTGTACTACTGTTTTAATTAATGAAAGCTCTTTAAAAAAAAAAAATCATCGTTTGTATAAAAGTATAGTGATTGTATACATTTACATTGTGAAATACATCTATAAAACAATAATATTTGTTTTTTTTAGTATGACTAGATGATTGATCCACATTGTGTCCTATGTAAATTTTATAATCTTTCATTATATGTATATATGCTATTGTATATATTTTATATATATTAATATATATTTATCTTCACCATTTTAGTATAGCCACGTCAATATTGTGATCACGCAATATTACAGTTTAGTATAATTTATAATCGAAATATAAGATAATTTGAAATACATAAAAAATGGAAATAAAATTTATGTAAATACAAATATTTAAAAGAAAAACAAATACGACAACAACTATAAATAAATGCTTCAAAACTCAAGGTTGGGGATACCAATTCCAAATATTTTTATGCGCAAACAAAATAAAGAAGGACACGTAATCGAATTGTCGGATTATATAATAAATCAGGAGGATGTGTTAGTTCCGAGGAAGAAGTGGAACAAGCTGCGGTTAATTACTTTGATGATCTGTTTCAAGCAACTTCACCAACGGAATTGGAGGAAGTTTTAGAAGAGGTTCCAACGCTAATCACGAATCAGATAAATGATTTGCTAACAGAGATGGCAACGGAAGAAGAGGTACGCAAAGCATTATTTATGATGCATCCAGAAAATGCATCAGGTCTGGATGGGATGACCGCATTATTTTTTCAACGGTCTTGGCATATCATTAAAGCTGATATCTTAAATTTGGTGAACGAGTTCCTACAGACAGGAATCTTTGACCCCATGTTAAATATGACAAATATATGCTTAATTCCGAAGACGGATAGACCCACTAGAATGACAGAACCGAGGCCCATAAGTCTCTGCAATGTGGGGTATAAAATTATTTCAAAGGTTTTGTGTCAACGGCTGAAAATAGCCCTCCCAGATCTTATCTCGGAGACACAATCAACTTTTGTTGCTGGTCGGATAACCACACACATTATTTTGATTGCTCAGGAGATGTTTCATGGGTTGAGAACCAATAAGGCGTGTAAGAATAAGTTCATGGCAGTTAAAACAGATATGAGCAAAGCATATGATCGGGTGGAATGGCCTTTTAAAGAGAGTCTTCTTCGGAAAATGGGTTTTGCGAAAAATTGGATTAGTTGGATGATATGGTGCATCCGTTCGGTCCAATACAAAGTTCTTCTCAACGGACAACCAAAAAGACGCATAATTCCAAAATGAGGATTATGGCAAGGGGATCATTTATCCTCGTATATATTTATATTGTGTACGGAAGCATTAATTGCTAATGTACGGAAGGCGGAGCGGGAGAAGAAACTAACGGGGTTGAAAGTTGCGAGGGCATGCCCTATTTTGCACTTACTCTTCGCGGATGACAGTCTATTTTTCTGTAAGGCAACTAAGGAAGAGTGTCAATCACTACAACACATCCTCAAATAATATGAAAAGGCATCCAGACAGCAAATAAAATTTTCCCAAATCATCAATACAGTTTAGGCATTCGGTGGATACAACGGATATCGGGGATATTGATAATAGGGGGAATGAGTAACTATCTAGGTATTTCTGAAAGCCTGGGAGGAGCGAAAACAAAGTATTATCTTTTGTACGGGACATATTACAGGACATAATAAGCGGATGGAGCTCGAAGTTCCTCTCACAGGGGGGGGGGGGTAAAGAAGTTCTCATAAAATCGATGGCAGCCGCTCTGCCAACATATGTTATGTCGAGCTTCAGGTTACCGAAATCTATCACCACCAAATTAACCAGTGCAGCAGCACAATTCTAGTGGAGCTCTAATGGGTGTCAACGAGGCATGCACTGCCTCGTTTGAAAAAAACTATGTCAAAGTAAACAAGACGGAGGACTCGAATTCTGGACAATTGAAGCGTTCAATACAGCTCTTCTTACAAAAAAATTATGGCGATTAATGGATAATCCAGAGTCCCCTTTTTGCGAAGGTATTTAAAGGACGGTATTACCGAAAATCCACTCTGTTGGACTCTGAAAATCATACTCACCATCTTATGGCTGGCAGAGTATTATATCGGCGAGACCCCTGGTTAGAAAAGGGCTAATTAAACGAATTGGATCAGGAACTTCCATTTCGGTATGGAGGGATCCTTGGATTCCGGCTCAGTACCCAAGGGCAGCCACTTGTAAAACCATAAATTATTACCCGTCATTCATGGTCAATCACTTGGTTGATCCTCTGACAAGGACCTAGAATATGGATCTATTAAATGCGATCATAATTGCCGAGGATGTGAAAATCATTCGCAGTATTCCGGTGGGAGATATTCTCAGACTCAATTCTTTTGGATGGCACTTCACGAAATTGGGAAAATATACGGTCAAATCGGGATATCAAATTGAATAGGATAGTATGCTTATGGACAACAACGTCTTTCTCGCTCCAACTATTCGACCGCTGCAAGCGCGCACGTGGAAGATTCCATGTCCGCCTAAGCTGAGGCACTTTATTTGGCAAGTTGTTACGGGTTGTCTCTCGGTCGGTGTGAATCTGAAGAACATGAGAATAAGGTGTGACACACAATGTGCACGCTGTGGAATGGAAGAGACAGTAAATCATGCCTTGTTTGAATGCCCTCTAGCATTTCAAACATGGACCCTGTCAACCATTCCTACGGCTCCTGGATTATTCCCGATATCCTTAGTCTTCACTAACATCGATTTTTTTGCTTTGGTGAGTACCGCCCGGGAATCAGGAACAAAGATTTCTTTGGATCCTATGGTACATTTTGGAAAGCACGCAACGATAAGATTTTTAGAAGTTTGGATGTGGATCCGGGTCTCGTATTACAAAATGCAGAAACGGAGGCGATGGTATGGGAGACAACCCAATCAGAGGATCCGATCCCATTAGTGCCCAATGATGGTCAACTAACGGGACCCCCGAATTATCCAAGAATTAAATGCTACACGGATGGCTTTTGGAAAAAGACAGACATGTATTCATGACTTGGATGGTATGCTTTTCAGGACGGAGATGCAGAGACCTTGATGGGAACATGTAATTTGAGAAGGAGTCTCTCCCCTCTCTACTCAGAGATTGAAACACTAATTTGGACAATGGTTTGCTTGAATGAACAACAGAAGACGAAGGTAGCTTTCGCAATAGAGTATTCTGATCTGGTGAAGATGGTGTCTACACCGATGGAGTGGCCGTCGTTCGCATTCCACCTCGAAGAATTCTTAAAGCTAAAGGAGAAGTTCTCGTTCTTTTTTCTTTCACTTATCCTACGGATACTTAATTTCAAAGCCGACATGCTTGCGAATTGTGCCCGTTTAGTTAATGTTGATGTATCTTTCGTAAACTCGACACCACCGGTTTGGGTAACTGAACTGGAGTAAGGTAGTTTATTAAGCTGTTGACAAAAAAAACTATAAATAAATGCAAACTTACCAAATATCGACAACATATTTGGTTTGACTAAGGGATTTTTAAACCTGGAAGCCGAGAGTTTAAACTACGCAAAAATTGCGCTCGAAGGAGACTACTACACACTCTAGTCTTCGATCCGAAGAGATGTATGACCTTAGTTTAAAACTTTTTAGTAAAAAAAAAAAAAAAAAAAAAAAAAAATATATATATATAACTTATGCCAACTATAAATTAAAACATGTTTCATACATATTCGTAATTGGTTAACAAAACATGTGATATAATTACACGTACGGTTGGGAAACTTTTATGAATGTTTCTTAAATTAATTTAACAACTCTCGCGGTTGAATCAATATCCGAATACTTTAGTGGCACGTGTTCTAAAAGAAAGGTATTTTCGGAACTCACACCTTTTTAAGGCAAGGAAACCATATCGACCCTCTTATGGGTGGAAAAGTATCTGGACGGCCAAAAGCTTGATTAATGCAGGGTCTCGGCGCATTATTGGGACGGGTCATAAAATCTTAGTTTGGACGAATAAATGGATTTTGGATAAAGAACCACGACCAGCTACTTGCGTGATGGCCAATCCCAATCCGCAAGAGGGTCTCTGATTTTATTGATAGCTCTACCAATTCATGGGACCTCTAACGACTCAGAGAATGTGTAGGTCCACAAGATATACCTCTAATACTCAACTTACGGTTCCATACAAGGTTGAACATGGGCGATTTTTACTAGCATTACACTAACTCCGACAAATATACCGTTAAATCTGGGTATGAGGTAGCACGTCGGAAGCTCGATGAGGAAACTCGTTTTCTCCTCCAATTATCTTCTTTTAATTATTTAAAGGAGAAAGTTTGGAAAGTAGAAACAACAAATAAAATTCGTCACTTTCTATTGCAATCTCTTTCTGGGGTTATGGCGGTCAATGAACACCTAGCTCACATGCACATAAGGGTGGATCGTTGCTGTCCATGGTGTGGGCATTACGAAGAAACAATAAATCATGGAATTTTTACATGCCCACCGGCACTACAATGCTGGACGCTTTCGAATCTCCAGGCATCCCCCACAAAATTTTCTTATGAAAACCTTGGGACGAATGTGAAGTATCTGCTCTCGCGGTCACAAAAGCAAGGAATTCCAGAAGAGGCTATCCAAGCATACTCATGGATAATGTGGTATATATGGAAAGAGAGAAACAACAATGTTTTCGAAAATATTGACCGTTCACCACTTGATATCCTATAAATTGCTCGAAAAGAGTCATCGGAGTGGCACCTGGCAAATTGTTCCAATGAGACCGTCGCTAATATTCTGGCACATGAGCCTCCTTCCGACTCCTTAACTAATAACGCAATTTGCACTCGTTTTATTGACGGGTCCTGGAAAGCTGATGACCAGACGTGTGGGATGGGTTGGATTTTGGAATTACAGGATGGTACTACGGATCTAATAGGAATCCATGGGAGTCAACAAAGTCTTTTACCCATCTATACAGAGATGTATGGTTTGCTTTGGGCCATGGCTGATTTAACTAAAAAATAACGTTTTTGTAATTTGTTTGTAACAGATTCTAAGGACCTCATCACTATGGTCTCAAATCTGGAGGAGTGGCCAAACTTCCAACCAGAACTGAGTGAATTCGCAGAACTACGAAAATCATTTCCGGAGTTTGTTCTTATTTATCGACCTCAAGATACGAACAAAAAACAGATATATTGGCACAAAATGCCCGTATATGGAAAACAATATTTTATTTTATAGGTACTTATGTTATTGGTTTATAAATGTATTCAATGTATTTATTTAATTAATAGTTAAAGTACGTTTGTGAAAAAAGAAAGAAGGATTTATGAGTTTTGTTTTCTTTGTCAACAATTTTTTAACCGTTTGTGAATGCTTTATAAAAAGAGGTTGTGATATTGGGAGTACCTTCCACTCAAAAATAGGTTCTTTGAATAACTTGGTTAATCTATACCTCCACAAGAATTATAATTTCCCTTGCTTTTTTTTTTCTCTGCAAAATGTTAGATTAACAAGAAGAAACATGTTTTTTGCAAAACTCTAGAATCTAGATGTAACACACTAGAACCCAGGAAAATAGATGTTTGGATTGAAATAAAGCAAAACAGAAATAAAATTTTAAAATAATGACATATTATTAAGAAAAACTAAAAAGCCGACATAAAAAAATATTCGGAAACAAACCTCCACAAATAAAGAGAGTCAGAGACTAATTAAAAATAAAATACGGAGAAACATGAGACATAACAATAAAAAAAGAGTCCAGTAACCGGCATCGCGTAGTCACTGGTTGCCGCTAAAAAACACAAACGACAGCTAAACTTATTGACAGAGAAGAGAAAAATAAGTTTTTGATCAAATATATATATATTGATACATAATTTTGGTCATTCGCATTCTGTATTTGCTTTTTTGCATCGTCGGCGATTGATGGATATTGATCGTTCAAGAGTAAATAATCATGTATCACGGAAGAGACGATCATGGTTATTGTAGAGATTAGTGTTGTGTTTTACGATAAATTTCCCGTGCTCAACTCAAAATGGATTCGATTTGCGCTGAAGGAGAAGACAACCAATTAAAATTATATGCGATTATTTATATTTTTTGCAGAGTATTTATTGTTTCAGAGTATTATTCTCCTTAGATGAAATTAGATTCGATTAGTTCTCTTCTTTTTATGAAGTGTAGAATGCTATTTAGTGTTTTACCTTTATATGGTATCACTAGTTTATGGGGTGGATATGTTATCCATTTGTCGATCTTTCGCATGAGCTACATGACTAATAAAAAAAATATTTTAATTTTAATTTTAATTTTTTTGTTTCATTTTTAGAATTTAAACTTAAATTTATTTAATTTAATTTGTTTTTAGTCGCAGCCAATTGCAGAATTTAAAATTGCGTCGCTTAAAAATCTAGTAACTCAAATTTTAAATCGTAAATTACTGCAACTAATCGTACGATGCTATGGCAGGCAAACAAACAATATTTGATCGTAGTCCCATATAACAATTATACGACAGGCCAAACGAACAGGGTCTTAGATGACGTTGGCGCATGTGTGAGAATGCGTAATTGTTATCCTTTTAATAAACAGCGTAACTGAATTTAAGCCGACTCCCAAGTAGAAATGATTTGATAAAAAAAAAAAAAAGATTTGATAAAGCGATATGATATTTAGCCATTCGGGGAATTGACGTAAGGTCGATGCAACCGCTGCACATGTATTGCATCTCGAGCTAAAAAACAGAAAAAGACAATAATTTTTTTTAAAAAGTGCATCTGAATATTCAGGCAATTTAATATCTAAACTCATACGTATATCAGTAAATGGTCATTTAGCTTTCATGCCAGAAGATATGCAAACAAAACATTCCAATTCTATAACGATTCTTAATTTCCTTTATATTGAAGTATTACACGACTATCATCATTTTTTTCTTCATATTTGATGGGCTAAGATATATTCTCTCTCTCTATATATATAGATTTGTTATTTTTTAAAAATACAAATTGTTATTTTTGTGGAATAACATTTATTAAAAATACAAAACGATATTTATTAAAATATATATCCCTTATATACATTTTTATAAGGGAGATTTGTTGAAATAGTTCGTTTTCTGACTTTAATTTCAAGCGGGGTACATTTGTAGGAAAAATTGTAGAACTAGTACATTTTTTTTTAAAATATCTAAAATACCTTTACGATTTGACAGAATTTGCATGAATTGTAGACTTAAGGCAAATATAGTGTGTCAATTGTGTAGATTTAAGACAGATATTGTGTGTGTTTTTTTGTAGACTTAGAAAGATATTGTGTTGTGTTTTTGTAGACTTAAGGCAGATATTTCTCGTCAGACTGTAGCATACTGTTCGCAAGGTCTGGATTGACATTTGCAACGTAGCTAAATTGTATAAATGGTCGGATTTTAAAGTCAATTACAATGTATCCCTCTCTTTTCACAATAATAATTAGAATGCCATTACTTCTTACTTTTTTGAGTATGCTATAAACCTTTTCAACTTCTCTACCTTAAACCTAGATCTAATATTTCGATTTCACCCTCAAAGAGAGATTACATATTTTCCAAGAGACGGAAGCAAAATCCGCGTTTAAGATTGTTTACATCTTTCGATTTTAAATGAAACTACGTACATTATTCGGGAAGACGATCTTCGTTTACATCTAACAATATCTGCGGGTCAAAGATAATCTAGGGTTGAAGGCGAACATATTTTCGGAAAGAATAAACACATGTAGCACTTCAAAACATTATACTAGTTCCCTAAACCACCATATTCTAAACTGCGTCTAGAGCTCTATTACGTCTTTGGCAGAGCTACTTCTAAAAGACTCTGCTAAAGTGTAGAGCTCTGCCAAAAATCTTCTAAGATAGTGTGTTGCAGATCTTTTGCATTTAATATACTAGTGGACATTCTTTTTTTTTTTTTTTTTGCAGAAAATATTGCATTTGTGTACTGTTTTTGGAAAATGGAAGGTAAAAATGGGTTGGGAATTCGACGTTGATTCAAGTAAAGGAAGCAAGTTGTTTGCGGATGAAGAACAAATCAAGTATGAGGAATTTCTCCACATTGTTTGTGAAGATTACAACTTGAAAATGCAGATGAGTCATGATTGCTTATAAGTTGCCTACACATATGTTGGAGAAAATACCTAGCGACACACCTCCTATCTTCTTGAATAACGATAGGCAACTTGCAAACTTTATCACCATGGCAGAAAAAGAGGTTATCCGGTTTTGCGTGTCATGGAGAACAAACCATAAAATTAAAGCAAAAGCTACATCTAAAGATGAAGCTTGCGATGTCAAAGAGGATGGTGGTGTGGATTTTGATGATGTTGGTAATGTTAAAGACGAGCATATGATGCCATCACCGAATAACAGCAGAGACTGCCGACAGTCTGCGAAGCAACAGCAAAGGCCGCCTTTATTCTACGATATATTCAATGACACGCCTACGAAGCCATTATGATATGATCATGGATAGCATAAGGAACTTGGAACGTAGAGAAGAGCTCGAACCAGTGGAGTAGCATGAACTAGATAATGTGATCATGGAGCAGCATGAACCTGAGGATCCGCTTGAAGCAGAGGAGGACATGGATAATGGAGCTAAGGAGCAGCTTGTACTCGAGGAAGCAAAGGATCCCTTACATGTTCCACCTGGTCCAATGACTAGGTCAAGGACAAAACGTCTTAACCAAGCTATTAGCACGCTCCTACGTCAAGAGGAAGGTAACCTTAAACTCGATGCTTGTCCAACTACTCTGGTTGTGATTCAAGCCGTTTAAGGGTTGACAATGGGAGGTGTGTGGCTTGTACTCTTTTTCCCTTGGTCTGGTTTTTTTCCATTGGATTTTCTAGACAAGGTTTTTAATGAGGCAAGTTCACACACTTATACATTTGCCCCATTGTTAACAATGCCATTAAAGAAGTAGAAATCACGTTTTTAAGTCAGTTACATTAAAAACAGAGAGTTTTTCTATGTTGGTCAAACTGAGAGTTAATGTCTTAATTACTCTTTTGCATTTTCGAGAAGTCTTACCTTGTTTCCAAGGCTTCTCTCTTCTATATGTACTCTGATTTTCGTTCTAATAAAATCATCAAACATTTTCTTATCAAAATCTCTTTCTGAAATTCGTTTGATCATCTCTTGTAACTATTTCGGTGAATCCAAACAGAATCAAGTAGTTTCGATAGTCTAAGTGTCTCTCACCACACTTAGTAGTATCATTCGTTTCAATCTGTTCCGTTTCAACAAGACCAATCCGCCCAGCCATATCGTTCATCATTTCATTAATCATCACGTTCAGAAGATCATAAATTCCGCGATCATAAATTCCGCAATCATCATCATCTGCATCCATTCAACCTCACAAAGCGTTCAAGGGACATTCGATTCTACCCAGAATCATGTCAAGTGGTATCAGAGCACCACTCTGAAGTTAAGTGTTCTTTTCTTTTTATTTTCGTTTTATATTCCACAAGTATTAGATCTGCTATATTCTGCAATTTTTTATGTGTGTCTTTTTATCTTCTGTGATTAGATCCATAGTTTTAAATTGCTAGACTTCTAGATCTGTGTATAAGTGAATATCTGGTCGAATTCTATGTTTCAGATCTGCAAAAATTTTATGACTTTTCATATTCTGATCAGATATTTCGTGTTAAGCCATTAAGGTTCACAGATCTTGTGTTTGTTGAAGTTTCAGAGCAGTTGCACTTTTGTTAGAACTATTTACTGGTGTTTTGTTGTTAATTTTTCAGAAAAGATGCCTGAAGAAGAAGAAAAAAAATCCCGCAACAACAAGAACAATAAATTGTTGGTGGAAGCACTCACTGCTCGGATGGAGAAAATAATGGACACCGAATTCAAAGCACTTCGGCAGGAACTTCAATAACTCTCAAACCAAAAGCAGAGACGAGCACGTCATAGGAGGGAACAAGAGAGGTCTCATGATGATTTTGTGCCACAGTTTTATAGATTTGCTGGAAGTAGATATCCAGAGGACTATCTAGAGTGGAAAAGAGACATGGATGATTGGTTTTCATACCATGACACTCCAGAGGAAGATAGGCTCGCCTATGCCATCAAACAGCTCGCTGGAGATGCATATTCATGGTGGAGGCATGAAAAATGCAAGTGGTTGAAGTATCCAGAAAGAACCATCATCAGTTGGGAAAAACTGAAATGGGTAATGATCAGAGAATTTGTTTCGACAGTGCACTCAGAAGAAACCAGAATAAAGTATCCTCGAAGATTTTCAAAACCATACACCAAGAAGACAAGACAACTAGTGCCACCAAAAAGCCAGAAAAACATGCTTCAATAGTGCTTCAACAAGTAGACTTTCAACCAAATCAGAAGCACACACCTATCTATTGTCTAGACCAGAAGAAGAGCCTTTCAAAAGCCATGGAGAAGAAGAAAGTTCTCAGCCAAGGAGCATTGTGCAAGCCAACAATAAAACCAGAACAATCCGTTGTTCAAACAAAAGCTCAGATAAGTTTTTCTTTAGATAAAGGAGTACCTGATTTATCTATTACTAGTTTGATGCACTTGTCTATGTCAAAGAGAGCTGAAAAGGTGTTATTAAGGAGCACACGTTCAAAGGTGAAGAGCCACCTGCAGAAAAATGTGCAATGGACCAGAAACAAGCTACACATACAATACACCCCATGTTGCTTGAGAAAACAAAACCAGAGGCACCCATACAACCTCATATGAGCAGCAGTGTACAAGAAGAAGAAGAATCATCAGAAAAAGCAGAAAAGAGCTTGCCATTGATTGCTGATTTGGAGCAGCCAACCAACCTTGTGTCAGAACCAGTCCCTAAGCCATTTCCTGAAGATCACACAATAAAGTATTGTAAGAAATTTGATCTGGTTAGGACAGAGCCTAATTTATTTATGTTGGTTTCTGCTCAAGCTGAAAAATATTTTGGTTTAGAAACTGAGAAAGAATTTTGTGTTTAAACTCTAATTTTTACAAAATTCTTGAATTTGATTCTTCTTTGAGAGTTTCTTTGTTTAGGAACAAATTTGAGTTGATTAGAATTAAGGCAGAGTTTGAAATGGTTAAAACCTTGACTAAGATTGAACAAAAAGTTTTATGTGATTTTAATAAACCTTGCAAACCAACTTTCAAAGATCATGTTTTTGAACAAAGTTTTTCTAAGTTTGCAAAAGATAATTCTCTTTCTGATAAAACGTTGCTTGTTAAAGACTTTTGGTGTTCTAATCACATTCTGATTTGTGATAAAGTGAAAGAAATAGATAAAATGCATTCGAAACTTGCCTTCGATAGCCTGTTTGATCCTCTGAAGGACTTGTTTGATTATTCCAGTCGCACATTTGATGTGTTTTCTTTAGTTTTTGTGAAAGCAAATAAAAGACAGGTTAAGAACTCAAAGGCAGGAAGGATTCAAGTTCTCACTAATCAACTTGATTATGGACCAAATGAGCATGGAAAAGTAGTCAAGGCTTCTTTGATGTTCAAAGACAAACCACCCGATGCATTATTCCCTAAGATAAGTATTTTTGATCTCAAATTTCGTTTGCCCCTTGATCACACAGATATAATGCGCTTGTCTATGTAAAAAGAGCCAATTACAGGTTTTGGAGCAGCCTTGAAGCGCACAAGAAGAATCGAGAAGAGGGAGGAAGACAAACGATTCAAGCCACATGATCTGGACCAGAATAAACACCAAGACGTCAGTTGTTTCATGATGATGAAAGAAGAGCCACCAGATGCAGCATACAAGCCAAAGTTGAGCCAAAACAAAGGTATAACCCTAATTCCTCATGATTACGTTTCTAACTTGTTTCCTTTCATTGCAGATGAGTTGGATTTGAGGTCAAATCCTTTTCAAGAGGGAGGGGATGATATGATCATGGATAGCATAAGGAACTTGGAACGTAGAGAAGAGCTCGAACCAGTGGAGCAGCATGAACCAGATAATGTGATCATGGAGTAGCATGAACCTGAGGATCCGCTTGAAGCAGAGGAGGACACGGATAATGGAGCTAAGGAGCAGCTTGTACCCGAGGAAGCAAAAGATCCCTTACATGTTCCACCTGGTCCAATGACTAGGTCAAGGATGAAATGTCTTAACCAAGCTATTAGTACGCTCCTACGTCAAGAGGAAGGCAACCTTAAACTCGATGCTTGTCCAACTACTCTGGTTGTGATTCAAGCCGTTTAAGGGTTGACAATGGGAGGTGTGTGACTTGTACTCTTTTTCCCTTGGTCTGGTTTTTTCCCATTAGGTTTTCTAGACAAGGTTTTTAATGAGGCAAGTTCACACACTTATACATTTGCCCCATTGTTAACAATGCCATTAAAGAAGTAGAAATCACGTTTTTAAGTCAGTTACATTAAAAACAGAGAGTTTTTCTTTGTTGGTCAAAACTGAGAGTTAATGTCTTAATTACTCTTTTGCATTTTCGAGAAGTCTTACCTTGTTTCCAAGGCTTCTCTCTTCTATGTACTCTGATTTTCGTTCTAATAAAATCATCAAACATTTTCTTATCAAAATCTCTTTCTGAAATTCGTTTGATCATCTCTTGTAACTGTTTCGGTGAATCCAAATAGAATCAAGTAGTTTCGATAGTCTAAGTGTCTCTCACCACACTTAGAAGTATCATTCATTTCAATCTGTTCCATTTCAACAAGACCAATCCGTCCAGCCATATCGTTCATCATTTCATTCATCATCACGTTCAGAAGATCATAAATTCCGCGATCATAAATTCCGCAATCATCATCATCTGCATCCATTCAATCTCACAAAGTGTTCAAGGGACATTCGATTATACCCAGAATCATATCACATTACCAATAAAGAAATCTGGAACTATTAAGGTTGGCGCTATATTTGATGCAAGGAAGCATTAATTATGCAATTACGCAAGATTTCTGTCATCGAGAAATTTGATTTCAAAATCGACATGTCGAGGAAGAAACTATATATCGCGAAATGTTTTGTTCCTAATTGTTCATGGAGGATTCGTGTATCGACTCTGTCAGTTTCATCTGAATCTCCAGAATTTCTCGTTCGGATATATAAAGAAGCTCACACATGCTCTGCGGTCTATAGGTATTCTCGCCACTGCCAGGCTAATGCAAAATGTATTGGAAAGATGTATGTTGATAGGTTTAGTGGTGGTAATGATCTTAAAGGAATCACGCCTAAGCATGTAATGAACTGTACTAAGTCACTACATTGTCTTGACATAGACTATACGAAGGTGCATAAACCGTTGACATATGAACGTGAGCTGGTCAGAGGCACTTTTGAGAGGGTTACCAGGACTTACCTTCCTATCTATACAAAATAGAGCAGGCCAATCCATGTACCATTACAAAGCTTGAACGTGATGATCAACAAAGGTTTAAGTATTTGTTCATTGCTTTTGGTGCTTCCATCAAAGGATTTGAGTTCTTGAGGAGGGTTGTTGTGGTAGATGGAGCACATCTAACTGGGAAGTATAGAGGTGTTATGCTAGTAGCTGCAGGTCAAGATGCAGATTCGAGTATATTTCCTATATCTTTTGGGATTGTAGACTCAGAGAATGATGCTTCATAGGAATGGTTTTTTACACAGTTGTGTGGTGTGATACTTGATGATAAAAATTTGGCTATTATTTCAGACCGTCATCTATCAATCGCCAAAGCCATTGAGAAGGTTTTCCCTGCAGCTAATAGGGGATTATGTTACCAGCACCTCAAAAATAACCTTATCTTAAAGTTAAAAAAGAACGCAATGCTCAGTTTGGTGTGTCATGCTGCATATGCATACCGAGTGATAGATTTTGAAACAATGTTTGTTGTGATTCGTTGTCAGAATAGTGAATTAGCAGTTTACTTGGAAGATGTGAAATTTTGATTATGGGTTTGTGCACATTTTTCAGGAGATAGATTTGGTATAATAACGAGCAACATTGCAGAATCCATTAATGTCGCGCTTAAGGAAGATAAATCATTACCTGTTAAACATTTTCGTGGAGGGTATTAGAAAGTTGTTGTCAAGGTAGTTTGTGGAAAGGCGAGACAAAGCTGCCTCATTAAAAACAAATTTTCCCCCAAACGTTGAAAACTTACCGCATAAAAGACACGGTAGCTTGGAAATTTTAAATGTTCAACATATTGATTCAAATTGTAGCCATGTTACAGGCGGAGATTATGATTGTGTGGTTGATCTACATGAGGTATGTAAGTTTTTTTTTCTGCTATTTATCTCTGACAAACTTTAATTTAGCAGAAAGTCTGCTAGTCTTTGGAAATGTTTGCCATGTTTATCTGCTCTGAGTTCGATTTTTTTTTATTTATGATTGCAGAGACTTTGTACTTGTAGACAATATGATATCGAAAAGATTCCCTGCAAGCACGCGATTAAAGCAGCATTAAGTCGGAAAACTGATGAAGCTACCCTGGTGGATGATCATTTTACAAAGGGCTACTTGTATTCAATGTGCTCAGAAGCTATAAACGCTGTAGACGAAGATTTGATTCTACCACCACACGTAATTAGTGAACAATGTCTGCCATCAGTCATAAAAGTACCTTCCGGTAGACCAAAGACAAAGAGATACCTTTCTGCTATTGAAAAGGCTAAGCGGTTCAAGCGTAATCAATGGAAGAAGAAAAAAAAATAGAACCTTCCCAGAGTACTCCATCCACAAAGAAAAAAACAAAGCAGAGGACTCAATCCACAACGAAGAAAACTAAGCAGAAGACTCAATCCACAAAGAAGAAAACGAAGCAGAGTACTCCATTCAGCGATAATATTTCACCCACTACTCCATCCCCAAAGGTGAGAAGGAAACGATCCCGTAATTCTCCGACTACTCAAACACCAAATAAAAAAGCTAAATTTTCGCAGAGTACTCCACCCCAAATATGAAAAAGAATCTTTTCCAGAGTAGTCCAAAAAGTCAGCACATGTGCTCAAAATGCCATAATGCAGGACATAATCGAAAACATGCTCATTTTCTTGATTTGCGATTGATTTGTAACTCTGCCAAGATAGAAAAATCTCCGGTTTAAAGTTTATTTAAACAAATCTTGTTTATAATTTTTTTTAATTTGCGTAGTCTCTGCTTATGTGAAATTTAACTTGTCCTTATGTTTTGGTGCGCCGTTGTTTTATGTTAGTCTTTAATTTGATGTAAGTATCATAAAATAGCTAGTATCACAGAGTCTACGTCCAGTATCACAAAGTCAGCGTCTGTTATCTACCATTAATCTGCCTGCACTCTACTATAGATGTTTTCTTGTATTTTCATGTTAAAAATATAAATGCTCAAATCCGAGGGTAAAACATGTTATTATAGAATGGATTTATAAATATCAATTAATATCCACATCTTGAATTACAGAATCATAACTTTTCAAGAATTTCTAAATACAGAAACAAATAAAATAACACCCTATGTAATGTGACAAAGACGTCTTGCATACCAAAACAAGTAGCAATTTTCGTATCCATGTTGATATTCGTGCGCAATGGCACAATTTGGAAAAGGCAAATCTGGACAGTCTGGGTATTGCCACGTTGATGCAAAAGAATAGTTCATGGGTGGATAGAAAGCTACAACCATGTCTAAAACCCCTTCCCCAAGACTGGTGAGTTTATCAAAATCATCTTCAGCGTGTATGTCGACACATAATTTGAGAAGTTGTGCAGCCCTTTTCGTACGTCCAGCACATACACACAACATTCCACAGAGATAAGTTACGTTAGCACTGAAAGGGACAAGCCGTTCCAAAAGCTCCATGGCTGCGCTGATGACTTGTTGTGTGGTCACGAGTCTTGTAGCCTCATAATAAATAGCTGTTGGGTTTCCGACATCTAAGCATCTTACAAAAAACTGCGATTCACCCCATCTAGGAGAATTTTATCTGTGTCCTCACATAGATAGTCGATACTAAGTTCCTTTAGGATTTCATCACTGTACACTACATCTCTACCGATTCGCTCTATTCGGAGGATGTGTCCGAGTCTCCACAAGGTGAGGTGGCCAAGTTTTCGTGCAATGACAGAAATAATGTCCGAAGGGAGCTATGGTATTTGCATGTTAACCTACTATGGGATACGATATTTAGATTTTGAAAATAATGAACAGATAAATGGCACTCTGTTCGTAAACAATGAGCTACTATTTTTATAGATAAAAGAAGAAATGGAAGGGCTCGAACTTCCTTTAACTTGTCTTGGAAAAGAAAACTCAATTTACTCTGAGATCGCTCAACCATATCTATAAAGTCGTGTCACTTTGAAAACACATCTAGTACAGTATGTGCAGAGCACACGTCTCATTTAATGGCTCGAATGCATGATGATTACTGTGCCACCGCTTAAGTATCATAACATAAGACACTCTGCCTTCGAAAAGACCAATCAATTTACTCAGAACTGGCAGAGAAGGCGCCTCCTCTCTCTCTCTATCTCTCTCCTATTTACCGCAAAATTAAATGGCGCGAACTCCATGGAGAATAAAGGACAACTCATTTATTACACATGAGATGAATGACAACTCATTTAAAAAGTATACATCCTGAAACTGTAATTTGAGAAAGGGTAATAAAAGCAATGAACATGTATTTATTGCAGTAGTTGAAAACACATTAATAGTCTGCCAAAACCCTAGAGTTTATCAAAAACAGTAATGTTTCGTGTTCAATATATAGGAAGAAAGTCGTGTCTCTTTGTCTAACATCTATTTGTTTATCAAAGACACAAGATTCATTTTCTTCGTCTCTCTTACCAACTTTGTGACCATGGGTTATAGTCTAAGTCGAATTATGGAACTTAAGCGGATCCAGAAGGATGTTCCTAAGTCTTTTATGCATTTAGAGGTAGTATTATTTACGGATGATAATAAGATCTTTACGAATGTAGTATTATTTAGATTCAATGTCTTTTGGAGAGTTACAGATGTAGTATTATTAAGATTCTAAGTCTTCTAAGTATTTACGGATGTAGTATTGTTTGTATCTTATGCTAATAGGATCTTTACGGATGTAGTATTATTTAGATTAAATGTCTGAGTTGAGTTTTATTTGTTTTAGGTCCCGTGGGTGATAATGTTTATGAATGGGAAGCAGCTATCAATGGACCCTCCGACAGTCCCTATGCTGGAGGGATTTTTTTGCTTACCATCCATTTTTCTCCGGATTATTCGTTTAAGGCGCCAAAGGTTTGCTTTTTGCTTTTTCTGTTATTTGTTATTTGTTGCAGAATGAAACTTTATTCTTGATCATCATGCTTTTAATTGATATTCTCTTTCTCTTTGCATGCATGTGGTTTTCAAAACAAAGATTTACCACCCAAACATCAACGCAAATGGAGCGATTGACTATCTTGAGAGAAAAATTGTCTCTTGCTTTAACCGTGTCCCATGTTTGGAATTTTTTTATATTTAACAAAGTTATTGTCGAAAAGAAAAATACTTAAGCCGAACATGTGTGTTAATGCGATGGATTGTTGTTATGGAATTATGTTTTGATGTCAATTTGCGCGTTGATAACTGGCCCAATCCTAGATGATCCTTTTGTGCCGGAGATAGCCTATATTTACAAGACTGACAAATCTAGGTTCGAGTCAACTGCGCGAAGCTAGATGGAGAAGTATGCCATGGGATCAGAGTAAGGTGGTGGAGGCAAAGAAAGGATCTATTATGTGTGTAGTCAACCACCGTCTTTGTTATCCTTTATATGTTTCTACAAGATTGTGTCAAGCTTATACATTCGGTTTTTTCTTTGTTTCAGTTTGTATGATGACAATTATAATGTTTTATGGTGACAATTATATGTTGGGTGATTTTCATTTTAGTAAGAATTAAACAAAAAATCAAGTCCTATAAAAATCAGTTCCTATATAAAGAAAAAGAACCCTAAAATGACATGTTAAAAGTTAAAAAGAGAAAAAAAAACGTATTAAAAGTTAAAAAATGTCCGGTTTTCTTCCGAGACTTTGCTGGGCCCCATTTTGCTTACTCTATTTCTATATTCTGCAGTAAATTTAATTTGGTAGCCTTTAATAATTACGCTACTTTAATTTGTATTAATGACTTAATAGTACTCTGCTTAGCACGGACAGATTTGGCAGCAGAGTACATGGAGATTTGGAAGCGGAGTACAAACAAAGTACGGGAAGCGTCGGGGCAGATTTGCGGTAGGGTATAGGTAGAAAACAGACAGATTTTGAGATACTTACAAGAGTGGATCCACTTTCTAAATACAAAAGTAGAATCATATACAAGAGTGAGTTATATATATATTGAATATACGTTAACTTTATCGTAATATGGTGAAATATTCTTATCAGAGATTTATATCATGAAACCGTCTATGAACATCAAATAAAACCAATTAACACGACGCAAATTATCGTTAAAACATAAACATATGTTCATAAGTTCGACGTAAAGATACGAAAATCAAAGAAATTGTTCAGGATAACTAAGGATGTTAAAAATGGGTTAAGACCTAGTAGATATCCGAAATAGGCGGGTCCCGAATTCATATGGGCTCATATCGATTTTTTTTTAAAAGTCTCATTTAGCGATAACGATGTCGTTCGTGCTTTCTTATCTCAAATTGCATCTGAGAAACACGTCTAAAAGAACCCTAATTCCTCAAATTGAAATGAACAAACACGAACTCTAGAAAATCCGAGGAGATTTCTGGCGAGAAACATCTCATTAAAGGTTTCAATTTTCTTTTCATCCCTTAGTATCTGAACAACCCAAGTTCTACCTCTTTATGATTATATACGTGAGAGTGTGTTTGTTTCATGTGATCTATTTGGTCTTACTTTTCAGATTCTAAGGAAAAGAGTCCATCTTCCACATCAGGAGACCAACCAGAGTACGATTCTTCTTTCTTCACTCTCTCTCCATTTTTGCTGAATAGAATTGCAGTATTTAGAAACAATATATGTTCTTAATGCTGAGAATTAGCACAGGACAATGATGAAAGAGGGTTTGCACGAGGTGGAGTTACTGGCATTATCGATAGAGGAGCGTATTAAAAGATTTCAAATAGCAGCAGCTCGTTTACCCAACAATGAACCAATCCCTCTTCAAAAGCTAGCTTCTGGCTGCACCAATAAGATGATGATTTTGGTGAGGATGATGTTGGTAATGACTCCTACGAAAAGAGTTTGCACGAGCTTCAGGTACTGGCATCGTCGATAAAGGAGCGTATTAATAAGGCAGAACGAGATCTTGCATGGTTGCAAGAGAGGAGAGCGATAAAAAGAGGAAAATAGCAGCAACTCTTTTAATCTAAGGAATGCTTTATATATTGTTTTGGGTAGTCAAATGCAAGTAGAATATCAAAAATCAGTCTCATATGTGTGTTTTGTTTTAGCTTTATTATCTTTTGAAGACTGATTTCCTTTGCTTTAAGTAATTTAAGTTATGTTCTATGTTTAGTTTAGTATCTTCTGAAGACTGGTTTGCTTTAAGTATTTCATTTTGCATCGTTTCAATTCGGTTATTTTGAGCGAAGGCGCAGTTTCTGCTCGTACTCTACATCTTAAAGCAGATGATGGACAGAATCTAAATTTATTCTGCTTCTTCTTTGTTAAGAGCATCTCCAAGGAGGACTCTAAATCTTCAAATATGAAGTTTTTTTTACTCCAATAGAAACTTCAAAACTTCAAGTTTTGAAGTTTTGAATAGTGTAACTTAACATAAACCACGCCTTCTCTATTGATTTTAATCTACAAAGGATAAAAAACATATCCCCTTGTCGAGTGTAAATCGAGGATGACGAATCTTCAGCTCGTGCTCTACATCCGCCAGCAGATGATGAGCAGAATCTGAATTTAAGCTGCATCTATGTCGCTTACACTGAGCATAAACTGCATCTTCTCTACTTCTTTTCATCCACAAAGGTCTAAGAAAACAAAAGAAAGTAAACCTAAATTACGAAGTATGAAAACAAGAGACATCATAGTTTTGATACAAACACAAGTGTTAATCCGAGTCTTAAAATATCGAGTGCAATAACATTAAACAACACAAGTTGACGAGGTTTAATCTAGTTGGTATTGTTTAGACGAATAGGGTCATCAATGTATGCATCTTCAACCATTGAGAAACCACCGGTCTTAACAACCCTTAGTTGCTGGATTGCTTCTTTAACAGCAGGAATTGCTAGATTAATGAGGAGTTCAAAGAATGGGTAGAGAGCCGAGACAAGTACATCACCTGCAATTTGAAAGATTCACTTATTCATATATGTTGCAATAGTTTTCTATGATTGAATCAAGTAGTAACACTACCTCCAAAATAGTCCATACTCCAATTTCGTAGCAAATGTTCCCTTCGCAATACAGTTGATATCTTCGCCGCCGCAGCTCACAAAGAAGAATTTAGAGTACTTCGTTCTCAAAAGACATCCTAAACTATAAACATAATTAACTAACTTGAAATTCCTTAATGTGAAGTGCAAAACTTTTTGACCATGGACAATGTAAACGTCATCTGTGAAGTTGGTTAAGGGAGTGGAATCAAGAAATAGGCATTAGGAAATTCGGGATATGTACGACGATTATACTTTGTAAGTACTTATGAAGCGCAACAGATAGAAAATGCATGTTAAAAGAGTGAGATTGATCAATTCGTCAAACAATTACTTTTTTGAAAGAGGGAAATTACCTGGATCATACCACAAGCGGAGAAGCCCGGCAGGACCAGAATGACGAAAGAAGAAGTAGTGAATCTTGTCATCATCACCACCCTCAATATGGAGGGGAAGTTCAACTGGAGATCTGCAACCGTCACAAAGAACAAGTTCATATCTATTAAACCAGGGGTCTACACTCCGAACCTCAAAAGCCCAAAAAACCATAGCACGCGAAACAGTGATTCCAGATAAGTTTCGACAGTATTTAGAGGGAGTTTATCAACCCCATTAGCGGGCATCAAGCTGGCTGGGTGCAATCCAAAATTCTTCACAAAACACCATCATCAACAAAGACAGCCGATGGCGGAAACCTGCCCGAAAGAAAGACCAATAGACGGTG
Organism: Pseudoturritis turrita; assembly: GCA_900406555.1. Lineage (NCBI taxonomy): Eukaryota > Viridiplantae > Streptophyta > Magnoliopsida > Brassicales > Brassicaceae > Pseudoturritis > Pseudoturritis turrita. Next base: position 340,579 of record OVBL01000459.1, on the reverse strand, counting down.
ACATAGCCTACCGGAGGAATCTCGGGCACGTCTTGAACGTCTGGATATTTGAACCAATCCGAATTGCAAGACACAACAGGATGAACACTGATGGGTTCGCTCCTGCCAGAGGAAGAAGCAGATGAGGAAAATGAAGACATCAAAATCAAAGAAACTTGGTGAGACTGATGGGTAGAAAATAAGAATAAAAGATTCGCTTGCATTGTGTTAGAAGGGAGGAAAGGATAATCTTTGTTTGTCCAAAAAAAGAAGAGATCTTTATACTCATTGAAGGGAAACCGAATTGGTATGGAAGCCCTAATTGGTCATACTCTGCAGCTATTACTGGACGCCTCTGCGATGATAGTGCGGGTTGCGAAGCGCCAAGTGTCGATCATCACATGATTGAACAGAAGAAACAAGGTACATTATTAATTATCCTATTCCAATACGTCATACTCTGCAGGTATCTCCACGTGTGTCGATCATCGCATGATGAAACACGATAAATAAGGAAGGGCAGTAATGCGAGTACTCTGCTTATATTCTGTAGTAAATTTAATAGTACTCTTCTTACACGCCTTGTAATAGTACTCTTTTTATGCGCCTTCTATTAGTACTCTGCTTTGATTTATTATCAAAACACGCGCCTTCTCTACATATACTATACTAGATAAATGGTTGAAATGATGAGAAGGTGGACCGTGGAAATGACAGTTAAGCAAAAAAATGACGTATGTGGTTTCGCTTTATCCCTCTCAGATCACAACTATTCCACTCCCGTTTATAAAAAGAAGAAGAACCCTAAAAATAACTTGCGGCTTCTCTTCTACTCAATATTTTTTTTTCTGTGCAGTTGATTCCTACTTTTAATAGGCACATTCTCTGCATTTTACTCTTTTACAGGCACATATTCAAGACATCATGGCCGCAGATCATTCGAAGAAAAGAAAAGTACCAATGTTAGACCTAGAGTTGGAAGCAAAAGAGAAGCGGAACAATGCAGTTATGGAGGTGGGAAAAGGAAGAAAAGGATCGCCTGAAGGCAATTCTTATGCCGGTTGTGGGGGTGTAAATCCACACAATTGAATTTGGTTAGACTTTTTAAGGGATCTGAAACCTCTGAATAAAAACCACGAAAGCACAAACAAAGATCCAAAGATGGTATTTTTATTAAAGCTGTTTAGAAAACTGTTGCAGAATAACGAGTGTTTGCTAGGTAAAATTGTGGATCCCCCTGTCAAAGGATGTACATGAGTATTTATATAATTTTAAGTCGGCTAGGCCTATTCTTATTGCGATAAGGAAAACTCCTTATTTTCTCGGCTTTTTCCTTTCTTCATCATCATCTTCCTTTTTTTTTTTTGTCTTTATCTTCTTCTTCTCATGGGCCAAGCCCTTTGTTTCGGCAAAGTGGGCCGAGCCCCTTGATTTAGAAACGAACATAGTGGTTTGGTTCGGGTGTCTACAGCTCAAGTGGCATTCTTCTGCGGCTCGGGTGGCATTCTTCTGCAGCTCGGGTGGCATTCGGCTCGGGTGGCATCCTTCTGCGGCTCGGGTAACCAAGGTATTCGGTTCGGGTAGCTTCCATTCCGCGCATGCTTCATTTGTTGACCAGGTTGATACGTCTCCACGATAATTCGTATAACTTTCTGAACATTGATTCAAATGACTTCAAACTTCTTTTGGATGAAAGCTGACTCAATCATCTATCTTGTGTCCAAATTTGAGCTCAGTATGTCTTTAACTCGGGTCATAGCGAGCCCGTCTTTTCGGCTCGATTACGACAAGCCCAGATTGATGCATCTCCACGATAATTGGTGTAACTTTCTAACTATCGATCTAAATGACTTCAAACTTCTTTTGGATGAAATCTAACTCAAAGATATTTTTTGTCACCAATTTTCAGCTCGTTATGTCTTTAGCTCGGGTCCTACCGAGCCGATTGTTTTGGCTCAGTTACGACGAGCCCAAATTGATGCATATCTACGATAATTGGTGTAACTTTCTAACCGTTGATCCAAATGACTTCAAACTTCTTTTGGATGAAAGCTAACTCAAAGATCTTGTTTGGCACGAATTTTTAGCTCGGTTTGTCTTCAGCTCGGATCCTACCGAGCCGATCTTTTCAGCTCGGTTACGACGAGCCCATATTGATGCATCTTCATGACTTAAAAATTCTTTTGGATGAAAGCTGACTCAATCATCTATCTCGTGCCCAAATTTTGGCTCGGTATGTCTTCGGCTAGGGTCATACAGATCCCATATCTATGGCTCGGGTACGACGAGCACATATTGATATGTCTCCATGATTATTCGTGTAACTTTCTGACCACTGAATCAAATGACTTCAAACTTATTTTGGATGAAAGCTGGCTCAATTATCTATGTTGGGGTCATTTTCACCCCCCCCTGAAGTTAACAGATGAGAAAATACCTGAAGTATCGGGAGAAGTGTACATCGGTGTCAACTAAGTGTCACGAACACCCGAGCCAAACTCAAACGGCTCGGGTTCCACATGAAACGGCTCGGTGTCAACTAAGTGTCACGAACACACGAGCCAAACTCAAACGGCTCGGGTGTCACATGAAACGGCTCGGTGTCAACTAAGTATCATGAACACCCGAACCAAACTCAAACGGCTCGGGTGTCATCACATGAAATGGCTCGGATACACAACTGCCATTACAGCTCCAACCACCCGAGCCGTAGGAGAGTGAACCCGAGCCACAATGAGGTAAATCCCGAGCCGTAGGAGGATGTCACCGGGACCACGGAAGGATGCCATCAGAGCCATAGAAGGATGCCACCCGAGCCGAAGGCTATGCAAGTCGCAGAAGGAAATTATCTGAGTCAAAAATGTGCGAGCTAAATCAAGAGGCCCAACCCACTTTGCCGAGAGAAAGGGCTTGACTCATGAGAAGAAGGAAAAGGAAGATAAAGATGGAGAAAGAAAAGGAGCGAAAGAATAGGAAAAACCTCCTTATCGTTTTAGGAGTCGTCCTAACCGACTTAGATTTATATATATATATATATATATATATATATATATATATATATATATATATATATTCAAGTACCTCCCTTGAAAAGGGGATCCGTAATTGACTTAGCAAAACCCTAGGCTTTTTGCTCTGCAAACACTTGTATGAAAAGCTTTTCAAAACAGCAATAAAAACCATCTTTGGATCTTCGTTTGTGTGGTTTTAATCTCAGAAGTTTCAGATCCCTTAAAAAGTTATAACCAAATTCAATTGTGTGGATTTACATTCCCACAATTTGGCGCCGTCTAAGGGGACCTTGAAATTTTCTCACACCGAAAACCACTGCGAAACTGATCCGAAAGGCGATGGCCGACGAATGAGACAAGGATACTGCTGACACCAGGAACACCGGTATGGATGATCAGATGAACCGACCAGAAAACACCGCGGAGGCTTCGACAACGCTCACAGAGATGAAGGGCATGTTGCAGAAGCTTCTCAAAAAGGCTGACGAGCAGGACAAGCTGAATAGCACAGTGACAGAAAAGTTAGAGGCCTTGGCGACGGAGACCCAAACCAGAAGCAAGGGCTCAAACCCAATTAGACGCGGCGTCAGGCACCTTAACCCGAGAGCCCTAGATTTCTCGACCCCTCTCAACGTATGAAGAACCCGTGGAAGATTGCCACCACCCCATCAAAACTCAGCAAATCTGATCTCCGGAGTGCAAGGAGCAGGCGACGTACCGAGGAGGATGAGCCGAAACCAATCATCAACCCAGAGGAGGAGAATCAAGTGGAGCGCAATACGGAGAGCTCCCAACAGTTGGCCAAATCCAAACCGAATGGCGCGAAGCTGTCCAGAAGGAGATCAAGAACTGACCTAAGAAGAAGAGAACATCCTCTGGGCCGAGTAAGCTCGGATCGATGGGGAGCGAAAAGCTAGGATCCGAGCCCAGAGAGAGGAGATGGCTGCGATGGGAGCGGATATGGACCGAGGAGCCGCCAACATAAAGGCTCTCCGATCCATGATGCACAAAGCGACTAGCAAGGTGCCCAAAATAGATCGCGTACTGGAGGAAGACTAAAACACCCCGTTCACTACGGAGATCGCCAGTGCGAGAATTCCCAACCCAGGGAAGATGAAAGTTCCAATTTACGAAGAAAAAATTGACCCAAAGGAGCATCTAACAGCTTTTACCATAGCCATGAGTCGCTCTAACTTCAAAGAAAGTGAAAGAGATGCCGGACAATGCCTTCATTTCGTGGAACACCTTAAAGGCCCAACACTCCAGTGATTTTCTAGGCTTTAGAGGAACTCCATCGACAACTACAACCAGCTGTCCGCATCATTCCTGAAGCATTACTCCATATTCATGGATCCTGGGACTTCAGATGCCGACCTGTGGACCTTAGCTCAGGGGCAGATTCAAAATAGTCATGTCCAAAGTGGAAGGCTTAAGCGACAAAGCGGCTCTGCTAGCCCTAAAATGAGCACTGTGGTTTAATTCTGACTTCCGCAAAGAGATCGCACTAAATGCCCCCACAACAATACATGATGCAATGCACCGAACTGCAGATTTCATAACTGAAGAAGAGGAGATGAAGATCCTAACCGAAAAGTATGGAAAAGCACAACCACTAAGCCATCCTCCCCAGACTTCAAATTCTTCAAACAATAAAAGAAACAGCCAAAGTTCCGGCTATGTCCAGCAAGAGGGAGGCTTTTGAGGAGCTCATAATTATCAAATTGACATCCCTGGATACGGTCGAGGAAGAGGCCGAGGCCGCGGGAGAAGTTCGTGGAGCACATGAACCAAAAGCGATATTTCTTATAATGAAACGGTTTATTGCGAACATCATCACATTTATGGACATTTGTTGGGGTCAATATTCACCCACTTGAAGTTAACAACAAACGGATCGGGTGTCACGATCCATGATGAAGAAACTGGGCCGTGCACCCCGATCCATGGCACAACAAACGGATCGGGTGTCACGACCCATGGTGAAGAGACTAGGTCGTGTACCCCGATCCATGGTCCAACAAACGGATCGGATGTCACGACCCACGGTGAAGAGACTGGGACATGTATCCCGATCCATGGTCCAACAAACGGATCGGGTGTTACGACCCATGGCAAAGAAACTGGGTCGTGTACCCTGATCCATGGCACGACAGACGGATCGGGTGTCACGACCCATGGTGAAGAAACTGGGTCATGTACCCCGATCCACGGTATAGCAAACGGATCGGGTGTCATGAGCCACGGTGAAGAAACTGGGTCGTGTACCCCGATCCATGGTACATCAAATAGATCGGGTGTCACGACCCATGGTGAAGAAACTGGGTCGTGTACCCCGATTCATGGTACAACAAACGGATCGGGTATCACGACCCATGGCGAAGAAACTGGGTCGTGTACCCCGATCCATTGTACAGCAAACGGATCGGGTGTCACGACCCATGGTGAAGAAACTGGGTCGTGTACCCCGATCCATGGTACAGCAAATGGATTGGGTGTCATGACCCATAGTATGGCACCGTGAACCATGGTGTCACCCGAACCGTGAACCATGGTGTCGCCCGAGCCGTGAATCATGGTGTCACCCAAACCGTGAACCATGGTGTCACCCAAACCGTGAATCATGGTGTCACCCGAACCGTGAACCATGGTGTCACCCGAGCCGTGAACCATGGTGTCACCCGAGCCGTGAACCATGGTGTCACTCGAGCCTCGAACCATGGTATCACCCGAGACGCTTAGCCATTGCCATCCGAGCCAAAGCATAAAGATAAGGAGTTGGGCCGAGCTGAACAAATGAACGTGTGGACCGAGATAACGAGCCCATGAATCAAAGCCCATGGCGGTAGCAGGCTTTGCTAAAAGGAAATCCCGAGGAATTAGGAAATCTTCCTTATCTCTTTAGATATTGACATAGCCGACTTAAACTTGTATATATACTCATGTACACCCTCAGAAAAGAGGATCCGCTATTTTACCTAGCAAAACTCTGTACTTTTGCTCTCAGACCAAAAGCTTTTGAAGCACCTTAATAAAAGATCATCTTTGGATCTCTGTTCATGTTTTTGGTGGTTTTTGGTCAGAAATTTCATCTCTCTTAACTAACCTTCAACAAATTCAATTGGTGTGGATTTACGCTCCCACAATTTGGCGCTAGAAGGAGGGCGGGGCAACATAATTTTCTTACTCAAAAGAACCACCGCAAAACCGGTCCGGAGAACGATGACCACAGACGGAGAGCAAGATGCTACCGATGTGAGGAACACTGGCGTACAGGATCAGACGAACCAATCCGGGAACACTAGGGAGACTTCGACGACACTCATGGAGATGAAGATCATGCTGGAGACGCTGTTAAAAAAGGCGGAGGAGCAAGACAAACTCAACAACACGATGACAGGCGAGCTGAAGGCCTTGGCGACGGCGAGACGAACCCGTGTGATAGGCTTAGGTCTGGATCCAACAAGATGAGTCGAAATGCACCTCAACCCAACAGCCCTAGATTTCTCAACCCCGCTCAACCCGCCGAGAACTCGTGGAAGATTGCCACCACTCCATCAAGGCTCAGCAAACCTAGTTTCCGGAATACAAGGAACGAGCAACACACCAATCGAAGAGGAGCCCACACCAATCATCAATCTGGAGGAGGATAACCGAGTGGAGCGAAACGCGGAGAGCCATGATGACCCCGAATCCCTAGCAGATGGCCAAACCCGAACTCAGAGACGCGGGGCCACCCCAGAAAGAGATCAAGAGCTAACCGAGGAGGAGGAGAATATCCTCTGGGCCGAGCAAGCACGGGTCAACGAAGAACAAAGAGCAGGAGTCCAAGCCCAGAGAGAACAAATGGCTGCAATGCGAGCAGATATGGACCGAGTAGCTGCCGACATAAAAGCCGTCCGATCCATGATGCACAAAGCGACTAGCAAAGTGCCGGAGATAGATCGCGTACTGGAGGAAGCACTGAACACCCCGTTCACAGCACAGATTACTAGCACAAGAATTCCAGTTCTTGGAAAGATGAAAGTCCCGATCTACGAAGGAAAGACCGACCCAAAAGAGCATCTAACGGCGTTTGCCATAGCCATGAGACGCTCTAACTTCAAAGAAAACGAAAGTGATGCCGGATAATGCCTTCTATTCGTGGAACATCTCAAGGGTCCGGCGCTCCAGTGGTTTTCCAGACTCGAGCGGAACTCTATCGATAACTACAACCAACTGTCCGCGGCTTTCTTGAAGCATTACTCCATATTCATGGATCCTGGAACATCTGACGCCGATCTGTGAACCTAGCTCAAGGGCAGAACGAAACGCTCTAGAGTTTCATCGGAAGATTCAAAGCCGTCATGTCCAAAGTGGAAGGCCTAAGCGACAAAGCAGCCTTATTAGCCATGAAACGAGCACTCTGGTTCAACTATGATTTTCGCAAAGAAATCGCGCCGAATGCCCCACAACAATACATGATGCAATGCATCGAGTTGCAGACTTCATCACCGAAGAAGAAGAGATGAAGATCCTAACCGAAAAGTATGGGAAGGCAAAGGAAATGAAGCACTCCCCCCCAAGTTTCAACCCTTTCTAATGCAAAGAGGAATAGTCAAAGTACTGGCTATGTGCAACACGAGGGTGGTTTTTGAGGAGCCCATATCTATCAAATTGATGCCCCCGGATATGGTCGAGGAAGAGGCCGAACCCGCGGAAGAAATTCATGGAGCACTTGGACCAAAGGCGAAAGTTCTTACGACGAAACAGCAAATTGCTAGCACCATCACATCTACGGGCATTCCACCGCAAACTGCCAAATTCTGGGTTTGAAACTTGCCAAAAACTTAGCAGCTGGCGAACTTGGAGGAACATCAGCCTCAAGGACTTCGAGATGGACGCGAACACATACAAACCTGACCTGACAAAAGAAGATCACACCAAGCGCGATAGAATGGATGATGAGGCACCCCTCCGGATCAAGAAGAAGGATAAGCATGATAATGGGAGGATCTCACTATTGCTCGGATACCAGCTCATTAATCAAAGCATTCCAGCGAAGGCCAGACGTCAGCATCAATTGGTCTAAACCATCAAAGTTTCCAAATGACGTGATATTATTCGAGGAAAGGAAGACAATCGGAATCGATATACCACATGATGACCCTCTCGTGATCGAGTTAATTATCAACGACTGCGATCTAGCACGCGTTTTGGTAGACACCGGAAGCACTGTGGACGTAATGTTCCTCGAGACTCTCAGAAGAATAAATGTGGACCTGTCCGAAGTGATATCTACCCCCAAACCATTGACTGGATTCTCCGGAGAAACCACCATGACTACTGGGACAATCAAACTGCCTGTCCAAGCTAGCGAGGTGACAAAAATCGTCAAATTCTCCGTAGCTGATCACCCGGCAATCTACAACGTCATCATGGGGGCCCCCTGGTTAAATTCTATTCGCGCCGCTGTTTCAACCTACCATCTCTGCCTCAAGTTCCCTACACCAAACGGAGTGAAAACGATTTGAGGAAACCAAAAAGAGTCTCGTGTCTGCTTCTTCGCCGCACACAAGCTCAGAAACCCGGTGACCGATCCGATGGCAAGTTCAAAGCGCAAGAAGATAAAAATCGACAGAGAACCGGTGAAAGAGCTTTCCAAATTGTTATAGCAATTACAGATCGCGGAAGATCGCGAAGAAGAAGTGTCTAAACCAACTTGCGACCCCGTCATATCAGTTTGCATCGACAATAAACATCCAAAGCGATGCGTGGAAATTGGAGCAATGTTAGATGAAAAGATCAGAGAAGAACTCGTTGCATTCTTGAGGAAAAATATCAACCCTTTCGCACGGGAAGCAGAAGACATGCCTGGCATCGATATTAGCATAACAAGCCATGAACTGAACGTTGACCCAACGTTCAAACCGGTGAAGCAGAAAAGGAGAAAGCTTGGGCCAGACAAAGCCAAAAGCAGTCAACGACAAAGTAGAAAGACTCCTGCATGTCGGTGTAATAACTGAAGTGAAATACCCGGATTGGCTAGCTAACCCAGTGGTGGTCAAGAAGAAGAATGGCAAATGGCATGTATGCGTAGATTTCACCGATCTGAATAAAGCTTGTCCAAAAGACAGCTTCCCCCTTCCACACATCGATTGCCTAGTCAAAGCAACGACAGGGAACGCACTCCTATCTTTCATGGATGCCTTCTCAGGTTACAACCAGATCTTGATGAACCCCGACGATCATGAGAAGACCGCCTTCATAACGGATCACGGAATATACTGCTACAAGGTAATGCCATTCGGCCTGAAAAATGCCGGAGCAACGTACCAGCGACTGGTGAACAAGATGTTCACTGCTCAATTCGGAAAGACAATGGAGGTTTATATAGACGATATGCTGGTGAAATCACTAAGAGAGTAGGATCACGTCGCTCATCTCAAGGAATGCTTCTCACAGCTGAACTTTCACAACATGAAGTTAAACCCGACCAAGTGCAGATTCGCGGTCACCTCGGGAGAATTCCTCGGATACCTAGTGACTCACCGTGGCATTGAGGCAAACCCTAAACAAATCGACGTGCTCCTCCACATGACTTCACCAAAGACAAAAAGGGAAGTGCAAAGACTTACCGGGAGGGTTGCTGCACTTAACAGATTCATTTTACGATCCACCGACAAATGCTTGCCTTTCTACGATACGTTGCGTGGGAACAAGAATTTCGAGTGGACGGAGAAATGTGAGGAGGCTTTTCAACAACTGAAGATTTACTTGGCTACCCCCAGTCCTCACAAAACCAGAAGCAGGGGAACCATTTTTTCTGTACACCGCAGTTTTCGCCAAGCGGCGTATTGATTCGAGACGAGCGTGGAGAACAGAAGCCGATCTTTTACGTCAGCAAAACCCTTACAGACGCAGAGACAAGATACTCGCATATGAAAAAATTGGCGCTATCCATTCTAATGTCTGCAAGAAAGCTCAGGCCGTATTTTCTGTCTCACTTGATCGTCGTCCTAAGTACCTTCCCAATAAGGTCCGTTCTACATAGCCCAAGTCAGTCAGGAAGGCTAGCAAACTGGGCAATAGAACTCAGTGAATATGACATTGAATATCGCGGGCGCACATGTGCAAAATTTCAAGTCTTGGCCGATTTCCTTATCGAACTCTCCATAGAAGGCATCGATGACGAAACACAAAGCCAACCCTGGAAACTCCACGTTGATGGCTCGTCTCACCTCTCCAACTGGCGAGCTGCTGGAACAGTCTTTCCGCCTTGGCTTCCACGCATCCAACAATGAAGCGGAGTTCGAAGCCTTGGTTGCCGGGATGAAACTTGCTAGTGGACTAAAAATCGAGCAACTTCGGGCATTTTACGATTCCCAACTAGTTGCGAACCAGTTCAACGGTGAATATGCAGCAAAAGATGATCGAATGGAAGCTTACCTGAAGATCGTCAAAGAATTGGCTGCACAGTTCGAACAATTCATCCTAACGCGTATCGCACGAGGAGAAAACACCTCAGCCGGCGTACTTGCTGCCCTTGCATCAACTTCCGATCCGGATCTCCAAAGAATAATTCCGGTGGAATTCATCCATAACCCGAGCATCAATCTTTGCTATACAGTGAATGCCATAACTCATTTACAAGCGGCTAAACAAGCAACAGAAGTCACAACCGGGCAAGAGGAGATAGATAAAATGTAGGAAGAATTGGCAAACCAACCATCCGTTGAGCTGGATACATCCACAATGGAAGAAATCATTCACGAAGAATCGCCAATCATCGAAAGGAGCAACGACCCTGTCATCGAACCACAACCAAACGTGGAAGCAAACGAGATCGATGAGGAATATGGCTGCGACAAGAAATGGCTGGGCGCAATCCGAGAATACATATACGACAGTGTCTTACCAACGAAAAAGTGGGCAGCTCGTAAGCGTCGAGCCCATGCAGCTCGTTATATTCTACTCGATGGAAACGTCTTTAAGTGGAGATTCTCAGGACCATTGCTAAACTGCGTGGAAGGAAAGGACGTAAGGAAGATTATGGAGGAAGTTCACAATGGTTCGTGTGGCAATCACTTTGGAGGGAGAGCATTAGCAATAAAAGTCAAACGTCACAGTTATTATTGGCCAACAATGGTCAAAGATTGCAAGGTGTTTTCAGCCAAATGCGAGAAATATCAACGCCACGCGCCAATGATTCACCAACCAATGGAAGTGCTCTCATCAATCTCATCACCATATCCGTTCATGCGATGATCCATGGACATCGTCGGGCCGCTGCATCCCTTAAAAAAAAAGCGATTCCTTTTGGTTTTGACAGACTATTTCTCAAAATGGGTCGAAGCCGACTCCTATGCTGACATTAAAGATGCATAAGTGGAGGCCTTTTTCTGGAAGAATATCATATGTCGACATGGAGTGCCCTACGAGACCGTGAAGGATAATGGCTCGCAGTTCATCTTAAATTGTTTCGAAGCTTTCTGCAAGAAATAGAAAATAAGACTAAGCAAGTCTACTCCAAGGTACCCACAAGGAAACGGACAGGCGGAAGCAATTGATGTATTGCATTTTTGCGCATTATAACATATGTTTTTAATGGTTTTTCGAGTCGTTTCTATGGTTTTAGTGTCTTTTCAGGGCCAGAAGATGTTTGGATGATAAAAGAGGCATAAGAAGCAAGGATTAGAGCAAAGTAGCAGAAAAAGACTCAGATCGATCGATCCACATATAGATCGATTGATCCAAGTCTCAAGCCAAAACATCGTAACATTTTGGATCGATCTGATGAGGCTAGATCGATCGATCCAAGTCTAGATCGATCGATCCAATATACCGAGACTTTTTGGATCGACGTGAGAAGCTCAGATCGATCGTGCAATCATCAGATCGATCGATCCAAGCCTTTTTGGACCAGAAAAAGGAAATTTTTAATTTCCTATTTTCACAGGGTTTTGCCATTTTCTCTCCAACGTTTTTTGACTTAGATATATATTCGAGTTTAAGCCATTGTTTAGGCTAAGGTTTTCATACTCTTTCATACTTTGAGATTTTTAGTTTTCTGCAATTCTGTAAGCCGTGGGAGACGAAGCTCTGACTCTACATCTTTGAGAAGATTTCTGAACCCTTTTGGAATTCTATTTGTTTGATTATGAATTTTTCTTCATCTCCTTCTTGTTTCTCTGCATCCATGTATGAGTAGTTTCATAGTTGAGTTTAGGTTTTCAAAGGAGTTTATGAATCGTTGAATCAGACATAGATAGGGATTTAAATCGTCTTCGCCTATTGTTATTCTTATTGCTTAGATTAAATTGATTTAATCTCTGATTTTAGGTTAATCTATTCATCAAAAGTGTTATAGATTGCTTGATAGAACTTAGGCGAGCAAATTGTCCTTAACCAACGAAAGCTAATGTTAAGGCAATTTGTGAACATATCAAACCCATTCGTTAATGCTTGTTTAGAATTTTAATATCAAACGACAGTTTAGATTCTTAAGTTGCTAGATAAAGTAGTTGATACCACGACAGTGGATTGATTATACATTCATGTTTGAGTTGAGAGACTGCGTTCTATCGTTCCCTAAATAATTTTCTGGTTCATGATCCCTGAATTCCTGCGAAACGCCCTAGACTTAACGCTTGTTTTTAATAGATTTTCACACCATTTAAATTGCTATTTTCATTTGTTATTGCTATCAACATTATTTATATTATTTTAGCTTAATTTCATTCATAAGAATTCGTAGTGTTTCACTTGGTCCTCGTGGATTCGATCCCTAATTACTACTTCGTTTGCTGTGCACTTGTAGTGATATTTAGGGTTAAAACTCATTGTATCACAACAAAACAATCCTCGAAGGCCTGAAGAAGCATCTCGATGAAAAAAAGGGACGTTGGGCCGAAGAGCTAGAAGGAGTACTCTGGTCTCACCGCACCACCCCAAGACGAGCAACGGGAGAAACCCCATTCGCCCTCGTGTACGGAACATAGTGTGTCATCCCACCGGATATACATTTCCCAGGAATCCACCGCAGACTACTACCAGAGCAAGAAGGGCTCAATCACCTATTGATGCTCGACGAGTTGGACTTGGTCAACGAGAGACGGGATCAGGCCTTGATCAGGATCCAGAACTATCCGAACGCCGCAGCAAAATACTACAATTCTAATGTTCGAGAACAAAGATTCTACAAAGGACTGCGAAAGGTTTTCCAAAACACTGCGAAAATAAACGCCGGCAAACTGGGAGCAAACTAGAAAGGACCTTACAGGATCACTGAGGTAGTCAAACCCAGCGTTTACAAACTCATCAGAATGACGAATGTTCCAGTACCAAGATCATGGAACGCAATGCATCTAAAAAATTACTATCACTAAGCTACTTTACATGAACTACGGGGTGACTTGATCCCTGCAAAGGGTACGTAGGCAGCTCGTCTTCGGATGAGTTCAGTTGCCCCCTCCTTTCAAAAAGGGAGGGGAGTGGGTACGTATACTCGTATATTCCCATATTTGTAATAGACTCTACGATCTATCAAAGCAAAGCTTTCAAAGACAAGTTTTACCTAAACATCCTTCAAGGATCACAAAGTCTTAACAAAACAGACATATTCGAATGAATTAAGCTACGACATGAATCTCGCCATATCTTCACTACTGCTGGCCACAGTGGTGACCTCTTGCATCCATTTCATATCTAAAACATCACATCCGTCACAGGATTAAAAGCGCACTATACAAATGTTTGGATCATTATCAGAGCAGATATGTTTACGGTAACGTATCCGTAAATCGAAATGTTCATCCTAAACTATACAAGCATATGTCCATTGTTGGAGCGAATACATTTATGGTAATGTATCCGTAAACTGAAGTGTTCGAACGAAACTATGCAAACTTATGAACAATTTTGGAGCAGAGATGTTTACGGTAACATAACTGTAAGCCGAATTGTTCATCTCGAATACAACTATCCACACTAATATTCAGATAGAATTATCTAAAGGGTTATACCTTATCGAAACAATGCAAGCAAGGCATTTAAATTTATCACTAAACAGAAGGAGCATACTTGACTTTTCATCACAACAAAAGGTGTTCCTTCTAAAAAACCGATGCCCCGAGAAAATCGAGCAATAACAAAACAAAAGAAATAATTCTTAAAGAAGACTACAAACGCGGATAAAGCCGTCCAGACATCAACTAAGAGTTTTTATACAAAAAATAAAGGATCATAAGATTTTAGAGCTTCGGGATTCTCGATTTTCTCTTGCTCTAGCCCTTCAGGGCGTTCGGTATCACCTCCCTTTTCGAGCTCTTTGATAACAGGATCAATAGCCATCTCTGGTTCGGATACGATCGCGACTTACGCTGGTTTTCTCAGGAAATGGGTCGGGAACCTTTTTTGGGCTTCCCGCACTTGATCCAGAAGAGTTTGGATCCTCTGGCGTCTTTTTCAAGTCTAGTGCAGCAAAAAATGGTGTTCCCTGGTTTGAACCAGAAAAATCTTTGACACCTACACTCACAGCAGCCGTTTCCATAGGCTTGCCATCGTTAAGCTCTTTTAAGATGTCAGATCGCACGGACGATAATCTCAGCGTGGCTTCAAGATCAGCCAGCAGCTTGGAAAATGCCTTGTGGGCACCCTCGAGCTCCCCCCTTTTGCTCAGCTGGACTCCTTGCCTCGGCATCAAGAAACGGTGGCTCTTCACTCCTAAGCAGTTTGATGAACTGAAAATTTCCCTCGATCTGAGCAAGATCAAGCATGTTTTTTTTCGACTCGCCGTCAATCTTGCCAAGGAGTTTCTTGGCTCGGAAGCTACACGAGAGCAAAGTTGAGAAGGCCGTGCTCGAGGCCAAGACTCCAGCCGCATGATCCGCTCGTCGCTTTCTTTCTGACGCTTCTTGAGTTCCTCCTTTTCATCCTCAAGATTCTGGATTTTCTTGAGAGCTGTTTCTCGTTAAGCGGTATGGCTCACCTCGATCTCTTTGAGCTTTCCATCAAGCTTAGTAGCTTTATTTCGGGCATCGTCAACCCTCTCCCTTTCCTTGCGGGCATCGGATTAATACCCCAACACCATCCTGTTAAGATGGGCTATGAACTGCACAAGGATAAAGAAGTTAGTTAAAACAGCGAGACAATTAAGAACGCTTCGGTAGGCAGCAATAAGATGAAAAGTGGCTAGTAACTTACCTTAAAACCGCGAAGGGAAACCTCATTATATGATTTGTCCCTTAGAAAAGTATCAGATGGTGGGAGGCGGTCGCCGGGGCAGATAATCTTCGAAAAAATTACCGCAGATGCCCCAGCATCATCGTACGCCTTGACAGCATTGAAGGGGATAACAGAAAGAGGAATAGTTTTGGGGATAGCTCTGGGTTTTTCAGAGCGTCGCTGTCGTTTCGACGCTTCGGCCACTCTGTCAACTTTGTCATCTGCCGACGGTTGACATTTTCTGCTTGGACCTTTCTTCTCCTTGGCCTTCCCTTTGCCCTTATCTTTATGCGGCACTATCTGGGAGTCGACAGGTCGAAGGCCTAATACGACGTCTTGAGAAGCCGCGGGATGAGAAGTCTGTTTGGTTTCGTTACAGAAGGAAACTGGATCGGGGAGAAGAGCAGCATCGATCTGGGGGTTTGGAAGGCGAAGCTGACCCAACGCTTCGGCCTGCTTTGCCCTCTCTTTGGCTTCGGCTTCCGCTTTTTCCTTAGCTGTGGCTCTGTCTCTGAAAGTAGGTCTTCCCATGGTATTGTCAGAATTGGAAGAAAATGATGGACCAACAGATTGACCTTCGAAAAGGGCTCGGGCTCTTTCCACTTGTTGGAGGTTGAAGTCTCTGTTCCAATTACACCTTCGAGCCAAAAGCATTTCATAAATCTCAGATAGATCGGGAGGCGGTAGGAGTTGGAAGTGTCGTACTGCAAAAGAAGGAAATAATATAAGTAAAACCTAAAACAAGATCAGTATAAAAGGAAACCGAACCGTAGCCCAAAGAGAAGCCACAGATCGGCTACCAAGTTCTCCCCAGTTTGTCTTGACTTAGTCAAGACATCTTCATCCCACTGACGCCTCGGTGATGGGGACAAAAAGAAGTAATTCTCCCTATTGTCGTCATTGCTCGGAAATCCCTTTATGATCTTCCTCTTGGCTTTACCCGATATGTAGTATTTCAGCTCTCTTTTGTTGCGACGCCTAAACTCTAGAAGACTTCTCAAATGTTCGACCCCAACTTCGACATCGCATTCATAACTCCTTACCAGAATACCGACCAGATGTTTAACTCCCCTGGCGTTGATCTGAGCAATAGCTAGATTATGTTTTCATAAAAACCGCAGGGTCACCTCGGGAACAGGCAGCCACAGTAGGAAGCGATAAAAGAACAAATTCGATTTCTTCCGAGATATTGAATATCTGCCTAAGGGTTGTCAACGAATCTGGAGTTGAAAGAGTTGCACCTGGCGGATCAGGTCGTTTTTTCGTTTTCCTCTTTCTCGGGGCTCGTTGGATAGGTCCAATCAAAAGCTCTAACTCTCATCTCGCCACAGCCGGATCGTAGAACC
Source organism: Pseudoturritis turrita (assembly GCA_900406555.1). Taxonomy (NCBI): domain Eukaryota; kingdom Viridiplantae; phylum Streptophyta; class Magnoliopsida; order Brassicales; family Brassicaceae; genus Pseudoturritis; species Pseudoturritis turrita. Next base: position 324,042 of record OVBL01000459.1, on the reverse strand, counting down.
AATCCTCTGGTTCCATTTTCGCTGGCTCGGGATCCATTGTGACCGCAAACGGGTTCATCATCTCGTCAAATGGAGAATCATGAAGATGGGGATTTCAAATTCCACAAGAGCCCCAGCATTGCTGTCAGCTCTCGAGGATTCGGAGAGCACCATTTTCCTACCGAAAAGAGATGGTCCTACCCCCGAACCATTTGAATCATCCAAATCCTCTCGGATGTTCGCGCCAGATGAATCTGCTCGGCTGCAACTTTGAGCGAAGATTGGATTGGTGGAAAAAGAACTCTCAGGAAGTGAAGATTGGTCTGGACTGACAAAAAATCTGGCATAGGGATTGGGTGACGCAGACATAGATAGCTGAGACATCCTTTGTTTGAAAACAGATCGGGATCTCCAGAAGCTCAGAAGAAAAGATCTAGGTTTTAGAAAGTTCAAAAAAAAACAGATCGGGTTTATCAACAACCTATCAAAATGGATCGAAGCTTTCTAGGAATCGAAGAACAAGACGAGATCTTTAAAATAAATTTGAAATTAGATCCAAATCTTCATGCAAAGCACTAGAAAACTCAAGGATAGCGGCGGACCTGATTGAAGATGGATCGGGAAACCCAAACGGCTCGGCGGCAGGGAAGAAATAACGGAGGAACAAGAAAAAATTAAACTTAAGCAAAAACTAGAGAGAGAAGGAAGATAGAGTTGGGTCAATATTCACCCACTTGAAGTTAACAGCAAACGGATCGGGTGTCATGACCCATGATGAAGAAACTGGGTCGTGCACCCCGATCCATGGCACAACAAACTGATCGGGTGTCACGACCCACGGCGAAGAGACTAGGTCGTGTACCCCGATCCATGGTCCAACAAACGGATCGGGTGTCACGACCCACGGTGAAGAGACTAGGTCGTGTACCCCAATCCATGGTCCAGCAAACGGATCGGGTGTCACGACCCATGGTGAAGAAACTGGGTCGTGTACCCCGATCCATGGCACGACAGACGGATCAGGTGTCACGACCCACGGTGAAGAAACTGGGTCGTGTACCCCGATCCATGGTACAACAAACGGATTGGGTGTCATGACCCACGTTGAAGAAACTGGATCGTGTATCCCGATCCATGGTACATCAAACAGATCGGGTGTCACGACCCATGGTGAAGAAATTTGGTCGTGTACCCCGATCCATGGTACAACAAACGGATCGGGTATCACGACCCATGGTGAAGAAACTGGACCGTGTACCCCGATCCATGGTACAACAAACGGATTGGGTGTCATGACCCATAGTATGGCACCGTGAACCATGGTGTCACCCAAACTGTAAACCATGGTGTCGCCCGAGCTGTGAACCATGGTGTCACCCGAACCGTGAACCATGGTGTCACCCGAACCGTGAACCATGGTGTCACCCGAACCGTGAACCATGGTGTCACCCGAGCCATGAACCATGGTGTCATCCGAGCCGTAAACCATGGTATCACCCGAGCCGCTTAGCCATTGCCATCCGAGGCAAAGCCTAAAGATAAGGAGTTGGGCCGAGCTGAACAAATGAACGTGTGGGCCGAGGTAACGAGCCCATGAATCAAAGACCATGGGGGTAGCAGACTTCGCTAAAAGGAAATTCCGAGAAATTAAGAAATCTTCCTTATCTCTTTAGATATTGACCTAGCCGACTTAAACTTGTATATATTCATGTACACACTCAGAAAAGAGGATCCGTAATTTTACCTAGCAAAACTCTGTACTTTTGCTAGCTGACCAAAAGCTTTCGAAGCAGCATAATAAAAGATCATCTTTGGATCTCTGTTCGTGTTTTTGGTGGTTTTTGCTCAGAAATTTCATCTCTCTTAACTAACATTCAACAAATTCAATTGGCGTGGATTTACACTCCGACAATATTCCACCGCGAACTGCCGCATTCTGGGCCTGAAATCTGCCAAAAGGTTAGCAGCTGGCGAACTCGGAGGAAACATCAGCCTTAAAGATTTTGAGATGGACGTGAGCACATACAAACCCGACCAGAAAAAGGAAGATCATTCTAAGCGTGATAGACGGGATGACGAAGCGCCACCCTCCTGATCGAGAAGAAGGATAAGCATGATAATGGGGGGATCTCATTATTGCTCGGATATTGTCTCGTCGATAAAAGCATTCCAGTGACGGGCAGACGTCAGCATTAACTGGTGGAAACCCTCAAAATTTCCAAATGACGTGATCTCGTTCAAAGAAAAGGAGACAATTGGAATCGACAGGCCGCACGATGACCCTCTCGTAATCGAATTAATTGTGAACGATTGGATGTAGCCCGTGCATTGGTGGACACTGTAAGAAAATGAGACCGACAGAGAGCCGGTCAAATAATTCTCCAAACTTTTATAGCAATTACAGATTGCAGAGGATCGCCAAGAAGAAGTAGCAAAACCAACTTGCGACCCCGTAATATCTGTTTACATTGACAATAAACATTCGGAGCGATGCGTGGAGATTGGACCCATGCTTGATGGAAAAATCAAGGAAGAACTCGTTTCATTCTTGAAAAAGAACGTGAACACTTTCGCGTGGGCCGCAGAGGATATGCTCGGGATCGATATCAGCGTAACAAGTCACGAGCTGAATGTTGATCCAACATTCAAACCAGTAAAGTAGAAAAGAAGAAAGCTCGAACCAGAAAGAGCCAAAGCAGTTAATGACGAAGTAGAAAGACTTCTGCGTGTCGGTTCGATAACTGAAGTCAAGTACCCAGACTGGTTGGCTAATCTGGTGGTAGTCATGAAGAAGAATGGAAAATGGCATGTATGCATGGACTTCACAGACCTGAACAAAGCCTTTTCTAAAGACAGCTTCCCTCTTCCAAACATAGATCGCCTTGTCGAATCAACAGCGGGGAACGCACTCCTCTCATTCATGGATGCCTTCTCAGGTCACAACCAGATTCTGATGAATCCAGACGATCGGGAAAAGACAACCTTTATAACAGATCATGGAATATACTGCTACAAGGTGATGCAATTTGGCTTGAACAATGCTGGAGCAACATATCAACGGCTGGTGAACAAGATGTTCGCTAATCAACTTGGAAAGACGATCGAGGTTTATATAGATGATATGCTGGTGAAGTCACTAGGAGATCAAGATCACGTAGCCCACCTCGAGGAGTTCTTTGCACGGTTGAATTTTTATAACATGAAGTTGAATCCAACCAAATGCAGATTCGCGGTCACATCAGGAGAATTCTTTGGATACTTGGTTACTCATCGTGGTATCGAAGAAAACCTAAGAAGATCGATGCACTCATTCAGAGGACTTCGCCAAAGACAAAAAGAGAAGTGTAGAGACTTACCGGGATGGTAGCCGCGCTCAACAGATTCATCTCGCGATCCACCGACAAATGTTTGCCTTTCTACGATACTTTACGGGGAAACAAGAAGGTCGAATGGACCGAAAAATGCGAAGAAGCTTTTCAACAGCTGAAGACTTATCTGGCTACCCCTACAATTCTCGCAAAACCAGTAGCAGGAGAGCCGCTTTTTCTGTACACTGCGATCTTTGCCACAGCAGTAAGCGGCATGTTGATTCGAGATGATCGCGGGGAACAGAAGCCAATCTTTTATGTCAGCAAAACCCTTATAGACACCGAGACGACGTACCCACAAATGGAAAAATTGGCACTATCTGTCATAATGTCTGCAAGAAAACTGAGGCCTTACTTCCAGTCACACTCAATCGTGGTCCCGAGTTCCTCCCCGCTAAGATCCATTTTGTACAGCCTAAGTCAATTACGAAGGTTAGCAAAATGGGCAATTGAGCTGAGTGAATATGACATCGAGTATCGCAGACACACGTGTGAAAAATCTCAAGTCCTAGTTGATTTCCTGATCGAACTCCCTGAAGAGAGCACTGCCAATGAAACACAGAACCCGCCCTGGAAGCTTCACGTCGATGGGTCATCCTCCAAAAATGGCTCAGGAGTAGGGATACGTCTAACCTCCCCAACTAGCGAACTGCTGGAACATTTATTTTGCCTAGGTTTTCGCACATCCAACAACGAAGCAGAGTACGAAACCGGATCGTCGGGATGAAACTCGCTGGTGGCCTAACGATTGAGAAGCTTCACGCATTCTGTGATTCCCAGTTAGTCAATTCAATGGCGAGTATGCAGCAAAGGATGATCGAATGGAAGCTCACCTAAAAATTATTAAGGAATTAGCTGCGTGATTCAAGGAATTCGTACTGATACGAATTCCACAAGGAGAAAACACTTCAGCCGATGCACTCGCAGCTCTCGCATCAACTTCTGATCCAGATCTAAAGAAAATTATCCGGTAGAATCTATTCAGCACCCAAGCATCAATCTTCCTGATACAGTGAATGCCATAACTCGTTCCCAAGCAGCTATGCAAGCAAAAGGAGTCACAAACAGGCAGGAAGAGACAAGTGATATGCAGGAGGGACCGGTAAACGAACCTGTAATCGAACCAGATTTAACTCCAATGGACAAAGACACTATGGAAGAGTCCAAAATCGTCAAAAGTAATAATAATCCTGTCGTCAAATCTCTCCCCGAAGAAGAAGCAAGAGAGATCAATGATGATTCACCAGAAGTAGAATACGGTTGCGACAAAAATTGGCTCGACGCAATTAGAGAATATATATACGACGGAGTATTACCAACTAAAAAATGGGTGGCTCATAAGTTTCAGGCCCAAGCAGCTCATTACGGCTTACTCGATGGGAACGTCTTTAAATGGAGATTCTCAAGACCATTGTTAATTTGTGTAGAAGGATATGATGCAAGGAAGATCATGGAAGAAATTCACAACGATTCGTGTGGCAATCATTTGAGAGGAAGAGCACTGGCGATAAAAGTCAAGCGTCACAGTTATTATTGGCCAAGTATAATCAAAGACTGCAAGAAGTTTTCAGCCAAGTGCGAAAAGTGTCAACGCCACGCGCCAATGATTCACCATCCAACCGAAGTGCTCTCCTCAATCTCATCACTGTACCCATTCATGTGATGGTCCATGGATATCGTCGGGCCATTGCACCCATCAAAGCAGAAACTATTCTTGTTGGTTTTGACTGACTATTTTTCAAAATGGGTCGAAGCTGACTCATATGCTAGCATCAAAGACACACAATTGGAGGCCTTTGTTTGGAAGAATGTCATATGCCATCATAGAGTACCATACGAGATCGTTATAGACAATAGTTCGCAGTTTATTTCCAATCGGTTCGAAGCTTTCTGCAAAAATGGAAGATCAGACTTAGCAAGTCCACTCCAAGGTATCCACAAGGAAATGGTCAAGTAGAAGCAATCAACAAGACAATCCTTGTTGGCCTGAAAAGGTCCTCGATGAAAAGAAGGGACGCTGGGCAGATGAATTAGAAGGAGTGTTGTGGTCTCACCGTACAACTCCACGATGAGCAACTGGTGAAACCCCATTCGCCCTTGTCTACAAAACATAGTGCGTCATTCCACCAGAAATACATTTTCCCGGAGTGCACCGCAGACTTCTTCCATAACAAGAAGGACTCAATCACCTATTAATGCTTGACGAGTTAGACTTAATCAATGAAAGACGAGATCATGCCTTGATCAGGATCCAGAACTATAAAAACACAGCAACAAAGTACTACAACCCCAATGTTCGAGGATGAAGATTTTACAAAGGAGACTTAGTTTTGCGGAAAATTTTCCAAAATACAGTAGAAACAAATATTGGAAAACTGTGAGCAAACTGGGAAGGACCTGACAGAATCACAGAGGTAGTTAAACCCAGCGTTTACAAACTGGCCAGCATGTCCAATGTTCCATTACCAAGATCTTAGAACGCGATGCACCTCAAGAAATACTATCACGTAGGCAGCTCATCTTCAGATAAGTTCAGCTGCTCCCCTCCTTAAAAAGGGGGGGGAGGGGGAGCGGGGTACGTATACTTCCATCTTTGTAACAGATTCTACGATATATCAAAGCAAAGTCTTCAAAGACAAGTTTTACTTTCCGTCCTTTAAGGATCACTAAGTCTTAACAAAACAGACATCTACCTTGCATCCTCCACGGACTATTCGAATTCTTAAGCTAAAACAGGCATCACACCACATCTTCATTGCTACTGGCTAAAATAATGAGCTCTTACATCTATTTCGGATCTAAACTATCACATCCATCTCAGGATCAAAAGCGCGCTATACAAATATTTGTTTATTGTCGGAGCGGATATGTTTATGGTAATGTATCCGTAAATCGAAATGTTCATCCTGAACAATACAAGCATATGTCCATTGTCGGAGCGGTTATGTTTATGTTAATGTGTCCGTAAACCAAAATGTTCAAACTAAACTATGCAAGTTTATGTTCATTGTCGGAGCAGATAAGTTTACGGTAATGTATCTGTAAACCGAAATGTTCATCTCAAACATAACTATACAAACATATGTTCATATCCATTCGTTAGAACAGTTATATTTTTAAAAAGTATTCAGACTTGTTGCCAAATGAAAGAAGCACACTTGAAGTTTTCTCACAAACACATTTATCAAACACAAAGATGCTTCTGAAAACTGAAATGATACGATCGAGTGTTGATAAAACAAACATAGTAGTTCTTAAAAAGACTATAAAGCGGATAACGCCATCCAGGCACCGAATAAAGTTTTAAACTATACAAAAAATAAAGGGTCATAGGCTTCCAAAGCTTCAGGATTCTCAATCTTCTCCTTCTCTGGCTCTTTAGACTGCTCGGTTCCCTCTCCTTCGTGTTCTCAGATTACGGAATCAATAACCTTCTCCGGTTTGGGCGCGATCATAGCCTCTTCGACGTTCTCCTCTAGAGACTCCTTGGTGTTTTTCTCGGGAGACGGCTCGGGAGTCTTTTTCTAGTTGCCCTCACTCGATTCGGAAGATATCGGGTCCTCGGATGTCTTCTTTGAATCTGGCACAGCCAAACCTGGTGTTCTTCTGTTCGAACCAGAGAAGTCCTTAACACCGACACTTGCAGCGGCCATCTCCATGGGCTCACCATATTGAGCTCCTTCAAAAAGTCAGAGCGCAAAGGGGACAGTCTCAGGATCTCCCTCATATCTGCCACGAGCTTAGCAAATGCCTCTTAAGCCCCTTTCAAATCCCCTATATGCTTGGCCAGATTCTTCGCCTCGGCATCAAGAGATGGCGGCTCTTCACTTTGAAGCAATCCAATGAACTGAAGATTGCCTTTGATCTTAGAAAGGTCAAGCATGTCTTCTTTTGGCTCGCCATCGATCTTGCCGAGAAGTTTTTTGGCTCGAGAGACTTTGTCTTCAAACATCGTCATCATCTCACACTTAGCCTCCAAAACTGCTTGCTCCCTATTGACCTCGTGGAGCTCATTCGCCGCTTCCAGTTGCCTCGTTAGACTGGCAATGTGAGCATCGCACTTCGCCTTTCCAGACTCTAATCGCATGATCCGCTCATCGGCTTCCTTGCGATGCTTCCTGTACCGTTCTGCCTCAGCTTCGAGGTCCTTATCCCTCTTAATGGCCCTTTCCCGTTCAAAGGCATGACTCACCTCGACTTCTCTGAGCTTCCCATTAAGCTCAATAGCTTTCTTCCGGGCATCATCAACTCTCTCCTTGTCTTTGCGAGCATCAGATTCATACCCCAGAACCATCCTATTAAGATGGACTATGAATTGCGTAGAAATAAGGATGTTATTTAGCATACATGAATGACAAGGTAAACTAAAACGGCTGGAGTCTCAGCGATAAGACAAACTTAAACAATGACAATGAGCATACCTTAACACCACGGAGAGACACCTCGTTATAGGACTTGTCCCTAAGCAAGGTATCGGATGGAGGGAGATGATCACCTGGACAGGTGATCTTTGAGAAGATAGCCGCAGATGCCGTAACATCATTGTAATCCCTGTCAGCATTAAAGGGCGTAGCAGAAAGAAGAATTCCTCGGGATGATTTGAGGTACTTCAGTGCGTCGTTGTCGCTTCGACGCTTCGGCTAATCCTTCACCCTGGTCATCTGTCGATGACTGACATTTTCTGCTCGGGCCTTTTCTCTCTTTATTCTTTCCCTTGCCTTTTTCCTTATGTGGCAATAATTGGGAGTCCAGGGGGCAAAGATCCAGGACGACGCCTTGCAGAACTAAGGCAGTAGAAATCGGCTCGGGTAGTTTATCAGCAGAAAGAACCGGCTCGGAGATGGAAGCTTTGTTAGCATGAAAGTTCGGGGTCGAAGCTGAGCCAACGCTTCTGTCTATTTAGCCCTCTCCCTAGCTTCTGCCTCAGCCTTAGCTTTTGCAGTGGCTCTATCCCTGAACGTAGGTCTTCCCATGTTGTCTTCTGAGGAGTGAGAAGAGGATGATTGACCAACAGATTGACCGTCAAAGAGGGCTCGGGCTCTCTTCACTCGTTGAAGATTAAAATTTCTCTTCCAATTGCACTTCCGAGCCAAAAGCACTTCGTGGATTGAGGACAGGTCGGGAGGCAACGAGAGTTGGAGGTGACGTACTACAAAAGAGAGGTACAAACAAAGTCAGAAACCTAAAAAAGAAATCACTATATAAAGAAAACCCGAGCCATAGCCCAAACAAGCTATAGGTCGACTACCAAGTTCTCCCCAGCTTGTCTTAATGAAGCGAAGACATCTTGGACCCACCGACATCTCGGTGATGGGGACAAAGAAAAAATAATCCTCCCAGTTGTCATCTTTGCTTGGGAACCCCGCTATAATCTTCCTCTTTTCTTTACCCGATACATAATACTCCAGCTCCTCCTTCTTGCCACGACGTCTAAATTTGAGCAGACTTCTCAGATGTTCGACCCCGACTTCTACATCGCATTCATAGCTTCTGACGAGGATACCAACCAAGTGCCAAATCCCCCGAGCATTGATTTGAGCGAGGGCTAAGTTGTGTTTCCACAAAACCACATGATTACTTCAGGGATCAGGAACCATAGGAAGCAGCGGTAGAAAAAAATCTCATAAAGAGTAAAGTGATCGGGGGGGGGGGATGATTGGCTCGGTCCATCTTCGAGGGAGGAACAAATTCAATCTCCTCGGCGATATTGAATCTTTGCTGAAGGGTTGCTAAGGAATCTACAGTAGAGAGAGTTGAACCCGGCAGGTCGGGTCATTTCTTAGCTTTCCGCTTCCTTGGGGCTCGTCGAATATGACCTACCAGGTGCTCTAGCTCTTGTCTTGCAACAACAGGATCGTAGAGCCAATCCTCTGGCTCAAGTTTTGCCTGCTCGGGGTCCACTGTGTCGGCAAAAGGATTGACCGTCTCGTCAAAAGGAGAATCATCAAATTCCTAGGGATTGCCAGCATTGCTTTCGATTCTCGCAGATTCAGAAAAATACAAATTTTCTACCAAGTGTAGAAGGACCTACCCCGACTCGTTTGAATCATTTAAATCCTCTGAAACACCTTGCACGAAGAAATGGCTCGACAAAAACTTTGAGCATCCAACGGCTCGTAAGAGAAAGATGGCTCGGGAAATGAAGATTGATCAGAGCTCTCAAAAAACCTAGCATACGGATCAGACGCAGACGATTGAGACATCTTTTTGGTTCAAAGACGGGTTGGGATCCTTGAATGAGAAAACAGCTCGGGGCTCTCAATAACTTAAGAAAACGGATCGAAGCCTTATAAGGATTGAAGAACAGATCAAGATCTTCTAAATAAATTAAAAATTAGACCTAAATCTTCAAACAATCGCCAGAGAATTGAAGAACAGCGGCGGAGCTGATTGAAGATGGGTCGGGAAACTCAAATGGGCCGGCGGCGAAAGAGGAGTAGCGGAGACCCTAGCTTTAAAAAAAAAAACTTCAGCAAAAAATAGAGAGAGAAAGGAGAGAGAGGCTACCTGTTTTGGAGAATTTTTCGGAGAAATGATGTTATGAGAAATCGAGAGGTATCACGGTTTATATGACAAATAGTGACATCATACGCCTCGGAAATCAGCATAAACATTTAGACTCCCCGAGAAAGTTGATAATTTCCCAAAGTCCGTGGAGATCCCCGAGCCAAACTCTTGATTAACCCGAATCAACTAAGCAACATAACTGCTCGGTGGCACATTTCAACGCCTCGGGGACTTTATCAAATCACCTTAATGATTCGGCACCCCAGCTTCAATGGTTCGGCGAGTTCACCAAAACAGTTCGGGATCACCACAATAATTCGGCTAGGGATGTTAACTTCAGATTTCTCTTTACCTCGACACTTTAAACATTGAAACTGCCAAGCTGGGGGGGGGGTTAACTGTTGGGGTCATTTTCACCCACCCGAAGTTAACAGATGAGAAAATGCCTGAAGTATCGGGAGAAGTATACATCGGTGTCAACTAAGTGTCACAAACACCCGAGCCAAACCCAAATGGCTCGCGTGCCACATGAAACGGCTCGGTGTTAACTAAGTGTCACGAACACCTGAGCCAAACTCAAACGGCTCGATGTCAACTAAGTGTTACGAATATCTGAGCCAAATTCAAATGGCTCGGGTGTCACATGAAACGGCTCGGGTACACAACTGCCATTACAGCTCCAACCACCCGAGCCGTAGGAGAGTGAACCCGAGCCATAATGAGGTAAATCTTGAGCCGCAGAAGGATGCCACCCGAACCACGGAAGGATGCCACCTGAGCCTTAGAAGGATGCCACCCGAGCCGAAGGCTATACAAGTCGTAGTAGGAAATTATCTGAGTCAGAAATGCCCAAGCTAAATCAAGAGGCCCTGCCCACTTTGCCGAAAGAAAGGGCTTGACTCGTGAGAAGAAGGAAAAAGAAGATAAAGATGGAGAAAGAAAAGGAGCGAAAGAATAGGAAAAACCTCCTTATCATTTTAGGAGTCGCCCTAGCCAATTCAGAATTATATATATATATTCAGGTACCTCCCTTGAAAAGGGGATCCGCAATTGACTTAGCAAAACCCTACACTTTTTGCTCTGCAAACACTTGTACGAAAAGCTTTTCAAAACAGCAATAAAAACCATCTTTGGATCTTCGTTTGTGTGGTTTTAATCTCAGAAGTTTCAGATCACTTAAAAATTCATAACCAAATTCAATTGTGTGGATTTACACTCCCACATATGTCTTCAGCTCGGGTTATACCGATCCCATCTCTACGGCTCGGGTACAACGAGCACATATTGATATGTCTTCAGTAAATCGGGTGTATCTTGCCAACTTCAGCTCCAAATGATATAATTCCAACTCTATTGGAAAGCTGTCTCAAAGATCTTGTTTGTCATCACCGAACCGATCTCTTTAGTATGTTACCGAACTAATCCGTGCTCTTTAGCTCAACGGCTCGGTTTTCCAAATCCTTTATGGGTTTGGTCCATCAAGGCTTCTTGGGCTTGGTTCATGATGAGTTGAGCTTGTCATGCTCGTCCATTTTCTATACTTAGTTAAATTTCTGTTGATCTCAGTGGGGTGAAAACCGACCCCAACAGTTAGTCCACAGCTCGGCAGTATCAATGATGGTGATGCCGAGGTGAAAGTAGTCGTTACTGAGATCAACATGCCGAGCTGAAATAGGCCTTTATGACACGCCGAGCCATTTCATTGATCACTTTTCCGACTTGTTTCTTTGATCAAATCACCGAGCTGTGCCTTCGATCAATTTGCCGAGCTATTTTATTGTAAGAGTACTTGGCGAGGCATTTAGGCCGGGGAAAACATGACGAGCCATTTTGCCGAGGAAAATGTGACGAGGCATTTTGCCAAGTAAAACATGATGAGGCCTTTTGCCAACGAAAACATGACGAGCCGCTTTGCAAAAAAAACGTGACGATGCATTTTGCCGAGATGCTGTGCCGAGATTATCATGACAAGGCGATGCACCAGAACTATTAATGTTGCTTTGTGAGACTTTTTCAAGGGCCAAGTTCCAACAGACACCTTGCAAAAAATTGAAAAGAGTATTCACGTCGTTCCGATCCGGGTGTTGTACTTGATGTCCTTGCTTCAAACTCATAATCGTAACGAGCTGAGATTAGTTAGCCGAAGCGTGTTAGGGTAACTCGCACCTCTGCGCAGAGTGGCTAAGTTCCAGTGTGCTATGAAGTGATGTTTACTAGGTTTTAAGAAGTTAAAGACCAGCGTGCTAAGGAGCGAGTGATTACCGGGTTTTGGTTATTGCCTTTGGTTTTAGGGCCTACGATGTACCATCGACTTACATGGCCGTTTCGATAAAATATGCTTAAGTATCTCATACTAAATGACATACGTTTAGTACTATATTTTTGAGATGTTAAAGACTAGTGTGTTAAGAAACGTGTGATATCTTGGTTTAGACGAAAAATGTTTATGTATCTCACACTAATGATATACGTTTAGTGTTATGTTTCTAAGATGTTGCGACCAGCGATCAGTTGCTAGGTTTAGACGAAACATATTTAGGTATCTTATTCTAACGGTATACGTTTAGCGCTATGTTTTCAAGATGTTGCGACCAACAATTCGTTTGTTGGGTTTTAGATGAACCATTTCGGATTACGGATGCATTTTCATAAACGTATCCGCTCCGACAATGGACATATATTTGTATAGTTTAGGATGAATATTTCGGCTTACAGATACGTTACCATAAATATATCTACTCCGATAATGAACATATATTTGCATAGTTTAGTTTGAACATTTCAGTTTATGGATACATTACCATAAACGTATCCGCTCCGACAGTGGACAGATGCTTGTATAGTTTAGGATGAAAATTTTGGCTTACAGATCCGTTACCATAAACATATCTGCTCCGATAATGAACATATGTTTGCATAGTTTAGTTTGAATATTTTGGTTTATGGATACGTTACCGTAAACGTATCCGCTCCGAAAATGGACATATGCTTGTATAGTTTAGGATGAACATTTCAATTTACGGATACATTACCATAAATATATCTACTCCGATAATGAACATATGTTTGCATAGTTTAGTTTGAACATTTTGATTTACGGATACATTACCATAAATGTATCCGCTCCGACAATGGACATATGCTTGTATAGTTTAGGATGAATATTTCGGTTTACGGATACATTACCGTAAACATATCCGCTCCGACAATGAACAAATATTTGTATATCACGCTTTTAATCCTGAGAAGAATGTAATGTCCCGTTGCTGTGGCCAACAACAATGAGGTGATATGAAATGTCTGTTTAATTGAGACTTGTAATCCGTAGAGAATGTGAGTGGGATGCCTATTTTGTTAAGGCTTTAGTAATCCTTAAAGGATGTGATTTGAAGATTTTAACTTCGAAAAGTTTGCTTTAATTAGACATAGAGTCTATTATAAAGATGGGAGGATACGAGTATACGTACCGACTCCCCATTTTTTAAGGAAGGGGGCAGCTGAACCCATCCGAAGACGAGCTGCCTACGTACCCTTTCCAGAGATCAAGCCGCCTCGTAGTTCATGTAAAATACCTTAGTAATAGTATTTCTTGAGATGCATTGCGTTCTGAGATCCTAGTACTGGAATGTCGGGCATATTAGCGAGCTCGTACACTCCCGGTCGAATTGAAGTTAGATAGCTCGTTCTTTGGTTACCGGTTTGGCTTGGCTTTCTTCTGCTTCGTCTTCGTATTAATTTCTGCTACGGGATTCTTGAGCTTATCCTCGGCCATAACACAACTTCAAGACTCCTTCTGATTTCCACGAATTGTTTGGATTCCGTTCGGCTTCGGAAATTTTATGGACATGTGGTATGTTGATGGGACAGCTCTCATAGAATTTATTCAAGGAGTTCCCATGATTACGTTGTATATCGCGGGATGATCTGCCACCAAAAATTCTATGATCTTTGTTACTCATTCGGCTCGGATAGCATGATCGTTCCAAGTGACATCATTGTTTCTCCTGAAAATCTGGTTAGTGGCTTCGGCATTTTTGTAACTTCTGATAGATTGATCTCCATACGCCTTAACGTTTCTAAAAAAATAACATTGACAGAACTTTCCGTATCAATCAGCACTGTGGCAATGTCGTGGTCTCCTATGACCAGCTCGATAACGAGAGGATCGCTATGAGGCTGGTTAATGCAGATTGTTTCACTTTGCTCGAATAAAATCACGTCATTTGGCAAATTGTAGGTCGCCGACCAGTTTGTGCTAACATCCAGCTTGCGCTGGAACGCATTGATTGCGGACAGCGTATCTATGCAGTACTGGGATCCTCCCATTATCATGTTAATTCTTCTTCGGGAATCATGTTGTGTTGCCTCGTCGGTTTTCCTCCCTCTCGTAATCGCGTCTCTAGTTTGGACAGTATGATCAGACTGGTCTTCTTCGTCTTCTTGTTCGAGATCTTTGAGGCTGATAGTGTCACCGAGCTCTCCCGCCAGTAGTTTCGCCGTGAGTTTTTCCCCAAGACTCTGACAATTCTCGGTTGAGTGTACGTAGTAATGATGGTATTCGCAGTAGGCCTTCTCGTCATAATTCGTATTTCTCTTCCAGGTGCTTCTGGAGCTTCGTCCTTGGCTTTGGCCTCGGCCGTGGCCATAACCAGACGTGTCGACTTGATAGTTATGAGCTCCTCTGAAGCTGCCTTCGTGTTGAACGTATCCAGAGCCTTTGTTGATTTTCTTGTTACTTGGAAGGTTCAGAGCTTGAGGGGGATGGCTCGTTGGCTTTGTCTTACCGTACTTCTCTGTTAAGACTTCCATCTCTTCCTCATTCGTTATGAAGTCCGCGGCTCGGTGCATTGCATGTTGTATCGTAGTTGGCCATTCAACGCGATTTCTTTCAGGAAATTTGAATTGAACCACAGTGCCCATTTTAAGGTGAGCAGAGCGGCTTTGTCGCTGAGGTCTTCCACTTTGGACATGACCGCCTTGAATATTCCGATGAAACTTCGAAGGGTCCCGTTCTGCCCCTAATTTAGAGTCCACAAGTCGGCATCCGAGGTTCCGGTGTCCATAAATATGGAATAATGCTTCAGGAACCATGCAGATAGCTGTTTGAAGTTATCGATGGAGTTTCTCTCGAGCCTGGAAAACCATTGAAGAGCCGGTCCTTTGAGATGTTCCACGAATAAGAGGCATTGTCCAGCATCCCTCTCGCTTTCTTTGAAGTTGGCTCGACCCATTGCTATAACAAACACCATTATGTGCTCCTTTAGATCGGATTTCCCTTCGTAAGTTGGTACTTTAATTTTTTCAAGATCAAAAATCCTCGTGTAGGTGATCCGAGCTGTAAATGGGGTGTTTTGTGCTTCTGCGAGCACCCGATCTATTTTAGGCACTTTGCTGGTCGCTCTGTGCATCTGGGACCGGACAGCTTTAATGTCGGTAGCGGTTCGATCCATGTCTGCTCGTATTGCGGCCATCTCCTCCTTCTGGGCTCGGATTGCTGCTTTTCTCTCCTCGTCGATCTGAGCTTGTTCGGCCCAGAGGATGTTCTCTTCTTCTTCGGTCAAGTCATGTTCTCGCTCCAGGTCGGTTCCACGTTGTTCAGCTTGGGCTTGGCCAGCAGCTGCAAGCTCGGGGTCGTGAAGATTCTCCGTGTTGCGCTCCACTTGATTCTCCTCCTCTAGATTGATTATTGGGGCTGATTCGTCCTCCATCAGTGCGTCACCTGCTCCTCGTGTTCCGGAGTTTGGATTTGGTGAGTTTTGATGGAGTGGCGGCAATCTTCCACAGGTTCTCTACACGTTGAGGGGTAGTCGAGAAATTGAGGGTTGTTGGGTTAAGGCGCCTTCCGATTCATCTTGTTGGGTCCAGACCTGAGCCCACTCCTCTGTTTCAGCTTGTCTTGCTCTTTCGCCTTCTTGAGTAGTGTCTCCAGCATGGACTTCATCTGAGTCAGAGCCTCCGGGGTTGTCATTGCGATCTCCTGTGTCGGGTTCTCCTTTTCTCCAGGAGGATCGACTCTAGTATCCTTCGGGTCGGCAGCGTTTTTGTCTCCGTCGTTAGTCATCTTCTCTGGAACGTTCGTACGGTGGTTTTTTTGAGTAAAAAAATTTCAAAGTCCCCACAGACGGTGCCAAATTGTGGGGTTGTAAATTCACACAATTGAATTTGGTTAGACTTTTTAAGGGATCTGAAACTTCTGAGTAAAAACCACGAAAGCACAAACAGAGATCCAAAGATGGTATTTTTATTAAAGCTGTTTAGAAAGCTGTTACAGAATAATGAGTGTTTGCTAGGTAAAATTGCGGATCCCCCTTTCAAAGGATGTACATGAGTATTTATATCAATTTAAGTCGGCTAGACCTATTCCTATTGCGATAAGGAAAACTCCCTATTTTCTCGGCTTTTTCCTTTCTTCATCGTTATCTTACTTTTTTGTCTTTATCTTCTTCTCATGGGCCAAGCTCTTTGTTTCGGCAAAGTGGGCCGATCCCCTTGATTTAGAAACGAATATATTGGTTTGATTCGGGTGTCTACGGCTCGGGTGGCATTCTTCTATGGCTCGGGTGGCATTCTTCTGCGGCTTGGGTGGCATTCTTCTGCGGCTCGGGTGGCATCCTTGTGCGGCTCAGGTAACCAAGGTATTTGGTTCGGATCCAGCCGAGCCCAACTCTCCGGGTCGGGCTTCCGTTCCGCGCATGCTTCATTTGTTGACCAGATTGATACGTCTCCACGATAATTCATGTAACTTTCTGAACATTGATCCAAATAACTTCAAACTTCTTTGGGATGAAAGCTGACTCGATCATCTATCTTGTGTCTAAATTTTATCTCAGTATGTCTTCAGCTTGGGTCCTACCAAGCCCGTCTTTTCGGATCGATTACGACAAGCCCAAATTGATGCATCTCCACGATAATTGGTGTAACTGTCTAACCGTTGATCCAAATGACTTCAAAATTTTTTAGATGAAAGCTAATCAAATATCTTGTTTGTCACCAATTTTTAGCTCGGTATGTCTTCAGCTCGGGTCCTACCGAGCCGATCTTTGCGGCTCGGTTACGACGAGCCCAAATTCATGCATCTCTATGTTAATTGGTTTAACTTTCTAACCGTTGATCCAAATGACTTCAAAATTCTTTTGGATGAAAGCTAACTCAAAGATCATGTTTGGAACAATTTTCAGCTTGGTATGTTTTCAGATTGGGTCCTACCGAGCCGATCTTTTCAGCTCAGTTACGACGAGCCCAGATTGATGCATCTCCATGATAATTGGTGTTCTAACTGTTGATCCAAATTACTTCAAACTTATTTTGGATGAAAGCTGACTAATCATCTATCTCGCGCCCAAATTTTGGCTCGGTATGTCTTCATTTAGGGTCATACCGTTCCCAGCTCTACGGCTTGGGTACGACGAGCACATATTCATATGTCTCCATGATAATTGGTGTAACTTTCTGACCACTGATCCAAATGACTTCAAAATTCTTTTGGATGAAATCTGACTCAATCATCTATCTCATGTCCAAATGTCGGCTCGGTATGTCTTCAGCTCAGGTTATACCAATCCCATCTCTACGGCTCGGGTAAAACGAGCACATATTGATATGTCTTCGGTAAATCGGGTGTATCTTGCCAACCTCAGCTTCAAATGTATGATTCCAACTCCATTGGAAAGCTGACTCAAAAATATTGTTTTCATCACGGAACTGATCTCTTTAGTATGTTACCGAACCGATCCGATCTCTTTAGCTCAAAGGCTCGGTTTTCCAAATCCTTTATGGGTTTGGTCCATCAAGGCTTCTTGGGCTTGGTTCGTGATGAGTTGAGCTTGTCATGCTCGTATTTCTATACTTAGTTAAATTTCTATTGATCTTAGTGGGGTGAAAACCGATCCCAACACTGGTGCGATCTCAAATGAGAGCAAAGGATGAAACTCACCACGTCAAACTAAAGTTGGAAAGAATAGCTGGTAAACGCTCTATGTTGGAGAAGATGACGCACGAAGAACAAGTGGTCATGGATGCTAAGAGGCGGCAGTTAGCAGATAAAGAAAAGATTGCTGAGGAGGAGCTGAGAGGAATTACAGTTCCTCATATTGATTGGTTCACACTTGATATTTTGCTTATGGAGGACTAAAATTATTTAGAACTCTTGTTATCCTTTTTTGCATCGTGTGTTTGAACTTAAAACTTTAAAATATGAACTTATGTTTATTTTGGATTTGTTGTTTGTACTATTGTTTTGGATTTGTGTTTTTGTTTGTTGTGTCTTTCAACCTACTGATAGATTAGGAAGCAAAGTACGGGCATATTTGGGAGCAGAATACAAATAGACTTGGATTTAGAAGTAGAGTACCGACAGAGTATGGGAAGCATAAACCTAGATTTGGAGCAGAGTTTAGGCAGAACACGGTTAAATTTTGAACTTATGCTTATATACGTACAATTTATGTTTGTTGTTTGTACTCTTGTTTCGGTTTGATGACTCTTAAGATTCATATAAAATCTACTTTTATTGTTGCCTTTTTTATATTTAGTTAAATTATATAATCTAGATAAGTTATACTCAAATTTCCCAACTATAGAGTACGAGAAAATGTTGTGCTTTCTGCATTTAGTACTGCTTCTTCTCTGCATTTATACTAACCTTCTGATATTAACTTCCCGATCATGATAGTGTATACATAATTATTACGTATAAAAATTAAACATATATGTAGTAGTGAATAAAAAAGTAGGATAACCCCGCATTTAACTCTCTTACCTATATCTAGGCCCATTATACCAATGACAATACATGTAATAAACATCAACTTCAATGCTGGAAAACACGCTGATTCTTCATATTCCATTTATAAATTTATTATAAAAATTTCGAGGAAAAACTGGTAGCTGTTCTCATATTATAAATTTATTTTGTCAAATCCAAACTGGTCCCATTTTGAAGGATGGGCCTCAAGTCGTTTTATAATATTCTCGATTCTCTTCTGTTTCTTGTCAAGTTTAGCTTTTTTCTTCAAGATGTTCTCGTGAGTCTTGATTGCTCGCCGGTACTTGTCATTAAGCTTCATAAAATAAATTACAGATACATAAGGAACAACAACGGAAAAATCTGAAAAAGCATGCAACACCTTTACCTTAGTTATGAACTCCGTGGATTGCTGAAAACATCTCGGGTTATGGTTCATGAGTAAAACTGAAGGAATCTTCAATTCGGATTGTTCAAATACATTTGTTGAACTCGCAGAAGATTCATTATCATTAATCGGATTGAATACAAGATTGAAGACAGAGGCTACAGATGGCTTCATTAAAATTCGACTATATGTATTTGCAAATAAAGAAGAAGTGTTGAAGATAACCCACTTCATAAATACAAGAGTGGACCCACTTCCTAAATACAAGAATGGACCCACATCATAAATACAAGAGTGGTTGAGGAAATCCACTTCTTAAATGCAAGAGTGATGATGCTTGATATTCCATGTAAATGAAACTCTGCTGGTTTTTATTCTATTAAATACAACGCAAACACATACTCTTATAACACTTATGGGACCATGAGCCCATAAGGGACAGTATAAAACCATATATTAGGATTCCAGTGTCTCGGAGAAGTTCATTGATCAGATCTCTTTTTTTTATACCTCTTAGATCTAATATAAACCCTAAATTTTCTCTCGACATGGACGGAGATGGAGACTCATCATGGCTCAGGAATCACCTCATTCAACTCGACAAACCTTTCTTCGAGGTTACCTTTTTACCGTTTACTATCTGTATATGTTCGTCTTATGGTTCTGAATTCAGTTGGTAGACTATGGAGATTAATTAGTTAAATTTTAAACTTCAGCATTTATATGGAGATTAATTACTATGTTAGGGTTCTAACTTCAGTCGAAATTTTTTGGCATCCAGTGTCATGAAGGACATATAGTTACGACTCATGTATGTTCAATTCAGCCATGGACCTTAAAGTTCCATGTCCAGATGTAAAATTTGGTTGCTTGGAGGCTGTCCATTACGATGATATAGCAATGCATTTAGATGAGTGCATGTTCTCCCAATGTCTGTGTCCTTTTATGGTCTACGGATTTAGAGGCACATACCAAATGCAATATGACCACGCAAGCACTATACATTTTGAGCGGTTGCAGATGTCTAAATGCGATCAAACCGTGTCTATTCGCTTTCCTAAAACTGAAGTTTATGGAAGGATAATTCTCAGGGAAAACAGTAGGGAAGGAGGAGAACTTCTGGTTGTGGAGCGTTTCAAGTTGGAAGATCCCACTTTAACAAGCTTTGTTTCAGTTGCATTGCACCTAAAGTGGCAGGAATGGGAAAGCTCTACATGAAATTCATTTTGCACAATCCTCCAACCACTGCTTCCTATTATAATTTTTTATTGGACATAGTTGAGCATGTAACTTGTGAACTATTGGACCGTAATCTTCCTTTCGAGAAATGCCTGGGTGAAGTAGACGGACAAATGGTGTTGACCCAAGAAAGGGTGGTCAACATACTTATTTAGGGTTCTTCGGACGCAGAAGACTGAACTCATGTATTTTTTGGTTAATCTCTTTTGTTTAAACTTTTTATGTAATTTGTATGAACTCTTCTGTTTGTTTGTTTAAAATGAACCCGTGTCTGTTCTGCGATTGCAATTGAATTTGTATTACATGTTTACTACTGGCATAGTCTGAAGCAGGATAAAAGCAGAGTTTACTACTGGCATAGTCTGTAGAAGGTGTTTGGCAGAGTTTACTACTGGCATAGACTGCTATGAATCCCTTTATTTTGAGACTTGGATTAAAACTTATGGTTGATTTTTAAGACCTTTCTAGATGAAAATAAGTAGAGAAGGCGTAGTTTATGTGTGGGAGTCGAAATCAATACAATTAGATTTGTCGAAAGTTTGTTAAGAGGGGTGAAATTTCTGCGTATGAACCACGAAAGCGAAGATCCAAAGATGGTATTTTATTAAGCTGTTTCGAAAAACTTTTCGTTAAGTAAATTGCGGATCCCTTTTTCAAGAGATGTACATAGATATATATACTAGTTTGAGTCGGCGAGGCCAATTCCAAAGAGATAAAGAAAACTTCCTAATCCTTCGAGATTTCTATTTAGCTAAGTTGGCTTGGCTTCATGGGCCTTCGTCTTGACGTCGGCCGAAGATGGGCTTGTTGACTTCGTATAGAAATGACTTCGGCCATGATTTCGTATGGGATTGGCTTCGGCTGTGACTTCGTCTCTGGCCACGTTGGCTTCGTGTAGTAATGACTTCCGCCGCGGCTTCGTATAGAAATGACTTCGGCCACATCATCTTCGGCCATGATTTCGTATGGAATTGGGTTCGGCTGCGACTTCGTCTTCGGCTACATTAACTTCGACCAAGCTTGGCTTTGGCCAGGAATGGCTTCGGCCAGGCTTGGCTTCGGCCAGGCTTGTCTTCGGCCATATTTTTCCGAAGGTGGTTTTGCCGATGTGGAGCTCCTCGCCGAAGTGGAGCTCGTGTCGAGGCTAAAGTGAGCTCGTATCGTGCCTAAGTGGATTCGTATCACGGCCAAAGTGAGCTCGTATCGTGCCTAAGTGGATTCGTATCATGGTCGAAGTGAGCTCGTATCGTGCCTAAGTGGATTCGTATCACGGCCGAAGTGAGCTCGTATCGTCCCGAAGTGGATTCGTATCACGGCCGAAGTGAGCTCGTATCGTGCCTAAGTGGATTCGTATCATGGGCGAAGTGAGCTCGTATCGCTCCTAAGTGGATTACTATCATGGCCGAAGTAAGCTCGTAACGTGCCGAAGTGGACTCTTATCACGGGCAAAGTGATCTCGTATCGTGCCTAAGTGGATTCGTA
Organism: Pseudoturritis turrita; assembly: GCA_900406555.1. Lineage (NCBI taxonomy): Eukaryota > Viridiplantae > Streptophyta > Magnoliopsida > Brassicales > Brassicaceae > Pseudoturritis > Pseudoturritis turrita. Next base: position 302,336 of record OVBL01000459.1, on the reverse strand, counting down.
TCACGGCCGAAGTGAGCTCGTATCGTGCCTAAGTAGATTCGTATCACGGCCGAAGTGAGCTTGTATCGTGCCTAAGTGGATTCATATCACGGCCGAAGTGAGCTCGTATCATGCCGAAGTGGTGTTGCCCCGAAGCGATCCCTTGTCGAAGTGAAGGCTGTGCCGAAGTCTCGCCGTGCCGAAGTGGTGTTGTGCTGAAGTCTCGCCGTGCCGAAGTGGTTTTTGCCGTGCCGAAGTGGAGCTCGTATCGCGGCCGAAGCTGTCTTCGGCCAAGCTGTCTTCGACTAAGCTGTCTTCGTCCAAGCTGTCTTCGGCCAAGACAGCTTCGGCCACGATGGCTTCATCCAATCCATCGTATTTCGATACTTAGCCATTTCCCATTGATCTCAGCTGGGTGGATTCTGACCCCAACAGTTAGCCCCCCAACTCGGTAGTTTCAGTTATGATAGTGCCGAGGTAAAGGAAGTCTAAGCTTGGATCAATGTGCCGTGTCCATCGGTACGAGCCGAACCGACGTGATGCCGAATCCGTTGTTATTGATATTATGCCAGGTTCTCTATCTTCATATCGGTAATCTCATTTCCAGTAGAAATTTCTACATGCAACTGTGTTTTGGCACAATTTCCAAGGCATGATGACATCACCTTTTGCTTTAAGGGATTATACATACTTCCACTTCTCCTCATTTCTTCCTCACGTTTTCACTTCTCAAAAAATCTCTAAGAAGACAAGGTAACTTCCTTCCTCTCTTCTCTCTCCTGCATTCAAAGTTTTTTTTTTTTTTTGATTGGCTGCCGAGCTCTCTCTCTTTGTCGAACTGGCTTTGGGGTTGCCTAAATGACCTTGCCGATCGTGGGTTTGCCTAAGTGATTTTTTCTTTGGCCGAAGACTCCTTCTGCCGAAGTGTCTCGTATTCTCGCCGAAGTCCTCCCCTTTGCCGAAGTCGTTTTGCCAAAAAAAATTGTTTCCGCCAAAGTGGACTTCGTGTTTGCCGAAGTGGACTTCGTGTTTGCCGAAGTGGACTTCGTGTTTGCCGAAGTGGACTTCGTGTTTGCCGAAGTGGACTTCGTGTTTGCCGAAGTGGACTTCGTGTTTGCCGAAGTGGAGCTTTGCGTTTGCCAAAGTGGAGCACGTGTTGCCGAATTGGAGCTCGTGTTTGTCGAAGTGGAGCTCGCGTTGGCCGAAGTGGAGCTTGGCCGACGTGAGGCTTAGCCGAAGTCCTTTTTTCGCCGAAGTGGAGCTTTGGTCGTAGTCCTTTTCCCGCCGAAGTAGCTCCTTTGATTGATGACATGGCGAATCCTTTCGAAGTGAAAATCAAAGCGGAGAATTGGAGTTTTGATCTTGCTACGATGAAGCGGGATGCGGGTCTCCAAGCATGTTCTTCAAGGCGACGAGCTTCTCAGAGTGGATCCAAGCGTGAGGTACCTGATCCACCAGGGTCTACTCTTTTCACTGCGGAATCTTTGGACAGTCTTAGGCATCGGTTCAATATCTCCGAAGAGATTGAGCTTATCCTTCCATCAGCATTAGATCGAGCCGATGAGCCTCCAAAGGGGTGTTTTACTTTGTACGAGAGCTGCTTCTACATGTGCTTTCTCTGGTTTCCGATACCAAAGGTCATTCTTGAGTATCTATGGAAGCATAGGTTGGCTTTGGCACAGATAGCTCCTCGCGGTATTCGGCACTTGGTTGGAATTGTGGTTCGTAGTTTCGAGTGCGGTGAGGAGATTTCCGTGGATCACTTGTTGAACTTGCTTTCCTTTCGAAAATTTTGTTCTAAGGATTCGCTTCTCTATTCTATCTCGAACAAGGTCCACCGTAAAATTATCGGAGGTTTTCTAAGTAAAGATAGATATTGGGAAGACTATTTTTTCTTCGTGCCCATTTCCAAAGCTTCAGTTGGTACCGATTGGATTAAGAAGATTAGGACCAGATGGAGAGCTTTACGAATTTTTCTACTTTGTTGAATATATCGTGACCTTCTGCCTTGTTTGTTGGTTTTGCAGTTCCTAACCCAATCTCCACGTGTCCTCCAGACGTAATTACACTTTGCAAGACTCTTGCTTCCGACGAGTGTGATTGGCAAAGAGATTTTACTCTTCAAGGAGTAGAGAAAGCACGAGCTCGACACTTTGGTTATTATTCTCCAAGCTCAACTTCTTCGTCTTCTCCTTGCAGTACGAGGAGAGCCATGGGAAGGCGATCATCGGTTCGTGAAAGGATGGAAGCCAAAACCCGCGCCAATATTGAACAAGCGGAGATTAGCCAAACTGAAGTTTCCGCCGAGCAGCTAAGTGCTGCCCTCGCTTTTCCCTCGGCCGACCCGTCCGTAGGGCCGTCCAAGTTAGCTCCGTCCGTTCTCAACGTGAGAGAGATCATGTTGGGTCTTAGGCAACTAGATTCGTCTCCGGTTCAGCGTAGAAATGGTAAGGCTGTGGCCATGAGTGAAGAGGCAGAACAGGTGAAGCTGGCCCGGAGGTGTGCCCTTACGAAGGCCGAGAAAGGGAAAGGTCTTCCTAAGGATGATGTTCCTAGACGCAAAAGGCATAATGCTCCAGTTCGCGACGCTGTCGAGCACGAATCGACTTTGGAGCCGGTATCTTTGTCGTTTGCTTCTGAAATGGTTTGCGATGATGCGTCAACATCGGCTACTCTTTTCTCCAAAATTCTCTCTACGGGGATTGCTTCCCTCCTCCAGATACTCTGTCTCGGAGCAAACCGTATGCCGACATGTCTCTTCGTGGTACTAAGGTACTTCATGTCGACCTTCCTTTCTCCTACTTTGTTGAAAATGCGATATCTAACCTTTTCTTTCCGTTCATTTTCTGGCCTCCATTAACAAAATGGCGTTTGGCTACGAGGCGGATGCCCGAAAGAATGCAAGGAGAGTCTAGCGTGCACGGAGAGCGGCCGAAGAGCTTCAAACCAAGCTCGACGAAGCTGAGCGCGAGCGTGATGCCGTGACGGAGACAGCGTTTAAACAGAAAGAACACTTGGAGGCTGAGGCGGAAATTCACAAGGAGAGGCGTGGCCGAGCCGACGATAGGGTTCTTTACTTAGAGTCTTCTCGGGTTCGGCAGGAGGCTCAAGTTGCCGAGCTTCAACGGATGCTTAGCTCGGAGAAGGCCATGACTGACAAAAAGGTGGAGCGAGCTGAGAAAATGGCGATGCAAAGAATGGCAAAGAAGTTCCAGGCCAAGGTTGACCAAGCCAAGGAGAAGATTAATAGCTTGGGCGGGTCGTCGAAAAATAACGTGGTCGATCTCGCCCAAGTTGATGGTAACCTTGAGCTGCTCCGTGGTGACGAACCACCCTCGTTGGATGCCGAAGTTGAGAAGTTTCATGGATGAAAAGCTAGGTACGATGGCGCTGATGATGAGTTTGACAGGTTGGTTACCGAATTAGGCAACGACTTGGTGGTTTTGCCGATTTCTGAGGATTCGGCCAATGCCATGCTGGGTAACGAGTCTGTCGAAGTGTTAGCGGCGAATGTCGGGGTTTGCACCTTCTCTGGATCCAACAGGGGTACTCCCGGTTTTTCTTTGCTTGGTTTAAAAAAAAGCTTCCGAATCCAGGACGACAACCGAATCCTCCGATGATGATGATGTATCTTCAAAGGGTAAGATTGCTGATGATGGGGATTGCCAAACCCATTACTGAGGACGCGCCGAAGACTATGGCTTGGCCTATCCCATTTTATGTTGTCGTGCTTGACTTTATTTGGACATCGTGCCTGGATGGCTTTATCCATATCAACTTGTTATGTTTGCCTTGTGGCTTTTGTTTTCGTTGTGTCGTTTCTTTATTTTCAAAAATCGTTGCTGAATGCTTTTTATCCAAGGAGGATTGATTTGTTTCACTGCATCTTGCATTAATGTTAATGCCAACGATTCGTTTGTTGGGTTTAAGATGACTATTCCGTAAAGGATATGACATTATGGTCTTAGCTTCAAAAAGTTTGCATTAAGTAGACGTAGAGCCTATTATAAAGGTGGGAGTATACGAGTATACGTACGCACTCTCCCCCTTTTTTAACGAGGGGGCAGCTAAACCCATCCGAAGATGAGCTGCCTACGTACCATTTGTAGGGATCAAGCCACCCGTAGTTCATGTTAAGTGACTCAGTGTCCGTAAAACTTTGCTTTAATAGCTCATTCTTAGGTTGCTGGTTCGGCTTGGATCTCTTCTCCTTCGTCTTCGTGTTAAATTCTGCTACGGGATTTCTAAGCTTATGCTCGGCCATAATACAAATTCGGGACTCCTTCTGATTTCCACGAATGGTTTGGATTCCATTGGGCGTCGAGAACTTTATGCACATGTGGTATGTTGAGGCCACGGCGGGCATCGTACTTAACCAAGGGGTTCCCATAATGACGTTGTAGATTTCCGGTGATCGGCCACCAAAAATTCCACGATTTTGGTTACTTCTCCAGTCCGAATATGTAGCTTGATTGTTCCGATTGTCATTGTTGTTTCTCCGGAGAATCCAATCAATGGTTTTTGAGTTGCCATTACTTCGGATAGGTCAACGTTCATTCTTCTGAGAGTCTCTTTGAAGATTATGTCCACCATGCTTTCCGTGTCTACCAACACTCTGGCCACATCGCAATCGTTGATGATTAGTTCGGTTACGAGTGGGTCATCGTGAGGTTTGTCGATTCCGATAGTTTCCCTTTCTTCAAATGTGATTATGTCATTTGGGAACTTAGAAGGTTTAGACCAATTGACGCTGACATCGGCTGGTCGTTGAAAAGCCTTAATCGATGAGATGGTATCTGAGCAGTAATGAGATCTGCCCATTATCATGTTTATCCGTCTTCTGGGTCCAGATTGTGGGGTGTCGTTGTCTTGCCTCCCTCGCTTAGGAAGGTCTTCATTCACCTACTCGGGAGGTTCGCGTTGGTATCCATGTCGAAATCCTTAAGGCTAATATCACCCTTGAGTTTGCCACCTGCCAAGTTTGCAGCGAGTTTTAAGCCTAGAATACGGCAATTTGCAGTTGAATGTCCGAAGATATGGTGGTGTTCGCAATAAGCCGATTTGTCGTAAGTCCCTTGGCCCCTGGTCCACGTGCTATTCCATGTTCCTCTTCCTCGGCCTTGGCCTCGTCTTTGCCCGTATCCTGACGAGTCAACTTGGTAACTATGGGCTCCTTTGAAACCTCCTTCGTTCTGGACGTATCCAGGGCCTTGGTTGCCCTCTTTGTTGTTTGGTGGGTTCGGACCACAGGGAGGATAGTTGTAGACTTCGCCTTTCCGTGCTCCTGGGCAAGGATCTTCACTTCTTCTTTGTTGGAGGCGAAGTCCGTTGCTCAATGCAATGCATCCTGGATCGTAGTTGGAGCATTTAGCGCAATCTCCTTTCAGAAATCTGAGTCGAACCACAAGGCTTTCTTTAATGCTTGCAATGCGGCCTCGTCACTTATCCCTTCTACTTCGACAGTACCGACTTGAACCGCTCGATGAAAGCTCGTAACATCTCATTTTGTTCTTGCCCCATGGTCCATAGATCTGCATCTGATGTTCGGTATTCCATGAATATAGCATAATGCTTGAGGAATGATGATGACAGCTGATTGAAATTATCGATCGAATTTCTCCCGAGCCTAAAGAACCATTGGAGAGCTGGCCCTTTAAGGTGCTCAACGAACAAAAAGCAATGACCAGCGTCCTCTTTGCCTTCTCTGAAGTTTGCTCATCCCATTGCTATCGCGAAGGCTGTCAGGTGTTCCTTTGGATCGGTCTTTCTTTCGTAAACCGGTATCTTCATTTTCCCTGGGTCAGAAACCTTTGCCTTCGTAATTTGAGTTGTGAACGGGGTGTTATGTGCTTCTTCAAGCACTCGATCGAGTTCGGGAGCCTTGCTGGTAGCCCTATGCATTTGATATCGAACAAATCGCATCTCAGCGGCAGCTCACTCCATACCGGCCCGAATTTCAGCCATCTCCTCCTTCTGAGCTTGGATTACTGCTTTTCGCTCTTCTTCGATCTGGGCTTGTTAGATCCAGAGGATGTTCTCCTCTTCCTCGGTAAAGTCTTGATCATGGCCGAGGTTGGTATCGCATCGTTTGACTCGAGTTCGGCTTGCACTTGCAAGTTCGGCTTTGCGGCATTTTCCAAGTCGTGTTCACCTTCTGGGTTTTCCTCCAGGTCGATCACCGGATTCGTTCCATCCGCAGTCTGCATGTTTGTTTCTTGCGTTCCCGTATTCAGTTCGGCGGTTGCGGTTGGTTGGTTCGGCGGAGGTAATCCGCCTTGGGTTCTCGGCGTATGGTGAGGCGTTGAGAAATCAAGGGCTGTTGGATTGAGACGTCGAAGGGGGCGCCTTATTAGGTCAACTCCTGAGCCCCTACCTCGGGCTTGGCTTGCCGTCGCAAGGACTTCCAGCTTGTCGGTAATCGTTGTGTTTAGCTTATCCTGCTCCTCCGCCTTTTTGAGCAGCGTCTCTAGCATCGTCTTTATCTGAGTCAGGGCCTCCGGGCTTGTCTCCAAAACTCCAAGCGCTGGTGCATCTTTTGCTCCGGATCCATCGACCCTGGTGTCATGCGGGTCATTAGTTCGTCTTTCTCCGTCGCCGGTCATCTTCTTCGGATCATTCGTACGGTGGTTCCTTGGTGTAAGAAAGTTTCAAATCCCCCTCCTTCTCGCGCCAAATTGTGGGAGTCGAAATCAACACAATTAGATTTGTCGAAGGTTTGTTAAGAGGGGTGAAATTTCTGCGTATGAACCACGAAAGCAAAGATCCAAAGATGGTATTTTATTAAGTTGTTTCGAAAAGCTTTTCATACAAGAGTTTGAGAGCAAAAAGTCTAGGGTTATGCTAAGTAAATTGCGGATCCCTTTTTCAAGAGATGTACATAGATATATATACTAGTTTGAGTCAGCCAGGCCAATTCCAAAGAGATAAGGTAAACTTCTTAATCCTTCGAGATTTCCGTTTAGCTAAGTCTGCTTGGCTTCATGGGCCTTCGTCTTGACGTAGGCCAAAGATGGGCTTGTTTACATTGTATAGAAATGACTTCGGCCACATCATCTCCGGCCATGATTTCGTATGGGATTGGCTTCGGCTGCGACTTCGTCTTCGGCCACGTTGGCTTCGTGTAATAATGACTTCTGCCGCGACTTCGTATAGAAATGACTTCGGCCACATCGCCTTTGGCCATGATTTCATATGGAATTGGCTTCCGCTGCGACTTCGTCTTCGGCTACGTTGACTTCGGCCAAGCTTGGCTTGGCTAGGATTGGCTTCGGCCAGGCTTGGCTTCGGCCAGGCTTATCTTCGGCCAGGTTGACTTTGGCCAAGCTTGGCTTCGTATGGAATTGGCTTCGGCCGCGGCTTCGTATAGAAATAACTTCGTATGGAAATGACTTCGGCCAGGCTGACTTCAGCCAATCTTAGCTTCAGCCAGGATTGGCTTCGGCCAGGCTTGGCTTCGGCCAGGCTTGGCTTCGGCCAGGCTTGGCTTCGGCCAGGCTTGTCTTCGGCCAGGTTTTGCCGAAGGTGGTTTTGCCGACATAGAGCTCCTCGCCGATGTAGAGCTCGTGTCGCGGCCGAAGTGGACTCGTATCACGGCCGAAGTGAACTCGTATCACGGCCGAAGTGAGCTCGTGTCGTGCCTAAGTGGATTCGTATCACGGCCGAAATGAGCTCGTATCGTGCCTAAGTGGATTCGTATCACGGCCGAAGTGAGCTCGTATCGTGCCGAAGTGGACTCGTATCACGGCCAAAGTGAGCTCGTATCGTGCCTAAGTGGATTCGTATCACGGCCAAAGTGAGCTCGTATCGTGCCTAAGTGGATTTGTATCACGGCCGAAGTGAGCTCGTATCATGCCGAAGTGGATTCGTATCACGGCCGAAGTGATCTCGTATCGTGCCTAAGTGGATTCATATCACGGCCGAAGTGAGCTCGTATCGTGCCTAAGTGGAGTCGTATCACGGCCGAAGTGAGCTCGTATCATGCCGAAGTGGACTCGTATCACGGCCGAAGTGAGCTCGTATCGTGCCTCAGTGGATTTGTATCACGGCCGAAGTGAGCTTGTATCGTACCCAAGTGGATTTGTATCACGGCCGAAGTGAGCTTGTATCGTGCCTAAGTGGATTCGTATCACGGCCGAAGTGAACTCGTATCGTGCCGAAGTGGTGTTGCGCCGAAGTCTCGCCGTGCCGAAGTGGTCCTCTTCATTCCAAAGTTGTTTTCGCCATGCCGAAATGGAGCTCGTATCGCGGACGAAGCTGTCTTCGGCCAGGTTGTCTTCGGCCAAGCTGTCTTCGACCAAGCTGTCTTCGTCCAAGCTATCTTCGGCCAAGCTGTCTTCGGCCAAGACGACTTCGGCCATGATGGCTTCATCCGATCCATCGTATTTCGATACTTAGCCATTTCCCATTGATCTCAGCTGGGTGGATTCTGACCCCAAGATTATGCTGATTGTAAGCAAAGAAGATGCAGGTTAAATTCAGAGTCAGCTTATCATCTCAGTTTATGCTGAGTGTAAGCAAAGAAGATGCAGAGTACGAGCAGAAGCTGTGTCTTCTCGGTTTACACTCTATAAGGGTTGATTTTTTTTACCCTTGTAGATGAAAATCAGTAGAGAAGGCGTAGTTTATGATTCATGTAAGCGAAGAAAAAACAGAATAAGTTATCTTCTACTAACGAAGGAAAAACAAAATTTCTGCTTGTACGTCGTAGACTTTGGTTAATATAATATTTACTATATACAGATAAATACTAACCATGCAATTAAATTTGAACAATGTAGGGATCGTAGATATCTGCCATTTTCTGCTCATCACACATGGGTTGTTCGGTATACGAAGATGTCTCATCCAACAACTTTGCAATGAGCTTCATCCTCCACTTCATCATTTTGGCATTACACAATTTACGTACTGATAGCATCAATCTAAACATGTGACACTCAATGTATTTGAGTGCGTATACTCCATAATCACCTACTAGTGGACGCATTTTGGGAACATCTTTATCAATTCTGATTTTATACTCTGTTTTATCGTAGTCACTATACCACATATGGACTGCGGCAGGAACCATTTGAGCAAAAGGCGTCGCCACTTCCAGAATATATGCTTGATTCAAATTTAAGCTATCATATCTTTCGACAACCCAATCAACCAATGATATGACCGTCCCAACCCAATGACTCTTGCCCACGTGTAGAACGCAGTATAACGTATCAACATCTTTGCCCCATACCAACTTTGTTGCGGCATAAGCTGGATGAATACAATGTACAGTCTCCAAAGTACCACCAGGCCATCTGTCAAGTTTACGCCACTCGTCGTACCTATTATTCCAAAGCATTTCAAATGGTGTATCCAATATAGCAATCCTCTGACTCTTGAAAGAACTAGGATTTCTCTTTAGCCTTAGTCTATACAAGTTCAGTGCTCTGTCAACGTGCTGATAATAAAAGAAGGACAAATGTTAGATACCAAAGCAGAGTCTACCAGACACACAACAACAACAAAGCAGAGTCTGCCCGATACACAACAACAAAAAAGCAGACTTTGCCCAATACACAACAACAATGGTCTGCAAGCTAAACATGAAATAAACACTTTTGGCATATCCACTGTTGACGAGGAAGAATGTACTTACCATATCGTGTAACCATTCCCTCGGCTCCAAAAGTAGGTTGAACAATTTATGGGCCTTTGTATTCCCTTCAATTGGATAAATATTTGTTCTGTCGAAGAAAATCAACATTCAAGTTAGACTGTAAGATAAAATAGACGATCTGAGAGGTTGTGGGTACTTACTTATCCGCTCTGAATACGTTCATCCTGTTCACCAGTGCTTTGTCAACATCTTTAAATACAATTTTGTACGCAGATTTCTGGGCCATTGGTTTGCATTGTTGCTAGGTACAACATGAACTTTTATCGATTTAGTTAACCTTTCACTCCTCCTTGTTATTTTCTCCTGTGTGTTGGTCTGGCGAAGATTTATGTCGCTTTTGTATCTTTCGATTTGAGATGTACTTAGGTGGACTGTATCCACTAATGGTTCAATGACATTAACTTGCTGGGAGTTTCCTCTTTCTCTTCCTTCAATGATTTTGACTGAATCATCCGACGAATGTACAGAATTTTCAATGTCAATCACTGAGCTATCATTACCATCTGCTGCAGTGGAAGCAACTGTCTCCATACAGACGTTGGTTATCAATGCCGTAATGGTATCATCTTCACCTTCGTTTTCTTTGGCATCAGCTGCCTTTTCTTTGGCATCCTTAATGCACTGGTTTCATCTGCTACAGCGGTATTCTTAATGTAGACATTAGTTTCATCTAGCGTAATGTCATCATTTGCACAAATGTTTTCTTTGCAATCATCTGCCTTACAAGAGGCATCCTCGGCCTTTTCATTCCCATCATTTTTTCACCATCAGTTGCTTCGTTGGAAGTATTTGCCTTATCAATAACCTCTTCTTTACCACCATCTGCTGCAGTGGCATCCTCTGCCTGAAGGCAGACGTTGGCATCATTTTCTCTTTTTTCTTCTTTGGCATCCTATGCCTTTTTACTCCCATCTATTTTTTCACCATCTCCAACTCCACCATCATCTTGGAGATGTCCTTCTTTGGCATCCTCTGCCTTTTCACTCCCATCATTTTGAAGATGTTCTTCTTTGGCATCCTCTGTCTTTTCACTCCCATCTCCATCATTACCATCATCTTGAAGATGTTCTTCTTTGGCATCCTCTGTCTTTTCACATTTGTATATTTTTTCATCATGGAACATATCTTCAAGATGTTCTTCTTTGGCATTCTCTGCCTTTTCACTCCAATCTAATTTTGCATCATCTCCTAATTTTTCTTCTTTGGCATCCTCTGCCTCGATGCCATTATTAGTTACTTTTTCTTTGGCATCTCTTCCTTTATCATTTGAAAAAGAGGCAGAGGTAACAACCTTGATTCCTTCTCCTTCGTTGTCTTTGCCATCTCCTTTGTTATCCACCGTAGTATTTTCTTCGTCATTCTGCAAAATTTAAAAGTAATGACTGTTACTCCGCCGAAATGATATGAACTCAGCTTCAATTGATTACACCTTAAAGGCATACTCTGTCGTAATAGATATTAATGGATGCCAATAATGAATAGTATTGGATGCCATTATTAGTCTGCCGTAACAATTACATGTCTCACATAATGAATGATACAGCATGGGCACGCAGAATATGCCATTCCCATCTATTGTTCTACAAGATCTGATAGAGCATTATCTCGCAGATCATGCCAGCTCTTTTATTTTAATAATTGCTGAGTTGGACATACCATGCGATTGTCAGGTTTTAGTTTATTGTTAGAGAAGTGAGTATCTTGCTCGAAACAAGCCATCCTCTCCATCAACTTTGCAACGACCTATGCCAAGTTGTTTAAGATTTCACTCAAAACTTTATGCTGGTTCATTGTTGTTCCAAGTTTAATCGTTGCTGATCCAAGTTGGCGTTTTCAATTCTAGTTACAACAGCGTCAAACTTGGTCTGATGTTTATCCACGACATATTCAATGATATCGACGATGTCTCTTGAACCAGTAGATGAGATGTTAGTTACAGGGAACTTCGGTTTTATGACATAACGTCCGACATCTTCGTCTTCTTCTTCTTCTTCGATTTTTTTCTTCATATTCATCAATTTCCTTCCTATTCCTCATCTTCTTTTCTCCATCTCGCTCTTCAATTCCCTTCCTCATTTTTCCTTTTCCTCTCCTTCCTTCATGAACTACTTTCCTTTTTTTTCCAATGCGGTTTTGTGGGACTGGGGTATTTTTGAGATGGTCCATATGATGTTCGCCAACGGCTGGCCAGAGAGAATGTATTTGATGAGATTATCAAGCTTGACATGTATTACGTCATTACCTTTCCAACGTGAAAATATTAATGCCCAGGATCTCTCACACATAGTAGTTACAGTCACCTACAAAACACAGTTATATGGTTTCATAACTGTCAGCCAGAAGTCTGCCAGAAGTGTGCATAGTTCATATCAAATTCTGCCAGAAGTCTAGCGAAGGGAAAATGTAAACTTGTGGCAGATTCTTCTAGCATACTCTACCACTTGACTCTGCCACTTGTGAGCCACACTGCCACTGTGGCTTACTCTACCAAAACTCTACATTTTCACTTCAACAAACAATGCCAAAGATATACATACCTCTTCACCCGAGAAGAATTTTTCCACATTGGGTCTGCCAACTTTTCCCTTGTATTTTAGCAGATGTATACCTTCAAACGCTATAGGTGTTCCCAAATTTTCTCCCACTTTGGGCACATAAACATACGCCTAGACCTGTAGAACTTGCACGAACCCCTTCAAAACATAAGATTATTTTCATATCTTCTCTTTAGTTACTAACTTAACCTGCTCAACAAGATCTTTGTAAGCAACCCTCCCCAGGGATACCCTTCGAAAGTTACCAAATCCATCACTAACCTAACTAGGTTAAGTGGAATTTCGGTACGCCGATCAATATCCAATAGACCGTTATACAAAATAGCTAGATAACTAAGCCTAATTTTATCTTCCGTGGACCAAGATTTGCTTATATCTCCACCACTCTTCATACACAAATTCACTATGTCCTCAATACAAGGGCTAGAACGGCGTATTTTAAGAAGATCCCGAAAGCGATTCCAACTTTGGTGAGTAGCTTGAGAAGATTCCAGCCCATCCAACTGGGTAATTTCATTACAGTTAAGACTTGTGATCTCTTCAAACTCGAAGAGCGAGAACCGTGGTGGCTGCCCCGTGATAAAAAATTACAACTCAAATGGGCTTTCACACTCCAGTTGTTTGCAAATAAGATGTTGATGCACAAATTTTGCACTCCATCTGAAACCCAACTTCTCAAACTTACAAATAACTCCTAGAGGTGACTTGCAGGTATAATTCCACACTTCCTCATCCACTACACGTTCCACCAGTGGAAGATGATTGAACTTCGAACTGTAGTTTATTCTGGTATATGGATCTAACTATTTTCCTTCGGAACAAATTATGGCAGAATAATCCAGCTCATAATCATTTATATCCATGATATATTTGAAGGAAAAATATTGGAGAAATGAAGAGATTGAAGAATTATCGGAGAGATATCACATAAATGAAGAAAGAGATCGAAAAATTTGAAGATACGCTCGTCTTCTCTAGGGTTGTTGAGGGGAAGAAGAAGAAGAGTCAATGTTGTGTTTTTAAGGTTGCTGGGATTCGTCATGGGTCTGAAATAAATAATTTGAGGCCCGAATTAGTTTATGGAAAAAATTTAAAAATAATATTACCTAATTAAGACGGCGCCTCCTTTTATCGTACAGTTAAGACAGTTAAGACACAGCCGCCTTTTCTTTTAGTAGAAACTCTTCAAAAGTGTCGCGCTACGTCTGTATTCAGTCTTCGAAATCCTAAACCACTCAAAATGAAGTAAAAACTTCGATTAACATTTGTTTAGATGTCATAACTCCAAAGTGATCTTAAATCTAAGAGTTTAAAAGCTTATTTATATTGAAAAAACACAATGGAAGAAAAAAAAAATACCAGTGGTTAATAAAGGAGTACAATACCAAGGGAATACTTCACATATTGTCCGTGTTAAACAAAGAAACATTTGATAACGAAAAAAAATTTGAGTTTTTCGTTTTTTAACATAAGTTGTAATAAACAATAAAAAATAACGTATTGAGGAAGTGGAAGTATATACAAATATACAACAACAAAAAATCTCTATAAACGAATTCTCCGATACCAATCTGTCTTCGGTCTGCCGTTGGTGATATTCATTCAGTCTTCGATTACCTAAATGAATTTTCACTGAGTTTTTCGAGATTGCTTATCTCGTCACGGTTTATACCGGTTAATGCACTAATGGTGATTGCCTCTGCCGTTGATGGTATTCATTCAGTCTGCAATATCCTAACAACTCGATTTTCACTGAGTTTTTTTTAGATTGCTTATCTCATTTCGGTTTATACAGGTTAATGCACTACTGGTTATGGCGCTTAAAACTAGGGCTGGGCATTCGGATATTCGGTTCGGGTTCGGGTTGGGTATTTCGGGTTTCGGGTATTTCGGTACTATAGATTTAGGTACCGATCGGGTAATTTTGAATTTCGGTTTGGTACCTCCTCGGTTCGGATATTTGTTTAGAGATCCAAAAAATTTCCGATTCCGGTCTGGATCGGGTACTTTTTACCCGAACATATCCGAAAGTACCCGAAATACGCGAATGTATCTTAAAATCCGAAAAATATATTAAATTTTAATGAAATTTGGTTCAATTTTACAAAAAGTTTAATTTTGACAAATATAACTAATGGCATAGGAATATTTCGGGTATTATGGTTATTTTGGTCTAAAAATACTAATATTTTGGGTTTATAATTGTAAGTTTAGATATTTTGTTAATTCGAATCTACATATAACTAATATTTTTTGATATATAATTATATTTCAGATACTTTGGATACCCATTCGGTTCTCAGTTCGGTATCAGTTTAGTCCGGGTACCCAAAATATTTTTAAAAAGGATATATTCGGGTATTTATGTTATCTAATTCGGTTCGGTACCGGGTAAATTTGGATCGGTTCTCGTTCGGATCATCGGATCCGGGTATTTTGCCTAGGCCTACTTAAAACCGAGTTCTCTCTGATATCAACCTGCCATTGGTGATATTCATTTAGTCTGCGATACCCTAACTACTCGATTTTGCATAATACAAGCAGAATCTAAGCAGTGTTTGTGCCTACTCTGCTTCTAACGGTAGTGACTGAGAAAGCTCTATTTTTTATCTGCGAGTAAAACCAGAGACTGCGCGTACTCTTTTCGATCTCTACTTGTACTCTGCGTAGTCTACATGCACTTGCGTTGCAAATGTCAACCTGCAGACAGTGCGCCACTTCTTGGCGTTAACTCTGCTGGTCTTAAGGGATAGCGCTGGTATTTCTAAAATTATTTCAAAATCTTGAGGAAGTCTAGGGTTTCAAAATCTCGAGGAAGTCCAAAAACAACAAGATAGTTGCAGACTTCCTAGGGTTTCAAAATCTCGAGGAATTCGAAGGGGTCTGTTACTTACAAAGCCACTCTAGTTGTTTTAGTTTAAAATCGATTTTTAAACTTGATTTTTGACCGGTTTAGACAAGATAAAGCCTCTTTTCATCCCTGGAACCACAAATTTAACCTCAGGCTCTCTTTTTCTCTAAGATCTCTCATTGCTCATTTGCACACACAAGGTATGGTTAAAGCTCAATCTTTGATTTCATCGAGTTGTTTGCTTAGGTTTTCAAAAGTTAGAGAAAATGGAAAATTCTTAGAGATTTGTCATTCAAATACTACCACTAAACATGCTTGATTAATACGTGTTCTTGAATTTGCATGCTGTGTATTTGAAGTGAAATTGTTGTTTTTGGTTTTGGTTCCATTTGTGCTCTTTAAATGTCAACTTGTTGAGAATGATGGATTGTAGCATTTTGTTCTCAACTATGCCTTGTTCTCATTTCGGAAATGTTTTTGTAGGTACAACCACTAAGAAAACATAACCATGAGCACTTCAACAATAATCAGTCACCATTTTTTTCAAGGCATCTACGAGTTTGAGGAGTGGACACACGAAGGGTTCAAGCACTTGAAGGAGTTGGACCGAGCCACATTCTTTCCTACCTATTTTGCATGTCGGGATATCATGATCGAAATGGGGATACAAGACCAAGTGGATAATCTAGTAGAGCGGATGCATTTGGGGAGGTTAATACATATGGACTACTTGACCTGCCCCGCGCCAACCAAGCATTTCCTTGCCACGGTGCACTTCATTGAGGATGAAGCGAATGGACATGGATATGTCTACTTCATGGTTGAGCCAACCCAATACTCACTCACTTTCTCCGATTTTTGTGAAGTGTACCGCTTCCCATCCTCCACATTTAGCACTACTCAACAGTTTCGTGAAGCATCCACCTATGGAGAAACATAACAACGAATGATTCATTTTCCACCGCATCTCGCATGTACAAGGTGCGAATTCCAACAATCCGCTATGCTCTCCGCCTCTTGGCCAACACAGTTTATGCTCGCCACAAGCCGGGTGTTACAACCACCAATGAGCTAAGGATGTTATACTGTGCGATCCGGTATTGGCTTTACAGCCATCATGGATGACCCATTGAGTATGATCCCATTTTCCGCCTTGATGCCGCTTCAATGTTCCTTAGGAATCTTTTGCACATTCGAAAGGAGGTGTCTTTGGTGGATAATCCGAAAGTCTAAATTGGAGGCATGCTCACTCCACTCTTCGACCGCGTTGGAGTCAACCTCGACCTCTACATACCCCTTCAAGAGGGGCCTAATATGGAATTCGAATACTTGGTACTCACACACACTTTGGCGGCTGGTTTCCCTAACAACACGCTCGCATACTACTTCATGGACGAGGACGAGAGGCCTTTGTGTTGTTTCTTGCCAAACGCTCGATATTGCAACAGTAGTTGCTTCGAAGACCTCAAGTTCTCAATACAACACTGGTTGACCTTCGCTCTTCCACCGCCTCAAGATTACAACTCTTATCACTTCTAATTAAACTGTTTATGAGTTAATATTTTTTGTTTTTTTCCAGGAGTTTAATGTTTATTTTATCTTTTATAAGTGCAAAACTAATTGGAATGAGTAAATGCTCAGCTCTTTTTGTAATATTTAACAAAAATATTGTGAGGCACAGATTATGTTCTGAGGCCCAAATTACATTATTGGAAAAAAATATAAAAAAAAAAAATAATTCAGACAACGCCTCCTTTTGTTGCAGCAGTTTAAAAAGTCAGTGCCGCCTTTTCTTTAAGTCAAACTTCTTCCAAAGCACTGCTTTAGATCTTCAGTCAATCTGCGAAACCCTAAACCACTTAAAAAAAAGTCCATTGTATTTCTCTATTTTTGACTCTAAAATAGAGTAAGATATAGCATTCTTCTATTTCTTCTCCAATATATTCTCTATTTTAGTATTCCTCTATATTTCTCCAACTTTCAAGTATTTGGGCTTTTTTGTTTTATATACTTGGTTTTTTTTTCCCGTTTCATGTACTTAAACTAATTTTATATTAGGATATAAAATTATTTTAATGCATCTTTTATATCAGGGTCAAAAATTTAAATAACCTAAAACAAAAAATGCAACAAAATATATTATAAATTTCATTTCATTTAAAAATAAATAAAAAATAATTTACAAATTTGGAAATTATTTGCTTTTCGTACTAATGCAAATTATTTTTGTTTAATTTAGGGATACAAATTCTGATTTGATAGGGCGAAATAAACTCGATGAAATAAATATACATGTTAATGTTGATTTTTCTTTTATAATAAAAAAATACATTTATATTTTGATTATTGAATATAGTTCTCAAATTTTCGTATACGTTTGACATAATTTGTATTAACAAACACAAACTAATTATATAGTGACTATCAATTGTCTAAATTTTTGTATATAATAAACGATATGCTCAGAAGAATTCTATATAATAATTATAAATTTTTGATGGGTTTATGTTTTTATAATTTTTTTCTACACTTCAAAATTATTTTAATTTGAATTAATCGAACATCTTAATCTCGCACTTGGTGCGGATTAAAATCTAGTATATATATATATATACACACTAATGTGGTGATTAGAGGATGCAAGAGGAGAGAGATGGTAGAAAAGATACGTTAGAGGTGAAAAAAGAGATGCCAGAAGAAATTTGCTAGAGGAAAAAGATATGTGGTGGTGAAGATGGATGACGCCGAAGTATAGAGAGAGATAGACAAATTTACCACAAATATTGTTTCCTTGATTTTAATACTTTTATATGTTAATTCAATCCAATTTTATTAAAATGAAGATGATGATAGTAAAACCAATATTTGTTTTTACCATGCATCCGACAATTAATAACCATTTTTATCATCCATATAATTCAGACACAACAATTTCTCATATGTCGCAAATTCCGACAACATACCATATGTATGAAAGTATATAATGGCCAACAAAACTGTTTTTAATTTAAAATTTTGATGAAGGGACATATGTAAACCTCAACTATATCAGATTACAATTTTTTAACTCATCAATTAGTGATCCGAGAAAACATTAAAACTACCTCGTAGATGATTTTGTCCGAATTCAAAGTTATGAAAAACAAATACTCTTTATTCATGCACATATCTTTAGATAAGTTATAAGGAATCATGATTATATGTCACAACTAATGATTACGAGACATTCCAAATGTATTAAAGCGATTGGTACATAAGTCAAGATCAATGTTTCACGTTAGCAAATTAAAGATGTAATTGTTGGAATTTTTATTCATTCTACCGCATCTCATGGGTGACACATTTCTTCGTCCTCTGAGTGATGCTCAACATGCCCTCTCGTTGATGATACAGTTTGTAAGATTGAAGCAGAATATATGGCTCTGAATGAAGTTGTTAAAGAAGTTGTGTGGCTAAAAGGTTTGGCTAAAGAATGGTTTTTCTCAAGAGTGTGTTGAGTACAATGTGATTCTCAGACCATCTCCAACCCATTACTCAATTTTTTACTTCAAAATGGAGTAACTTTCAAATGGAGTTGAGTTTTACTCTAACCCACTCTATTTTGGAGTAGAAAATAGAGTGAAAAGTAAAAAAATTGAGTAACGAATAGGATTACTCCATATTTGGAGTAAACCCATTTTTTACTCCATTTTGGAGTTGGAAATGGAGTGGGTTGGAGAGGATTTTACTCCCCACTCTATTTTGGAGTGGGGTTGGAGATGCCCTCAAAGTGCTATTGCACTGTCAAAGAATTCAGCATTTCACAAGAGGACCAAACATATTGCTGTGCAGATTCATCATATCAGAGATATTATATATAAGTGAAGGGCTGGTAAATGTCGTTAAGATTGCTAGTGAGTATAATCCTGCTGATATCTTCACAAAAGTGCTACCAGTAAGCAAGTTTCAAGGAGCATTGGAGATGCTAAGGGTTACAGAAAAGTGAGAGGTAATTTTCACAGGAAGAGGCTGATAGGTAAATCTCAGGAATCAAAGCTGGAAGGTAAGTTTCAGAGAGATAAAGGAGAGGTGAATCTCTGAAGAAAAATCTGGAAGGTGAAGTTCAGATTGATAGCTGAGTTGTGAAGCTCAGGAACTGGAGGGGAATCCATGAAGACTAGAAAGAGGCATGAAGATGATCGATGACAAGGTGGAAATTTGAAGGAAGTGTGTCATCAGATCAATGAAGAAATACCTAAGTATGATGAACACTCTGATTCATTCAGAGGATCGATGAAAAGGTGGAGATTTGAAGGAAGTGTGTCATCAGATCAATGAAGAAATACCTAAGTTTAATGAACACTCTGATTCATTCAGAGGATCTATCACCGACCTGAACAAGGCATGTCCGAAGGATAGTTTCCCACTGCCACACATTAACCGTTTAGTAGAGGCAACAGCTGGGAACAAGCTGTTGTCATTCATGGATACTTTCTCGGGATACAACCAGATCCTGATGAATCCCGAGGACAGAGAGAAGACATCATTGATAACAGATCGTGGGATATATTGTTACAAAGTAATGCCATTCGGCCTAAAAAAATGCCAGGAAAACTTATCAACGTATGGTAAACAAAATGTTCTCACGACAGCTCGGAAAAATGATGGAGGTGTATATAGATGACATCTTGGTAAAGTCCCTCTAGGAGAACGATCACGTTGCCCACCTCGCAGAATGCTTTGAATAGTTGAACTTGCACAACATGAAGCTCAATCCGACTAAGTGCAGATTCGCAGTGACATCCTGAGAATTCCTTAGGTATCTAGTTACCCGCCGAGACATCGAAGCAAATTCGGAACAGATCAACGCTCTGATACAAATGACTTTACCAAAAACAAAATGCAAAGTTCAACAACTAACAGGACGCGCTGCGGCACTAAACTATTTTATTTCGCGATCCATTGACAAATGCTTACCGTTTTATGATGCTTGGATGTTCGATGAATTCCACCGAGATTATCCTTTTCAGGCTGGGGTCAGAGGTGGATACGAGTGCTGCTAGTGCATCATCAAACATCCAACTATGGTAAAAGATTACGAGAAGTTTTCTGCCAAGTGCGAAAAATGTCGACGTCACACTCCAACAATTCATCAGCCAACTGAGATGCTGTCATCAATTTCGGCACCTTATCATTTTATGCGATGGTCAATGGACATCATCGTATCCCTACATAAATCCAAGCAGGAAATATTTATGTTAGTACTAACAGATTACTTCTCCAAGTGGGTCGAAGCAGATCCTTACGCTAGTAAGGATGCTCAGGTGGAATATTTCATCTGGAAAAATATTATACGCAGACATGGAGCCCATGTGAAATTGTTTCGGACAACAGCTCGCAGTTCATCTCAACCCGTTTCGAAATTTTCTGCAAGAAATGGAAGATACGTCTTAACAAGTCTACACCGCGTTACCCGCAAGGTAACGGCCAAGCAGAAGCAGCGAACAAAATAATCCTTGACGGTTTGAAGAAAAGACTTGATGCAAAAAAGGACGTTGGGCCGACGAGCTGGAAGGGGTCTCATCAGACAACTCCACAACGAGTTACCGGAGAAACACCGTTCGCACTTGTCTCTGGAATGGAATGCGTGATCCCACAAGAAGTGGAGTTTCCCAAAATTCGTCGTCGCCTCCTCCCCGGACAAAAAGGATTAAATCACTTAATGCTGCTTGACGAACTAGATTTAGTGAATGAGTGGCGATACCAAGCACTTATTCTTATTCAAAATTACCAACAAGCCACAGCCAAGAACCACAACTCCAATGTTCGCAGTCGGAGATTCAACGAAGGCGATCTGGTTCTCCGAAAGGTTTTCCAGAACACAGCAGAACGAAACACTGAGAAGCTAGGAGCAAACTCAGAAGGACCTTATAGAGTCACAAAGGTGGTCCGCCCGGGAGTATATGAGCTCGCTAACATGGCCGAAGTCCAAGTACCAAGATCTTGGAATGCAATGCACTTGAAAAAGTACTACCACTAAACTATACTATTTATGAACTACGAAGCGGCTTGATCTCCGAAAGGGGTACGTAGGCAATCCATCTCAGGCTGGGTTCAGCTGCCCCCTCCTTAAAAAAGGGAGGGGAGGGGTGGGTACGTATACACACACTCCCATCTTTTGAAAACGATTTTTTCGATGAACTGAAGCAACACTTCGGCAATCTTATTGCCTCGTAAATATCTAGTCTTATCAATACTTCGGCATACTTATTGCCTCACAAATATCTAGTCTTATCAACACTTCGGCATACTTATCGCCTCACAAATATCTAGTCTTATCAAGACATTTCGGCATACTTATCGCCTAGCAAAATCACCAAGCCTTGTCAAAACAGACTAGTACTAATATTTTTGCTTTTCGTAGGTTGCTGGCCACAACAATGAACTTCTACATCATTTATGGATTTTTACTACTACATCCTCTACAAATCTAAGCGCGCTATACAAATTCCTATGTCTGCTATCAGAGCGGGCACGTGTGAGGAAGCGTGTTCGTAAACCAAGGTAAACATTTAAAAACCTAGTAATATATTTCTTAACACTAGTCCTTAACATCTCATACCACTTCGGTTCAAGTTAAAGTACGAAAACGAGCCAAAAGATAGCCAAAAATCTTTTGCATATATTATGGATAAAACCATCCAGGCATCTTGTTCTTAAAAACAAATGGTCACAAAAAAAAGAGCAACAAAAAGAACATAACAGAGTCTAAGGGAGATTGGGATCTACGGCCTCCTCGACAGTACGGTTAGCAGCGGGAGTACAAGCATTGGATCCAGAGAAATCTCTTACACCAACAGCCATCACGGCATTTTCTAACGGCTCGCCGGGAAGCGTTGAATAACCTGAATCAGACGAGACATGAGACATTACCAGCTCATTCTTCACCTCATTTTTGATCTTCTCGAACTCTTTATGGGTCCCAGACAGACCAACTCGCCATTCTGACAGCTGAGCCACCTTGACATCCAAGGATGGCGCATCATCTTTCTTGAGAATGTTAAGAAGTTGGAGATTGCTATCCACCTACACGAGGTCAAGCTCTTTCTCTTTGATCTCCTTTAGATCATCAAGATTCTTCCCAATTTTAGCAAGTTTTCCTTGAAACTTCTCTGCCATCTCCCGCCTTGCCGCCTTCTGGGATTTCTTCACATTTGTCTCGTTCAAAGCATTCGCAGCGGCAAGCTGTCTCCTTAGCGAATCAATCTCGATTGATTTCCTTGCTTTGGTAGCCTCCTGCTTCATGCATAAATCTCCGAGTCTGACCAGCTCATTTTTAAGAAACGTCATTTCTTTCTCGAGGGCACTAATCTGAGCCGAGGAGGATTCCAACTCGGCAACGCACTTGCTTTCAAGATCATCAAGCTTAGCCTTTGTCTGCGATGCCTCCTTCCTCGCCTCGGCAATTCGGGGCTTATCTTTCCTTGCTCCTCGCTCGTAATTAGCAATGATCTTGTTAATCGACGCCACAAACTACAAGTTAAGGGTCAAAAATCAATATCCGAGGCTCTTACTTAAAAAGAAATTTTAAAGAATTCTGCTCCAAAACGGTTACCTTGATGCCGTATAAGGATATATCAGCATACAGAGCGCCTTCAGTAAGAGTGTCGACAGGAGGAAGACGGTCACAAGGAGATTTGATTTTGGAGATGAGAGAAGCCGAGGCAACCGCGTCATTGTAAACGGGCTCGTCCCCGTCGTGCTTAAACAATATCGCCGTGGGATTAGAAGGGTCGGCTCATTTTTCTTTCTCGGCATTTTCCTCCGCAATGCCTTTCCCTTTTTCAGCACTAGAAGCAGGACGCTTCCGAGATGATGGCATGACCTCCTTAGATTGACACGGAGCAGGAGGAGGAATGCAGTTAGAAGGAATACTAGACACGACCTGCCTTGCCGTCTTCAACTACCGGCTCGACAACATCTCGAGTTGCCTCGGCATCAGTAGCGCCATCAGTTTCTTTTTCCTGGTTTAGGATTAAAGCATCAATAGTTCCCCGAACCGGTTCAGACGTCACCTCGGCTCCCTAAGAGACGCATCGGCTCCTGCATTTTTCTTCAGAGCCCTTTCCTTTATTTCTTTCTCCTTTTTGTGTCTACTTGTCACGAATTGTCATTCGCTTGCCCATTAATTCGACGATGTGCAATCGAGGTGCAATAGAAGATTCTGAGCTTGTGGGTACTTCAACACCAGCAAAACGAGCCCTTGCTTTCTCCACACGATCTAAGGAAAAATGCTTCCCCCAATGAGTCTTTCCACCATCGAGAGTATCTCTGAGCAAGTAAGTATCCTCGGGAAACATCGGGAGTAGATGACGAACTGCAAAAATAGAGGAGAGGTTAGAAACTTAAAGATGAAATAAAACAAGAGCAGTCTTAGGGTCGGCTACCAATGGGTCCCCTGTCCATTTTGATTTTTCCGAGGCAATCTCCTTCAATCGCAGCATTGGTAATGGGAACATAGAAAAAATAGCTTCCTCAGTCGTCGTCCTTGCTTTTGAACCCTTCAATTATTTTGCAGTTTTTCTTGGGAGTGATATAATACGTCGGAGATTTTTGGACCTTCCAAAACTCAAGGAGATTTTGGAGGTGTCGAACCCTCACTTCAGTGTTGCACTCATAACTTAACACCACAATGGCGAATAGGTGACACATCCCCGGGGCATAAGCTAGTTCAGGGCTAACCCGTGCTTCCTCAGGAATTGCACTATCAAGCCTGGGATCGGAAACCACATGAAGCTCGCATAGAAAAAGCTTTCGTATAAGCAGAAAATGGTTCGGTGGAGGCTTGTTAGGACGGTCTGCGAAGAAGGCACTATCAATTCAACCTCCTCGGAGATATGGACTCTTCAGTCGACAGGGTTGATCCGGGTGGGTTAGCTATTTTCTTTTTTGTTTTTCTCCATCTACGTGGCGCATTCCTGGACGGACCGGCTTCATAACTAGCAAAAAGTCTCTCTAACTGCCTTGCCTCGGCCTCGTCGATAAAAAGGTTTTCAGGCTCGATCTTAATATTATCAGGAGGCAACACCATTTCTGTCTCAGGGACATCTGTAAGGGGGTTATCGACAAGATGAGGGACCTTGATAACAAGCCGGTTCATGGGGTGGTGAGCATCCGAGTCACCCATTCCATTTGCTTCATCCAAATTTTCCTCGGCATCTATCTCATTTGCTTCAGTCAGGTTTGCCTCGGCAATCATGTTTGTTTCGGTAGCCGAATTTTCCTCATCAGAAATTGATGTCTCGCTCGCCTCAGGAGATCAAATCATCTTACGACCAAGTTCCCAGGGGGAATCAGCTAAGGCAAGGGAGTCTCGCAAATCATCGGTTGAAGACATGAAGATGTGTTTGGAGATGCGTCGGAAAATTCAAAGAAAATACCGCGAAAGTTTGGAGATGCGTCGGAAAATTTAAAGAAACCGCCGCAGAATGTTGAAGATAAATTGGAAAACGCAAAGCAACGGCGGCGAACAACGGAAAACTTAAATAAATATAAGGGAGAGAGAAGAGAGAGAAGAGAGCAAAAGACTTTACACTTTTCTTTAGCAAAATCTTGTATTCAAAAGTTTATCAAATCGGCAATAAAAACCATTGTTGGATCTCTGTTTCTGCAGTTCATACTTAGAAGTTTATGTTCTCCTAAATTTCTTAACCAAATTTAGTTGTGTGAGTTTCGACTCTCATAGTGGTCTTGACTGCGAAACCTTAATTGTAAAAAGCACAGCAGTGTTTGCCAAAAAATTTCATAATACAACTAGAATCTAAGCAGTGTTTGCTTCCACTCTGCTTCCAAAGGCAGAGACTGAGAACGCTCTGTTTTTCTTCTGAGAGTAAAAGCAGAGACTTCGCGTACTCTTTTGTATCTCTACTTATACTCTGCGTAGTCTACATTTACTTGCGTTGCACATGTAAACCTGCAGACATGTGCCACCGCTCCGCGTTAACTCTGCTGGTCTTAAGGGGTACCGCTGGTATTTCCAAAAAAGTGTACTAGTTCTACAATTTTCCCTACAAGTGTATCCCGCTTGACAGTAAAGTCAGAAAACGTACAATTTTGAACTGTTTTTTTCTTTTTATAAAACTTTTATACAATTTTATAAGATCATATATTAAAATGAATAAATTATATAAATAAGGTAGTATGATAATAAAGAATATTTATAAACATTTAAAACATAACTTATAAATGTTTATAAATATTTCTTATTACCATAATTACCTTATTATGAATGTTTTAAAAATTTATTATGAATGTTTTATAATTTATACATTTTTATATATGATCTTAGACCATATCCATTGTATTTCTCTATTTTTGACTCTAAAATAGAGTAAGATATAGCATTCTTCTAAAAGTAAAAAAAAAAAATTCTTATATTAGGGTCAAAAATTAAAAAAACCTAAAACAAAAAATGTAACAAAATTTATTATAAATTTCATTTCATTTAAAAGTAAATAAAAAATAATTTACAAATTTGGAAATTTTTTGTTTTTGGCACTAATGCAAATTATTTTTGTTTAATTTAAGGATACGAGTTCTGATTTGATAGGTCGAAATAAATTCGATGAAATAAATATACATTTCAATGTTGATTTTTATTTTCTTTTAATAAAAAATATATTTATATTTTATTATTGAATATAGTTCTCGAATTTTGACATACGTTTGACATAATTTGTATTACCAAACACAAACTAATTACAATCACATATAGTGGCTATCAATTGTCTAAATTTTTGTATATAATAAACGATATGCTCAAAATAATTCTATATAATAACTATAAATTTCTGATGGTTTATGTTTTTTAAATTTTTTTTCTACACTTCAAAATTATTTTAATTTGAATTAATCGAATATATTAATCTCGCGTTTAGTGCGGGTTAAAATCTAGTGTATATATATCTAATGTGGTGATTAGAGGATGCAAGAGGAGAGAGATGGTAGAGGAGATACGCTGGAGGTGGAAAGAGACATGCAAGAAGAAATTTGCTAGATGAGAAAGAGATATGGTGGAGAAGATGGATGACGCCGAAGTATAGAGAGAGACAGAAAAATTTACCACAAATATTATTTCCATGATTTTAATGCAACATATAAAACTTAATGTTAATTCAAATCCAATTTATGAAAATGAAGATGATGATAGTAAAACCAATATGCGCTTTTACCATGCATCCGATAATTAATAACCATTTTAACATCCATATAATTCAGACACAACAATTTCTCATATGTCGCAAATTCCGACAACATACCATATGTATGAAAATATCTAATGGCCCACAAAACTGTTTTTAATTTGAAGTTTTGATGAAGCGACATATGTAAACCTCAACTATATCGGATTACAATTTTTTAACTCATCAATTAGTGATCCGAGAAAACATTAAAACTACCTCGTAGATGATTTTGTCCGAATTCAAAGTTATGAAAAACAAATACTCTTTCTTCATGCACATATCTTTAGATAAGTTATATTGAATCATGATTATATGTCACAACTAATGATTATGAGACATTCCAAATGTATTAAACCGATCGGTACATAATCCAATATAAATGTTTCACGTTTCTTAAGCAAATTAAAGATGTAATTGTTGGAATTTTTATTCATTCTACTGCATCTGATGGGTGGCACATTTCTTCGTCCTCTGAGTGGTGATCAACATGTCCTCTCGTGGATGATGCAGTTTGTAAGATTGAAGCAGAATATATGGCTCCGAATGAAGCTGTTAAAGAAGCTGTGTGGCTAAAAGGTTTGGCTAAAGAAATGGGTTTTCCTCAAGAGTGTGTTGGGTACACTGTGATTCTCAAAGTGCTACTGCACTGTCAAATAATTCAGCGTTTTACGAGAGGACCAAAGATATTGCTGTGAAGATTCATCATATCAAAGACATTATAAGTAAAGGGCTGGTGAATGTCGTTAAGATTGCTAGTGAGTATAATCCTGCTGATATCTTCACAAAAGTGCTACTAGTAAGCAAGTTTCAAGGAGCATTGGAGATGCTCAGGGTTACAGAAAAGT
This sequence comes from Pseudoturritis turrita, assembly GCA_900406555.1. NCBI lineage: Eukaryota > Viridiplantae > Streptophyta > Magnoliopsida > Brassicales > Brassicaceae > Pseudoturritis > Pseudoturritis turrita. Next base: position 275,226 of record OVBL01000459.1, on the reverse strand, counting down.
GAGAGGTAATTTTCACAGGAAGAGGCTGATAGGTAAATCTTAGGAATCAAAGCTGGAAGGTAAATTTCATAGAGATAAAGGAGAGGTGAATCTCTGAAGGAAAATCTGGAAGGTGAAGTTCAGATTGATAGCTGAGTTGTGAAGCTCAGGAACCGGAGGAAAATCCATGAAGACTACTAGAAAGAGGCATGAAGATGATCTATGACAAGGTGGAGATTTGAAGGAAGTGTGTCATCAGATCAATGAAGAAATACCTAAGTATGATGAACACTCTGATTCATTCAGAGGATCGATGAAAAGGTGGCGATTTGAAGGAAGTGTGTCATCAAATCAATGAAGAAATACCTAAGTATGATGAACACTTTGATTCATTCAGAGGATCTCTTTCAAGCTAAAGTAAACTTAAAGTCACGTGAGTAGCACATGTGGTATGTAGGTAATTACTTGAATCCACAGAGGGCATTTATGTCCTTGTACATCTCTGTATCTCCTTCTCCATTAATAGCTTTTGAAAGTTTGTTACGGAGAGGCGGAGAGAAATTGAGAGTTACAGAGAGAGAAAAGCTTGAGAAGAGAGAGTTGTTGAGTGAGAGATACTCTTGTTCATCACTTTCTAGTGGATTTCCGGAGAGTCCTCCGGCCAGACGTAGGTCTCTGATTTGGAGTCGAACTGGACAAATTCTCGGTGTCATTTTTCTTTATCTTTGATTGATCGGTTTGGATTGATAGTTTTCATTGATTGAGAACAAGTGCGAGTTGAATCGGTCGAGATTAGGTATAAATCTTAACATTACCATTAACATATATCCCCTGTTTTCTATACCTCCAATTATTGGACCATACTCGATTCATGGTTGTACCACAAGCGGACCAGAACTTTCTTTTTCGTATGGGAATGAACTCTCTTCAAAGCTTACATCCCTTGACACAAAAACTCGTTTCTCTCAAAGCCTCCAAGCTTTTTTCCCATATGGATAACCAACAAAAATTTACTTTCTACTTCGTTCTCCAAATTTGTCTTTACCCCTTGATGCACGATGTGCGAAGCACAAACAACCAAACATTTTGATCAAATCATACGATGTTGCTTCTCCATAGAGGAACTCATACGAAGTCTTTCCTTTCCACTCTACCATTTTGTTGTGGTGTGGCAACACACGAAGTTTGGTGTAGAATTCCGTGCTCGTTGAAGTACTTTGTCAAGCACATGAATTCCGTCCCATTGTCAGTCCTTATCTTTTTAACTAAGCTTCCAAACTGTCTTTGTATCTTCGCTCAAAAATTTGATAAAACTGTCTTGGCTTCACTTTTCTCAAGTAGCAAATAAATTCAAACTGCACGAAAGTAATCATCTACAATTGTTAAGAAATACGTTGCATCGCAAGAAGATGGTATACGATATGGCCCCCAAAGATCATAATGAAACAAACCAAAATATTCTGAAGCTTTATTAGAACTATAAAAAAACACCACTTTAGTTTGTTTGGACTTAAAAATAAGTTTCACATCCTCCGAACTTGTCGGGAACACTTTTAACACCAGACATAAAAGGTAAAAATTCTAAAACACCAAACGAAGGATGTCCCAACCGACAATGTTACATTCACTGATCTTCAATAGCTTTGATTATGTTTCATCTGGCGATTGTCACATACAGGTAAATATCAACACCATTTCATTTCTCACCGGCTCAAATCCTCGTAAAACGGTCATGTAAAACACATAAAATATCAGTGAAAATAGCAAAACAACCAGTTTGCTTTAACAATCTTACTACAGACAACAATGTGCAATTCAAATTTCGCACGAACATAACATTCTCCAACAATATATTTTTTAATAACGGCAAACAACCACACTGGTTTGAAAACACTTAGACTTCCATCGGGAAAATACGCTGGACATGGACCAATATTATATATATTTGTGAGTATACGTCTATCGTTCGTCATATGATGTGAGGCTCATGTATAAAGAATTACTTTACATGTCTGAACCTTACCATTCAACCGATCGGGGACATGATTTGGTTTGTGTTGTTCGAGAAGCTTAGTCAAAGATGCACATTGTTCGGCAGTGAAGTTAGGAACCGAGGTTGATTGTGACGTTGAAGCATGAGACGCTTGCATTGCATTACATAAGAACTGCTGAAAAGATCCTCTGCATTTGCCTTGAGAATATCCAAATGACCCTCGTCCTCTCGTGCTTCCACCACGTCTTCGATCACATTGACTCCCGCTTTGATTTTTCTCTGTTCACCCCTCCAGGAACCCAACAATTTACCAACAATCTTTCTTTTCATGACCAGTATGTCCACAATGAGAGCACCCCATAGTTGATCGAGTTCGAGCTACAATGACAACGAATCCATTCATATTAGGTGTCTCAACGACACGAGGATGCTCTATTTTCGACACGAAACCAACAACGCCTTGACTTACTTCGTTTCGAGCTGATTCTAACATTTTCTCTTCTCACACTACTTTTTGGTACACGCTATTCATCCCCTGTAGTGGCTCTAAACTAATGATGTTAATTACCATATTACCAAAACGAACTTCATCCAATCCCATAAGAAATTGGTGAACTCGTTCTTCTTCGTATTCTCTTAAATACATTTCCTTTGTAGCACACGTACACTTTGGGAGTGGTTTGTAGTTGAGAAGCTCTTTCCACTTGGCTGACAACTTCCCGTAATAGTACATCATGCTTAATCCGTATTGCTTGCACGAAGCTTGCTCGGCTTTTAGTTGATGAACGCGAACATTACCTACTGAAAAATGCTTCATCAAGTCATTCCACAACTCGTATGCGTCTGATGTAAATATCACGGTTGAGCGGATTTAGTGACCAGTTAGATAATGATAAAAATTTGAATTATTTTGCAGACTTCTACACATGGTTCCGGAGACAGACACAAAATGGTGAATGATCATAGAAAAGTGACTCCTCAAAGCTAGTACAACTAGTTGGGTAGGCAGTTAACCAATGGACGTTGTCCATGATTCAATCAAGTTTCCTTATAATGGGGTTGTCCCGTTGGTGGTTCTACCATTTAAAGATGGAGCCTCTTAAAGAAAAATCAAAAAGGCTGGAAGTAGATAACATTAAACTCGTCACGGAGGAAGTGCTCCGAAGATCTTAAAGTTTGGTTAAAATCTTCTATCACAATCCAATGAGTTGATGACAATTAGTTAGAAACAACCATATATGTTATCTCCTTCCATAAAGTCACCATTTCCTTGTGATGATATGATGCATATATGAATGAGGTGGTGCGACCCAAACCAAAAATAAATTCAGGCTTGTTTGAAATCTTAGAAAAAACTCGAATTTAAAACTTTTTAATAGTGTGTAGCGGATAAATGAAGAGAATTTATTAAAATTCGAACAACAATTTAAAAATGCCTAAATAATATAATATCATTTTAGAAATAATAACTTAAAACCCCATTTCCAAGAACCTGATGGCCTCCATAGTCTTGCATTCTCTAACCCTTACTCCTCACATGCATTACAAAAAAAAGCATAAGTAACGAATTACATAGTGAGGACAATCATATCTTTCCACATGCTAACACAATAGTCATCCAATCACCCAATAAATACATACCATCAATCACATAATCTTATTCTAATATTTATATAATCAATAATCTAAACTCATAATCATGCATACTTAAATACATACATCAAATATCATGGACATGTTCTCTTTTGCACCATTTTTCACTACCACACAGCCCTTGAGCATCCCACTCGACAAACCTTAATCGCATTATCCTTGAATATCTAGTTCATAAATATTCCACTACCTCGACCATCTGATATTTGAACGTCATTCTCTGCATCTTTACCTAACCTCGGTCATCCTAACCTTCGAACCAACCGTTTGGCCTAACACTACATCACGACCTTTAAACCCATGATTCGGCCTGACTTGGTCATCACGATCCTCGAACCCACGATTTAGCCTAACTCGGTCATCACGACCACGGTTCAATATATCATTATCATGACCCTCAACACATAGTTGTGGGAGTATAAATCCACGCCAATTAAATTCGTCACGTCTTTTAGAGAGATCCGAAACTTCTGAGTAAAAACCACCAAAAGCGCAAACAAATATCCAAAGATGGTATTTTATTAAGCTGCTTAGAAAGCTTTTGGTATGAGAGCAAAAAAACCGAGTTTTGCTAGGTCAATTCTCCCCCCCCCCCTTTCAGAGGGTTTACATGAGTATATATATAAGTTTCAGTAGGCTAAATTAATGCCTAAAGAGATAAGGAATATTTCCTAATTCCTAGGGATTTCCTTTTAGCAAAGTCGGTTACCACCATGGACTTTGATTCATGGGCTTTAACCTTGTCATCTCTTTTGTGGGCTTGAATTCGTGGGCTCGTCGCCTCGGCCCAAATTCCTGTCGTTGAAACTTGGCTCGGTTGACACCATGGTTCACGGCTCGGGTGACGTCATGGCTCATGGCTCGGGTGACGCCATGACTCATGGTTCGGGTGACATCATGGTATGGGTCATGACCCTTGATCCCTCTGCTGTATCATGAATCGGGGTATACGACCCAGCTTCTTCACCGTGGGTCGTGACCCCCGATCCGTCTGTTGTGTCATGGATCGGGGTGCATGACCCAGCTTCTTCACCATGGGTCATGACCCCCCGATCCGTCTGTTGTATCATGGATCGGGGTGCATGACCCAGCTTTTTCACCGTGGGTCGTGATCCCCGATCCGTCTGCTGTATCATGGATCGGGGTACACGACCCAACTTCTTCACTGTAGGTCGTGATCCCCAATCCGTCTGCTGTATCATGGATCGGGGTACACGACCCAATTTCTTCACCGTGGGTCGTGATCTCCGATCTGTCTGCTGTATCATGAATCGGGGTACACGACCAAATTTCTTCACCGTGGTTCATGAGCCCCGATCCGTCTGCTGTATCATGGATCGGGGTACATGACCCAGCTTCTTCACCGTGGGTCGTGACCCCCGATCCGTCTGCTGTATCATGGATCGGGTTACACGACCCAGCTTCTTCACCGTGGGTCGTGACCCCCGATCCGTCTGCTGTATCATGGATCGGGTTACACGACCCAACTTCTTCACCGTGGGTCGTGACCCCCGATCCGCCTGCTGTATCATGGATCGGGGTACACGACCCAGCTTCTTCATCGTGGTTCGTGACCCCCGATCCGTGTGCTGTATCATGGATTGGGGTACATGACCCAGCTTCTTCACCGTGGGTCGTGACCCCCGATCCATCTGCTGTATCATGGATCGGGGTACACGTCCCATCTTCACGATTAGGGATCCCGATCCAACTCCTTCACAGTTAGGGATCCCGATCCAACTTCTTCACAGCTAGGGATCCCGATCCAACTATTTCACAGCTAGGGATCCCGATCTAATCTCTCCTTCACGGTTAGGGATCCCGCTTCTAGTGCTTTTCCATACTTAGCCATTTTTCAGCCGTTGATTCTCAAGGGGTGGAATCTGACCCCAGCAGGTGGCACCATTGTTCGGGTAACACCATGGTTCACGGTTCGGGTGACACCATGGTTCGGGTAACACCATGGTTCACGGTTCGGGATCTCGATCAAACTTTTCTTTCATGGTTAGGGATCCTGATCCAATTCTTTCTGTCATGGTTAGGGATCCCAATCCAACTCCCTTTGTCACGATTAGGGGTACCTGATTCACGGTTAGGGATCCATCTACTAGTGTTTCTCCATACGTAGTCATTTTTCAATCGTTGATTCTCAAGAGGTGAAATCTGACCCCAACAGTTAGTCCCCCCAGTTTGGCAATATCAGTGATGTTATTGTCGAGCTGTAAGTGGTCAAGTCTGAGATCAACGATTCTCGTGGTTGTCTCGAACCGTCTTTTTTATGACGATCCCGAAGCGTGACTCGCGGATAATTCCTAACCATGCCTTTGGTAATGACCCCGAACCGTTATTTGCGGATGACCCCGAGCTGTCGCTAAGCTGTATCGCCGTAATTGTAGTATTATCAGTTTGGAGATATCTAGTTTAGACTTGTTACGTCATATGAAATTGGCTCGGGTTTTTCGTTATTCTGATATGCCATTACCTTTATCGGGGAGTGCAAGCATTTTTGCTGATTCCCGAGGCGAATGACGTCATCATTTGCCTATATAATTCGCGATACTTCTCATTTCTTCACTACTTCATTTCTCCAAAAATTCTTCAAAGCAGGTAACCTCTCTCTTCTTTCTCTCTCTAATTTTTTGCTTAAGTTATTTTCAAGTCGGAACTCCGTTGTTCTTCCTTCGCCACCAATCCACTTGAATTTCTGGATCCACCTTCAACTGACTCCGCCGCTGTCTTCGAGTTTTCCGGTAGTTTGTTTGAAGATTTAGATCTGACTTGCTTCTTCTTAATGGATTCCAACTTGTTCTTCAATTTCTTAAAGGCTTCGATCTGTTTTGATAGGCTGCTGAGAGCCCCGATCTGTATTCTGAATCCTAGAAACTCTAGATTCTCTTTTGCGAGCTGTTAAGGATCCCGATCTATTCGTATTTTCCAAAGGCCCCGATCCGTCTTCAAAAAAGGATGTCTCAGTCTTCTATTTCTGCGTCTCCTGATCCGTATACCCGCTTGTTTGGCATTTCAGGACAGTCTTCGCTTCCCAAACCATCTTTCTCTCCCGGTCTGTTTCTCGCCCAAAGCTGTAGTCATGAAGACTCTTCTGGTGCACATGTTTCAGAGGATCTGGATGATTCGAGTGGTTCGGGGGTAGGACCCTCTCTCCTTGGCAGAAAAATGGTGATTTCTGAATCCTCGGGAGTGGGCAGCAATTCTGGGAATCCTTTGAGATTTGAAGTGCCTCAACTTCATGATTCTCCATTCGACGAGGCGGTAAACCCTTTTACTGATGTAATGGACCCCGATCTGCCAAAAGTTGAACTAGAGGATTGGTTCTTTGATCCAGTTGTGGCCAGACAGGAATTGAAGAGTTTGATGGGTCTTGACCGTCAAAACCTAAGGAAGAAGAAAAACAAGAAGCGACCCGATCCACCTGGTTCAACCCTTTCAACCCTAGATTCGTTGTCAGCTCTTAGGCATAGGTTTGGTGTTTCGGAGGAAGTCGAGTTTGTTCTTCCTTCGTCATCAGACCGAGCTAGCAATCCTCCCCCTAACCATTTCACTCTCTACGAAAAATTCTTCTACCGCTGCCTATTGTGGTTCCCGATCCCGGAAGTTATTCTACAGTTCCTTTGGAAGTACAACTTGGCTATTTCTCAAATCAATGTTCGGGGAATCAGGCATATGATTGGTATTCTGATCAGGAGTTATGAGTGCAACGTAGAAGTTGACGTCGAGCACTTGACACACTTGCTGGAGTTCAGACGTCGTAATAAGAGAGAGCTGAAGTATTATGTGTCGGGCAAAGCCAGGAGAAATGTTATAAGGGGTTTCCCGTCGAAAGACGACAATTGGGAAGATTATTTCTTTTTTGTCCCTATCTCCGAAGCGTCGGTGGGTCGGAGGTGCCTTCAATTTGTCAAGTCTGGCTGGGGAGAAATTGGTAGCCGACCAGTTGCTCGACTTGGGCCACGGCTTGGGTTTCCATTATTTAGCAGTTTTCCTTTTTAGGATTTTATGACCTTGCATATATATTTTTGTTTTTGTAGTTCGTCATCTTCGTCTTTCGTTGCCTCCCGATCTGTCTGAGGTTCACGAAGCGCTCTCAGCTCGCAAATGTAACTGGTCCAAAGATTTCAACCTTCGACGAGTGGAGAGAGCTCGAGCTTTTTCTGAAGGACAATCAATTGAGCAGTCATCTCCTTCTCATTCTTCGAGAGATACCATGGGGAGACCTACCTTCAGAGATCGAGCTGCTACGAAAGCCAAGGCATAGGCAGAGGCTAAGGAGAGAGCAAAGCAGGCCAAGGCGTTAAATCAATCCCGTCCCCCGAACCCTCAATCTGCCCGCGCCATTGTCCCCGAACCGGCTCCTGCCGACAATCCTTCCGAACTGACTCCTTTCTCTTTGGCTCCTGGAGTCATCGAGGGGCTTCGTCCAGCTAATTCTCAAATACTACCGCATAAAGAAAAGGGCAAAGGGAAGGCTAAGGAGAAGAAAGCCACGAGCAAAAAATGCCAGTCGGTAGACGACAAGGGAGAAGTCTCGAAGCGATTGCGACGTACTGAATTGTCTCGGGCTATCCCCGAAGCAATACCTCTCTCTACCGCTCCGATAAATGCTGAAGGGGCTTAAAAGGATACCTCACCTTCTGTGGCTATCTTCTCAAGGATCACCTGTCCAGGTGATCATTTTCCACCATCCGATACTCTGCTTAGGGACAAGGCCTATAGCGAAATGTCGCTTCGGGGAGTCAAGGTATGTGATGTTTATTTGTTTTGTCTTCGTTACCCGATCCATTTAAGCTTGTTTAACAGTATTTCTCGTTGTTGTGCAATTCATATCCCATCTTAACAGGATAATGATGGGATACGAATCTGATGCCCGTAGGGATCGCGAGAAGGTCGAAGATCTTGGCGAAAAGCCATTGAGCTGGATGGGAAGCTCAAAGAAGCCAAGGCAAACCAGGCTGCTGAACAGGAAAGAGCCGTCAAGAGGATCAGGGACCTTGAAGCTGATGCAGAAAGGAGTAGAAAGCACATCAAAGAAGCCGATGAGCGGATCATGCGGTTGGAGTCAGGCAAAGTGAGGCGGGATGCTCATATAGCTAGCTTGACAAGGCAGCTAGAAGCTGCGAACGAGCTTCTTGAGAGTAAGGTCGAGCAAGCTGTCGTAGAGGCCAAACGCGAGACCATGATGATGCTCGAAGGCAAAGTTTCCCGAGCCGAAAAGCTTCTCAGCCAGATTGACGGTGAGCCAAAGGAGAACATGCTTGACCTTGCCCAGATTGAAGGCAATCTCCAATTCATTGGGCTGCTCCAAGGCGACGAACCGCCATCTCTCGATGCCAAGGCGAAGAGTTTAGCTGAGCAGAAAGAGGGCTTGATGGGAGCTCATGAGGCATTTGCTCAGCTCGTGGCGGAAACGAGGGAAATCCTGAGATTGTCTCCAATCCAATCTGATATTCTCAAGGAGCTCAACGACGGTGAGCCCATGGAGACCGCCGTTGCAAGTGTCGGGATCCAGGATTTTTCCGGCTCTAACAAGGGAACGCCTGGTTTAGCCGAGGTTAGTTTAATGGAGATTGCTGAGAAGACAGTCTCCGAACCACCTTCTGAGAAATCTCTCGATGCCGCTTTAGAGGAGAAGGTCGCAGAGTTTGCTGAGGCGCTGCTCGAGGAGGACAAAGCACCGAAAGGCGATATAGCTGAGCAAGCGGTGGAGCCGGAGCAGAGGGTGGTCACGACCCCTGAGATAACAGAGGATTACGATCCTCTGTTCTTTGTTTAGTTTAAAACTCTTTTTCTTTTTGTTTAATGCCTGGACGGCTTTATCCAAGTTGTGTAAGAACCTTTTGTTATTGCTTGGTTCCTGATTGGATGACTTGCGGTTGATGAATATACGTCTTTTGTTTGACAAACTTCTAAGTGCAGTGCTTTCATATCATAGATTCGCAAATGCTTTGCTTGCGTTGTCTTTGTTGAGGAGTAGTTGTTCCGACGAATGGATGCAAGAGGTTGCTTTACGTAGTTATGAGATGATCAGTCTCGGGATGGTCATTTTGGTTTACAGACAGGTTACCAAAAACTTATCTGTTCCGACAAAGAACATCTGTTTGCATAGTTTAGTTTGAACATTCCGATTTACGGATGCGTCACCAAGAACGTTTCCGCTCCGATAATGAACATATGCTTTGTATAGTTTAGGACGAACATTTCGGTTTACGGATGCGTTACCATAAACGTATCCGCTCCGAAAATGAACGAATATTTGTATAGCGCGTGCTTTTAATCCTGAGGCGAATGTGATAGTGTAAATCCGAGATGGATATAAGATTTCATTACTATGTCCAGCAGTAAAGGAGATGTGGCGTAATGCCCGTTGTAACGTGATTTGCTCGAATATGTCTGTTTTGTTAAGACTTTTTGATCCTTTGAGGGATGTTTAGGTGAGGACTGTGTTTTAAAGCAAAGCTTTGATAGATCATAGAATCTGTTACAAAGATGGGAGTATACGAGTATGCGTATACGTACCCACTCCCCCCCCCCTTTTTGAAAGGGAGGGGGCAACTGAACCTATCCTAAGACGAGCTGCCTACGTACCCTGTGCAGGGATCAAGTCGCCCCGTAGTTCATGTAAAGTAGCTTAGTGATAGTACTTTCTGAGATGCATCGCGTTCCATGATCTTGGTACTGGAACATCCGTCATGCCGGCAAGTTTGTAAACGCCAGGTTTGACTATCTCTGTGATTTTGTAAGGTCCTTCCCAATGTGCTCCCAATTTTCCGGCATTCGTCTCTGCTATGTTCTGGAAAACCCTCCGTAAAACTAAATCGCCTTCGTATAATCGTCGTTCTCGAACATTGGAGTTGTAATATTTCACTGCCGCATTCTGATAGTTCTGGATCCTGATCAAGGCTTGGTCCCTTCTTTTGTTGATCAAGTCCAATTCGTCAAGCATCAACAGGTGATTGAGCCCTTCTTGTTCTGGTAGTAGTCTGCGGTGAATTCCTGGAAAATGTATCTCCGGTGGGATTACACACTCTGTTTCGTATACGAGGGTAAATGGGGTTTCCCCAGTTGCTCGTCTTGGGGTGGTACGGTGAGACCAAAGTACTCCCTCCAGTTCTTCAGCCCAGCGCCCCTTTTTCTCGTCCAGGCGCTTCTTCAGGCCATTGAGGATTGTTTTGTTGATTGCTTTGGCCTGTCCGTTTCCTTGTGGGTATCTTGGAGTAGACTTGCTGAGTCTGATCTTCCATTTGTCGCAAAAAGCTTCGAAACAATTGGAGATGAACTCCGAGCCATTGTTTGTCACGATCTCGTATGGTACTCCATGGCGACAGATGATGTTCTTCCACAGGAAGGCTTCCACTTAGGCATCTTTAATGCTGGCATATGAGTCGGCTTCGACCCATTTCAAAAAATAATCTGTTAAAACCAACATGAAACGTTTCTATTTTGAGGGATGCAGCGGCCCGACGATGTCCATAGACCACCGCATGAATGGATATTGTGATGAGATGGATGAGAGCATTTCCATTGGTTGGTGAATCATTGGAGCGTGGCGTTAACATTTCTCGCATTTGGCCGAAAACTCCTTGCAATCGTTGATCATTGTTGGCCAATAATAACCGTGGCGTTTGATCTTTATGGCTAGTGCTCTTCCTCCAGAGTGATTGCCACACGAACCGTTGTGAACTTTCTCCATAATCTTCCTTGCATCCTTTCTTTCTACGCAGTTTAACAATGGTCCTGAGAATCTCCATTTGAAGACATTTCCATCGACTAAAACGTAACAAGCTGCCTAGACTCGAACCTTACGAGCTGCCCACTTTTCAGTTGGTAAGACTCCGTCGTATATGTATTCTCGGATTGCGTCAAGCCATTCCTTGTCGCAGCCATATTCTGCTTCGTTGTTGATCTTGTTTGCTTCTTCGTCGGGTCGTGGGTTGATGACAGGGTCACTGCTGTTTTTGATTACTGGTGACTCTTCAAGGCTGTCTTCTTCCATTGGGGCTGTTTCCGGCTCAGCGGATGGCAGATTTGCCAATTCCTCCTGTATTTCATCTACCTCCTCTTGTCTGATTGTGACTTCTGTTGCTTGCGTAGCGTCTTGTGAGCGAGTTATGGCATTCACCGAGTCGGACAGATTGATGCTTGGGTGTTGGATGAACTCCACTGGGATTACTCTCTTTAGGTCCGGATCGAAAGTTGATGCTAGGGCTGTAAGTGCGTCGGCTGGGGTGTTTTCCCCTCGTGGGATACGTGTTAGGATGAATTGTTTGAACTGCGCCGCCAATTCTTTGACGATTATTAAGTAAGCTTCCATTCGATCATCCTTTGTTGCATATTCGCCGCTAAACTGATTCGCGACTAGTTGGAAATCGCATAATGCATGGAGTTGCTCTATTTTTAGGCCATTAGCAAGTCTCATCCCGGCAATCAAGGCTTCTTACTCTGCTTCGTTGTTGGATGCGTGGAAGCCAAGGCGGAATGATTGTTCCAGCAGTTCACCAGTTGGAGAAGTTAGTCGTATCCCTACTCCCGAGCCATTTTTGGAGGAGGAGCTATCAACATGAAGTTCCCAGAGTTGTTTCTGCATGTTGTTGTCAATACCCTCTTCAGGTAGTTCGATAAGGAAATCGGCCAGGACTTGGGATTTTGCGCACGTTCGTCCGCGATACTCGATGTCATATTCGTTCAGTTCTATTACCCAGTTTGCTAGCCTTCCTGACTGACTTGGGCTGTGCAGAACGGACCTTATCCGGAAAGTGCTCAGGACGACGATTGAGTGAGACTGGAAGTAGGGCCGTAGCTTTCGTGTCGACATAACTATGGATAGTGCCAATTTCTCCATCTGCGAGTACCTTGTTTCAGCGTCTGTAAGGGTTTTGCTGACGTAAAAGATTGGCCTCTGCTCTCCACGCTTGTCTCGAATCAACACGCCGCTTACTGCTGTGGAAGAAACTGCGGTTTACAGGAAAGTGGTTCTCCTATTTCTTGTTTTGTGAGGACCGGGGGGTAGCCAGGTAACTTTTTAGTTGTTGAAAAGCTTCCTCGCATTTTTCCGTCCACTCGAACTTCTTGTTCCCTCGCAAGGTGTCGTAGAAAGGCAGACATTTGTCGGTGGATCGTGAGATGAATCGGTTAAGTGCGGCTACCCTCCTGGTAAGTCTTTGCATCGATTTGCTTAGGATTAGCCTCAATGCCACGGTGAGTGACTAGGTAACCAAGGAATTCTCCCGAGGTGACTGCGAATCTGCACTTGGTCGGGTTTAACTTTATGTTGTGAGAGTTCAGCTACGAGAAGCATTCCTTGAGATGAGTGACATGATCCTTCTCCTTTAGCGATTTCACCAGCATGTCATCTATGTAAACCTCCATTGTCTTTCCGAGTTGACCAGCGAACATCTTGTTCACCAGACGCTGGTACGTTACTCCGGCGTTTTTCAGACCGAATGGCATTACCTTGTAGCAATAAATTCCACTATCCATTATGAAAGCGGTCTTCTCGCGATCGCCGGGGTTCATCAAGATCTGATTGTAACCTGAGAAGGCATCCATGAAAGATAGGAGTGCGTTCCCTGCCGTTGCTTCGACCAAGCGATCGATGTGTGGAAGGGGGAAGCTATCTTTTGGACAAGCTTTGTTCAGATCGGTGAAATCCACGCATACGCGCCATTTGCCATTCTTCTTCTTGACCACTACTGAGTTAGCCAACCAGTCCGGGTATTTCACTTCAGTTATCGATCTGACCCGCAGGAGTCTCTCTACCTCATCGTTGACTGCTTTAGCTCTGTCTGGCCCAAGCTTTCTCCTTTTTTGCTTCACCAGTTTGAATGTTGGGTCAACGTTGAGTTCGTGGCTTGTTATGCTGATATCGATGCCGGGCATGTTTTCCGCTTCCCATGCGAACGTGTGGATATTTTTCCTCAAAAATGCAACGAGTTCATCTTTGATCTTTTCATCCAATGTTGCTCCAATCTCCACGCATCGCGCTGGATGTTTGTGGTCGATGCAAACTGATATGACGGGGTCGTAAGTTGGTTTAGGCACTTCTTCTTCGCGGTCCTCGGAAATCTGTAATTGCTATATAATAGTTTGGAAAGCTCTTTCACCGGTTCTCTGTCGGTCTTCATTTTCTTGCGCTTTGAATTTACCGTCGGATCGGTTACTGGGTTTCTGAGCTTGTGTGCGGCGAGGAAACAGACGCGAGACTTTTTTTGGTTTCCTCGAATTATTTTCACTCCGTTTGGTGTAGGGAACTTGAGGCAGAGATGGTAGGTTGAAACAGCGGCGCGCATAGAATTTAACCAGGGGGTCCCCATGATGACGTTGTAGATCGCCGGGTGATCAGCTACGGAGAATTCAACTATTTTTGTCACTTCGCCAGCTTGGAGAGGCAGTTTGATTGTCCCAGTAGTCATGGTGGTTTCTCCAGAGAATCCAGTTAATGGCTTGGGGGTAGATATTACTTCGGACAGGTCCACGTTCATTCTTCTGAGAGTTTCGAAGAATATTACGTCCACGGTGCTCCCGGTGTCTACCAATATGCGTGCTACGTCGCAGTCGTTGATAATCAACTCGATCACGAGAGGGTCATCATATGGTCTGTCGATTCCGATCGTCTCCCTTTCCTCGAATGATATCACGTTGTTTGGAAATTTTGATGGTTTAGACCAGTTGACGCTGACGTCTGCCCTTCGCTCGAATGCTTTGATTGACGAGACGGTATCCGAGCAATAGTGAGATCCTCCCATTATCATGCTTATCCTTCTTCTTGATATGGAGGGCGGCGCTTCGTCATCCCTTCTATCGCGCTTGGGATGATCTTCTTTCGTTAGATCGGGTCTGTGTGCATTCACATCCATCTCGAAATCCTTAAGGCTGATGTTCCCTCCAAGTTCGCCAGCTGCTAATTTTTTGGCGAGTTTTAATCCAAGGATGCGACAGTTCGCGGTTGAATGCCCATAGATGCGATGGTGTTCGCAGTAAGCCGTTTCGTCATAGGAACTGTCGCTTTTGGTCCATGTGCTCCAAGAGCTTCTTCCACGGCCTCGGCCTCTTCCTTGTCCGGGTCCAGGAGCGTCAATTTGATAGTTATGAGCTCCTCGAAAGCCTCCCTCGTGCTGGATATAGCCGGAACCTTGGTTGTTCTTCCTAGCGTTGGAAGGGGTTGAGACTTGGGGGGCATGGTTCATTGTCTGCGGCTCGATGCATTGCATCTTGTATCATTGTGGGGGTGTTCAGCTCAATTTCCTTGCGAAAATCAGAGTTGAACCAGAGTGCTCGCTTCAGGGCCAATAAGGCTGCTTTGTCACTCAGGCCTTCTATTTTGGACATGACGGCTTTGAATCTCCCGATGAAGCTTCAGAGTGTTTCATTCTGCCCTTGAGCCAGGGTCCACAGATTGGCGTCGGATGTTCCGGGATCCATGAATATGGAGTAATGCTTCAAGAATGCCGCGGACAGTTGTCTGTAACTGTCGATGGAGTTCCGCTCGAGTCTGGAAAACTACTGCAGCGCTGGTCCTTTGAGATGCTCCACGAAGAGAAGGCACTGTCCGACGTCTCTTTCGTGTTCTTTGAAGTTAGAGCATCCCATGGCTATAGCGAAAGCCATTAGATGCTCTTTTGGATTGGTCTTTCCTTCGTAGATCGGGACTTTCATCTTTCCAGGGTCCGGGATTCTTGTGCTAGTAATCTTTGCTGTGAACGGGGTGTTCTGCACTTCCTCCAACACATGATCTATCTCTGGCACCTTTCTAGTTGCTTTGTGCATCATGGATCGGACAACTTTTATGTCGGCAGCTGCTCGGTCCATATCTGCTCGCATCATGGCCATCTCTTCTTTCTGGGCTCGGATTCCTGCTCTGCGCTCTTCGTTGACCCGTGCTTGCTCGGCCCAGAGTATGTTCTCCTCCTCCTCGGTCAGATCTTGATCTCCTTCCTGGATGGCCTCGCATCTTTCAGTTTGGGTTTGGCCAGCTGCTATGGGGTCGGGGTTGTCACGGCTCTCCACGTTTTGCTCCATTCGATTCTCCTCCTCCAGATTGATGATTGGGGCAGGCTCCTCTTCGATCGGTGTGTTATTTGCTCCTTGCATTCCAGAAGCTAGGTTTGCTGAGCTTTGATGGAGTGGCGGCAATCTTCCATGGGTTCTCGGCAGGTTGAGCGGGGTTGAGAAATCCAGGGCTGTTGGATTGAGGCGCCTTCCGGTTCGTCTCGTTGGATCCAGACCTGATCCCACGCCTCGGGTTCGACTTCCCGTTGCCAGGGCCTTCAGTTCGCCCGTCATCGTGTGGTTGAGTCTGTCTTGCTCCTCCGCCTTCTTGAGCAGCGTCTCTAACATGATCTTCATCTCCGCGAGTGTTGTTGAAGTCTCTCCAGCGTTCGCGGATTGGTTCGTCTGATCCTCCATGCCAGTGTTCCTCACATCAGTAGCATCTTGTTCTCCGTCTTTGGTCATCGTTCTTCAGATCGGTTTTGCGGTGGCTCTCTTGAGTAAGAAAATTTTGACTGCCCCCTCCTTCTAGCGCCAAATTGTGGGAGTATAAATCGACGCCAATTAAATTCGTCACGTCTTTTAGAGAGATCCGAAACTTCTGAGTAAAAACCACCAAAAACGCAAACAAAGATCCAAAGATGGTATTTTATTAAGCTTCTTAGAAAGCTTTTGGTATGAGAGAAAAAGTACCGAGTTTTGCTAGGTCAATTCTCCCCCCCCCTTTTCATAGGGTTTACATGAGTATATATATAAGTTTCAGTCGGCTAAATTAATGCCTAAAGAGATAAGAAAGATTTCATAATTCCTAGGGATTTCCTTTTAGCAAAGTCGGTTACCACCATGGACTTTGATTCATGGGCTTTAACCTTGTCATCTCTTTTGTGGGCTTGCATTCATGGGCTCGTCGCCTCGGCCCAAATTCCTGTCATTGAAACTTGGCTCGATTGACACCATGGTTCACGGCTCGGGTGACGTCATGGTCACGGCTCGGGTGACGCCATGGCTCATGGTTCGGGTGACATCATAGTATGGGTCGTGACCCTTGATCCGTCTCGCTGTATCATGGATCGGGGTACACAACCCAGCTTCTTCACCGTGGGTCGTGACCCCCAATCCGTCTGTTGTATCATGGATCGGGGTGCATGACCCAGCTTCTTCACCGTGGGTCGTGATCCCCAATTCGTCTGCTGTATCATGAATCGGGGTACACGACCCAAGTTCTTCACCGTGGGTTGTGACCCCCGATCCGTCTGCTGTATCATGGATCGGGGTACACGACCCAGCTTCTTCACCGTGGGTCATGACCCCGATCCGTCTGCTGTATCATGGATCGGGGTACACGACCCAGCTTTTTCACCGTGGGTCGTGACCCCCGATCCGCTTGCTGTATCATGGATCGGGGTACACGACCCAGCTTCTTCACCGTGGGTCGTGACCCCGATCCGTTTACTATATCATGGATCGGGGTACACGACCCAGCTTCTTCACCATTGGTCGTGATCCCCGATCCGTCTATTGTATCATGGATCGGGGTACACGTCCCATCTTCACGGTTAGGGATCCCGATCCAACTCCTTCACAGTTAGGGATCCCAATCCAACTTCTTCACAGCTAGGGATCCCGAACCAACTCCTTCACAGCTAGGGATCCCGATCCAATCTCTCCTTCACGGTTATGGATCCCGCTTCTAGTGCTTTTCCATACTTAGCCATTTTTCAGCCGTTGATTCTCAAGGGGTGGAATCTGACCCCAGCAGGTGGCACCATGGTTCGGTAACACCATGGCTCACGGTTCGGGTAACACCATGGTTCGGGTAACACCATGGTTTACGGTTCGGGATCTCGATCAAACTTTTCTTTCATGGTTAGGGATCCTGATCCAATTCCTTCTGTCATGGTTAGGGATTCCAATCCAACTCCCTTTGTCACGGTTAGGGATACCTGATTCACGGTTAGGGATCCATCTACTAGTGTTTCTCCATACTTAGTCATTTTTCAATCGTTGATTCTCAAGAGGTGAAATCTGACCCCAACAATAGTCCATCCCTTATCACACTCATGATCATGCAATGCAATTCTAACCTATTCATTCCACAATTACAATCTACACTTAACCAATTTTCACAGTTGAACCTTCCATTAATTACTTTTCATAGTCGATACTTTCCTTAAACATCATAACTAATCATATGCCACAATCATCACGGATAAAACCACACTTTTATTCAAGAATGTTCCGACTTACACATGCATCATTCATCCAAAATAAAACACATACACAACCAAGAATACGATGAACATTCAACTCGTCAACGCATTAACTTAACCATGCATCAATTGAACATAAAAAAATCATTATTTATTCAAGAATACTATTAATACTCAACCTAGAACGCGAATAACATTTAACATACTCAAGACACTTAGTACCATAAAAACTTGTCACGTTCACCTAAGAATCTAAGCAAAGATCAAAAGGAGAAATTTGGCGACTGCGTGAAACCACAAGTCTCATTCTCACCTTAGCCAATCAATCAATCCAAATACTCTGAACCACATCGATGAATCTGGTCGAAGATTCTGACAACCCACCACATTTGCTCCTCTTTCTTCCCAACTTCTCTCTCTACAACGTTAATTACTTTGACTTCTCTCTATCTTGTTTATGCATTGTCTGAAATGAGGGCTCTATTGTTCATTTATCTAGGAGTTGATGGCCTTACTCACCAAGGTGATAATTCAATTATTTCTTCCTTATTTGGCTCCATCGAATCTCCTACTTCTTATCCACTAAGTTTAAATCATTCCTCTACACGACTTTCCTCAATTGAATCATGCAATCCGGATTTACCTTAACTGAATTCTACAATCTCGTTTTTCCTTCTTGGAACATGCATCCGCAGGTTGTCAAACCTTCCATAAATGACTATCGTATTTTCCTTTATCGAACCTTCCAAAAATAGATTCCACATATGCGGTCTTATTGAACATTCCATAAATGGATCTTGAGTTATGCGGTTTAGAATGTTTAGCCAAGATCCTTTCTTTTCCATATTTAAATTTGATTAACGGTTTCTGGCATTTCCTTGGACTATACCCGAGCAGCGAACGTCTTCAATCCTTAATTGGATCGGTTCATATTGTTTGTTCAATCCACTTTGAGACTTGAAATCATTCTCACCACCTTGCCAAATTTCTTCTCTTTTCCACACTTCAAATCATCTTGGCCCCTTTACTGAAGAACCACTTTGCGCGCGACCCAATAATCTTCAAGATCTTAATGAAGGTCAAAATCTAAAATCATAATTTTTCTAAACATGTTATTTTACGGTGAAGTCTATGTTAAGTTGCTATGAGACACACCACATTTCATTTGTTGTGGCGAGCTAGAGTAGACAAAGAGTGAGATCGAAGAATCCCACACTAGACACTACCCACAACTTCCCAAAGTGAGAAAGTCATTAGTCGCATATATTCTCCATCCCGTATCGACGTTTTAAAGGATGTCTAATGCGTTTGGTTCCATGATTTTTATATCTTTGATGCATCCAAAAGTATGGTGATATTACTGCCACTAATTTTTAAACCTTTGTTATTTATCATTGTTGGGGTCAAAACCCACCCAGCTGCGATCAATGGAAAAATGGCTAATTGTGGAAATACAAAGATTCAGACAAGGCTGGAATTGTGTCTAAGTCATTTCTGTACGAGTCCGCTTGGGCACGAGATAAGCCATTCCAACCAAGCTTTACTCCATTTCGGGAAAGAGAGGAGAGACATCGGCAAAGCCTTATCTCCACTTAGGCAAGCCTTGTCTCCACTTAGGCAAGCCTTGGCTCCACTTAGGCAAGCCTTGTCTCCACTTAGGCAAGCTTTGTCTCCACTTAGGCAAGCTTTTCTCCACTTAGGCAAGCTTTGGCTCACATCGGCAAAGATTTACTCCATTTCGGCAATGAGAGGAGAGACATCGGCAAAGCCTTATCTCCACTTAGGCAAGCCTTGTCTCCGCTTAGGCAAGCCTTGGCTCCAATTAGGCAAGCCTTGTCTCCACTTAGGCAAGCCTTGTCTCCACTTAGGCAAGCCTTGTCCCCGCTTAGGCAAGCCTTGTCTCCACTTAGGCAAGCTTTGTCTCCGCCTAGGCAAGCTTTGTCTCCGCCTAGGCAAGCTTTGTCTCCACCTAGGCAAGCCTTGTCTCCACTTAGGCAAGCCTTGTCTCCACTTAGGCAAGCTTTGGCTCACATCGGCAAAGCTCTGCTCCACTTCGGCAAAGAGGAGACTTCGGCAAGCATTGGAGACTTCGGCAAGCATTGGAGACTTCGGCAAGCACGGAGACTTTGGCAAACACTAGAGTCGGCGAGAACTCTTCGGCTAACCACCTTGGAGTCGGCGAGAACACAAGGCTAACCACCTAGTGACCGGTTTGATTTCGTTGGCTAACCACCAAGAGATCGACAAGTTCACAAAAGAACAAGAGAGAAACTTCTTTAGAAAATATTTTATAAAAAATATGAAGGATTATTCTCAAAGAGATTACATAGTTTATATAGGGAGAGAATGATGATAAAAAGTACTAAAAACAATGCATCGAAATTAACAAAGTCTAATTAATTCATAAGACTAAGACCATTGAATTTTTGACTAATAATAACTCAAGGTGTGAACACCCTCTTGGCCTTCCTCGTCCCTTTGACATATATTCTATGCGAATTTTCATGATATATTTCATGAAATTGGACCATAAAGAGGAAACATAAGTGTTGCCACGTTAAAACCTCTACTCGGAAAACCCATTGGGACAAAACCGAGTACAGGAAAAAGAGTACAACAACTTATGCTTAACGACCAACCTCAAGAAAATATCATAGCCGAAATTAAGGTAACAGCATTGTGCATAAGCTGATCTTCTTCCTTGATCCGAACGTCATTAAGTAGCTCCTGAACAGCTCCAGCAAGCTTCCTTGTCTAGGACCGCATAACGGGACCTTCGGGTACGCTCAAAGCTTCCTCGTCCAAAGCAGGCTCGTCCAGGATCGCATCATCCCCCTCCTCTTAAAAAGGATTTGTCCTCAAATCGTCTTGATCTGCAATAAAAGGAATGATATCAGCAATATTGAAGCTAGAGCTAACGGAGTACTTACCTTGGAGATCAATTTTGTAGGAGTTGTCATTGATCTTTTCCAAAACCGTGAATGGTCCATCAACTCTCGGCAAGAGTTTAGACTTCCGTTCTTCTGGGAACCTCTCCTTTCGTAAATAGATCCAAACGAGATCGCCGGGTTCGAATGTTTTCTTGTGCCGTCCTTTGTTGGCATGTTTGCGGTATAGCTCGGTCTTACGCTCGATGTTCTGTTTTGCCTTCCCATGCATTTGTTTCACCAACTCTGCCTTCTTCTTTTCATCCATGCTTACACGTTCACTCAAAGGTAAAGGAGTTAGATCAAGAGGTGTAAGCGGGTTAAAGCCATAAACGAGTTCAAAAGGAGAATAACAAGTAGTAGAATGCACGGCATGATTATATGCAAATTCTACGTGAGGTAAACAATCCTCCCACGACTTAAGATTCTTTTTGATCACGGTCCTTAAGAGTGTCCCTAAAGTCCTATTAACCACCTCGGTTTGACCATTGGTTTGCGGATGACAAGTAGTAGAGAAACAAAGCTTAGTTCCTAGCTTAGACCATAGGGTCTTCCAAAAATAACTTAGAAACTTTGTATCCCTATCCGAGACTATGGTCCTAGGCATTCCATGCAAACGGACAATCTCCCTAAAGAATAAGTCGGCAATGTTAGAGGCATCATCAGTTTTATGGCAAGGTATGAAATGTGCCATCTTAGAAAATCTATCCACCACAACAAAGACCGAGTCACTACCTTTCCTAGTCTGGGGTAATCCTAAGACGAAGTCCATCAAGATGTCGGTCCATGGTACACTAGGAATCGGCAAAGGAGTGTACATACCTTGGCCTTGGCTTTTGGACTTAGCAAACTTACATGTGGTGCATCGGCTACAAACTCGTTCCACGTCACGCTTCATGTGCGGCCAAAAGAAATGGTTTTGTACGATTGAAAGGGTCTTGGCCACGCCAAAGTGTCCCATCAAGCCTCCACCGTGTGCTTCCATAACAAGAAGATCTCGCAAAGAAGAGTTAGGAATGCTTCCTGGAAATACTGTCCCGAAGCAAACTTTTCACAAGTAGGAAATACTTCCTGGAAATCGGGGTCGGTTGCGTATGCTCCCTTGATCATCTCAAATCCGAGAATTTTGGCATCTAGAGTCGAGAACAATGTGTATCTCCGAGATAAAGCATCGGCCACCACATTCTCCTTGCCTTGCTTGTATTGGATCACGTACGGAAAGGTCTCTACGAACTCCATCCAACGGGCATGCCTCTTGTTCAACTTCTATTGGCTTTTCAAGTGCCTAAGTTATTGGTGATCGGTGTGAATCACGAACTCCTTTGGCAAAAGATAGTGTTGCCAGGTTTGGAGTGCACGGACTAAGGCATAGAGCTCCTTATCATACGTCGGGTAGTTGAGCGTAGCTCCACCGAGTTTCTCGCTAAAGAAGGTGATTGGCTTCTTCTCTTGCATTAGCATGGCTACTATACCTACACCAGAAGCATCGCATTCAATTTCAAACGTTTTCATAAAATCAGGTAAAACGAGAAGAGGGGCGTGAGTAAGCTTGTGTTTTAGGAGCTGGAAAGCGTCCTCTTGAGCTTGTTCCCATTTAAAGCCCACGTCCTTTTTGATCACTTCGGTTAGTGGTGCGGCAATGGTGCTGAAATCCCGAACGAACCGTCGATAGAATCCGGCTAAGCCGTGAAAGCTTCGAACCTCACCAACCGTCTTAGGACTCGGCTAATCTTGTATTGCCTTGATCTTGTCCTCATCAACCTGTATGCCCTGAGAACTCACCACAAAACCTAGAAACACGACGTTATCCGAACAAAAAGAATATTTCTTAAAGTTACCAAAAAGAAGTTCTTTCCTAAGCACGTCTAGGACCAAACGCAAGTGTCCTACATGGTCATTCCAGGGTCTTACTATAAATTATTATGTCATCGAAATAGACAACAACAAAGACACCAATAAACGATCTAAGAACATGGTTCATAAGGCGCATGAAAGTGCTAGGTGCATTCGTAAGACCAAATGGCATAACAAGCCACTCGTATAAACCGTGCTTAGTTTTGAAAGCGGTTTTCCATTCATCACCTTCCTTCATCCGGATTTGGTGATAACCACTTTTCAACTCAATTTTAGAAAATATACTAGACCCATGAAGTTCATCTAACATATCATCTAACCTTGGAATCGGATGGTGATACTTTACCGTAATATTGTTGATGGCTCGGCAATCAACGCACATTCGCCAAGATTCGTCTTTCTTAGGAACAAGTAGCACCGGAACGACGCACGGACTCATACTCTCATTTTTAGTGTAAGAAGTATTTAGGGGGTCACTCAAAATACTTTTACCTCGGTATTGCTCAAGCTTGAGCTGGTCTAGGTACACCTCGTGTGGAGTCAAAGGTGCAAGAGTGATCTTCCGTCCTTGGTACTCAAAGGAATGCTTGTTAGTGTACCCATCATGAACCGCCCGTCGGTCGTACTGCCATGGCCTTTCGAGTAGGATGTGGCCAGCTTCCATAGGTAATACATCACAAACGATCTCATCCTCATATCGGCCAATCGACAAAGGTACCGAAACTTGATGTGTAACCGTGAGTTGTTTTTGGTTACTCAACCACCTGAGACTATATGGCCTTGGATGTTTCCTCATTTCCAAGTTTAGTTTCTCCACCAAAGTTGTACTAGCAATATTAGTGCAACTTCCACCATCGATGATTAAGCTGCACACCTTGTTCTTAACCTTACACCGGGTATGGAACAAGTTTTCTCGTTGTTCATCTACTACGGATTGCTCTTGAGAAATAAGAACACGTCTAGCCACAAGTAGCTCTCCTTCTACCGCGTGTTCCTCATCGTCATCATAGATTGGTCCGGTCTCGGATTCCTCCTTATCATCCGCGGTCACTATCTCTCCACTATCCAACATCAACATCGTACGTTGGTTTGGACACTTATTCGCATAGTGTCATTTGCCCCTACACTTAAAACATTTGATGTCACGATTACGAATACAGGTAGAAGCTTCGGCCTTACCCTTGTAGTCATGACCGGACGAACTAGGTTTGTAGTCCATTTTTGGTTTAGCATCCGTACGGGTCGGGTAATTCGGCTTCTCGCTTTTGGTGTAGTTTGGCTTAGACACGAAAGGTGTTCGTATGACACCCTTTCTATTAAGTTGCTGCTCCACGAGAATGGCTTTATGCAACATTACCTCTACGGTGTCATAAGACTGCATCTCCATCCGATCTTGTAAATCTCGATTCATTCCGCTTAGAAATCGGGCCATAGTTGCATCACCGGGCTCATCTATATCAGCTTTGAGCATGAGTTTTTCCATCTCCTGGAAGTAGTCCTCAACTCCCCTACTTCCTTGTGATAACCTACGCAACTTTTGGTGTAGCTCGCGGTGGTAGTGGACTGGTACGAATCGTTTCCTCATGATTGACGACATTTCTTTCCCTGTTTCCACGGGGTTTTCTCCATTGCGTCTCGTGTTTGTCACCACTTGATCCCACCAGTCAATAGCATAATTATGAAACTCGGTAGTGGCTAACCTGACCTTCTTGTATTCGGAAAAGTTTTGGCAATCAAAGACCAAGTCGATCTTCTTTTCCCACTCTAGGAAAGCATCGGGATCGTTTGTTCCGTAGAAGGGTGGAATGCGAAGCTTCACGCTGCCAAGATCATTGTCATTTCTTCTTCAGGCCGGGGTTTGTCTAGGCCAGTTATCTTCGTATATGTCGTGAAACGGGTTGTTGAATTGCTCGGTTTGTTGATTCTGTTGATTCCGCCGGTTTTGCCTATGTCTAGGCGGGACTCGCGGATTTCTTTGAGCAACGCTATGGTCGGATCCGTGACTTTCGGCCAAGTTGCCTTCTCGAGCTATGCCTTGGTTGGTTCTTTCTTGTCTATTCGGCGTCCTAACACTAAGAGTGGCTATTTGTCCTCTCATTTCGTTTAGCATCGCAGACATAGTATCCATCTTGCGATTCATTTCGGCATCTCTTCTTCTCCTTGACCGTGAAGTACCGTCATCACTTCCATCGGACATTTTTTTCCTCGCAAAAGAAACAAACACGTTAGTAAAATAATCCTCACAAGTGTTTCACTCAAGTGTTTCGATCAACTCTCACAATATCCTCACACACACACAAGAAGTTCTCCTCGGTTCTTAAATAACTAAATCGAAACAAATCGATGGTAGTTTCAAAAACCAAATCGTCAAACTAAAGATAGATAGTGAAGAAATACGAACTAATATATATATATATATATATTTTTTTTTTTGATCTTGTCTTTTCGTTTCTATTTTTTTTTTTTTTTAATTTACGATTTTTTTCTTTTTTAAAAAAAAATTGGTTTTGATACAGAAGATAGAAAGGAAAGAAAGAAGATAAAATATGAAGAGGTAGAAAATGGTTAGAAAATACCGCTATTTCAAGAGCGTGGCTCTGATACCACTTGATACGATCTCCCAAAGGAACGCACACTCTTCTTGGTATTGAAACAAATAGATCCTTTGATAAATGAGGCGGAAGTGAATGGCTGCGTCGAGAGCTATGAATGACCCTCGGTAAACAAGATCTGAAGGCTAACCACCTAAGGAACAAAGGAACTCTTCGGCTAACCACCTTGGAGTCGACGAGAACACAAGGCTAACCACCTAGTGACCGGTTTGATTTCGTTGGCTAACCACCAAGAGATCGACAAGTTCACAAAAGAACAAGAGAGAAACTTCTTTAGAAAAGATTTTATAAAAAAATATGAATGATTATTCTCAAAGAGATTACAAAGTTTATATAGGGAGAGAATGAAGATAAAAAGTACTAAAAACAATGCATGGAAATTAACAAAGTCGAATTAATTCATAAGACTAAGACCATTGAATCTTTGACTAATAATAACTCAAGGTGTGAACACCCTCTTGGCCTTCCTCGTCCCTTTGACATATATTCCATGCGAATTTTCATGATATATTTCATGAAATTGGACCGTAAAGAGGAAACAT
Organism: Pseudoturritis turrita; assembly: GCA_900406555.1. Lineage (NCBI taxonomy): Eukaryota > Viridiplantae > Streptophyta > Magnoliopsida > Brassicales > Brassicaceae > Pseudoturritis > Pseudoturritis turrita. Next base: position 249,456 of record OVBL01000459.1, on the reverse strand, counting down.
AAGTGTTGCCTCGTTAAAACCTCTACTCGGAAAACCCATTGCGACAAAACCGAGTACAGGAAAAAGAGTACAACAACTTATGCTTAACGTCCAACCTCAAGAAAATATAGTAGCCAAAATTGAGGTAACAGCGTTGTGCATAAGCTGATCTTCTTCCTTGATCCGAACGTCATTAAGTAGCTCCTGAACAGCTTCGGCAAGCTTCCTTGTCTTGGACCGCGTAACGGGACCTTCGGGTACACTCAAAGCTTTCTCGTCCAAAGCAGGCTCATCCATGATCGTATCATGACCGATAAGCTGGAAGTCCTTGCGACGGCAAGCCGAGCCCGAGGTAGGGGCTCAGGAGTTGACCTAGCGAGGCACCCCCTTCGATGTCTCAATCCAACAGCCCTCGATTTCTCAACTCCTCATCACGCGCCGAGAACCCAAGGTGGACTGCCACCTCCCAACCAACCAACAGCAATCGCCGAACTGAACGCGGCACCGCAGGGGAAAAATACGCAGACCGTGGACGGAACGAATCTGGTAATCGACCCGGAGGACAACAAAGAGGGTGAACACGACTTGGAACACCACCGTGAAGCTGAACTCGCGGATGCAACCCAAACTCGAATCGAACGAAGCAACACCAACCTTGGCCATGATCAGGACTTCACCGAGGAGGAAGAGAACATCCTCTGGGCCCAACGAGTCCAGATCGAGGAAGAGTGCCGAGCGATAACCCAAGCCCAGAAGGAGGAGATGGCCGAAATCCGGGCAGGCATGGAGCAAGCTGCCGCCAAGATGAAATTCGTTCGATCTCAGATGCATAGGGCTACTAGCAAGGCTCCCGAACTCGACCGAGTGCTTGAAGAAGCACATAACACCCCATTCACGACTCGAATCACTAAGGCAAGGGTTTTTGATTCGGGGAAGATGAAGATACCAGTTTACGAAGGCAAGACTGATCCAAAGGAGCACTTGACCGCTTTCGCAGTAGCAATAGGACGAGCAAACTTTAGAGAAGGAGAAGAAGACGCTGGTCAGTGTCTCTTGTTCGTTGAGCACCTGAAAGGCCCAGCTCTCCAATGGTTCTCCAGGCTGGGAAGAAATTCGGTCGACAATTTCAATCAGCTGTCGTCAGCATTCCTCAGACATTATGCTATATTCATGGAACGCCGAACATCGGATGCGGATCTGTTGACCATGGGGCAAGGACAGAACGAGACGTTACGAACTTTCATCGAACGATTCAAGTCGGTACTGTCGAAGGTAGAAGGGATAAGTGACGAAGCCGCGTTGCAAGCATTAAAGAAAGCCATGTGGTTCGACTCAGATTTTCGGAAGGAGATTGCGCTAAACGCTCCAACCACGATCCAGAATGCATTGCATCGAGAAACGGACTTCGCCTCCAATGAAGAAGAAGTGAGGATCCTAGCCCAGAAGCACGGAAAGGCGAAGTCTACGAACTATCCTCCCTTTGCTCCGAACCCACTAAACAACAAAAAGGGCAACCAAGATTCTGACTATGTCCAGCACGAAGGAGGTTTCAAAGGAGCCCATAATTACCAAGTTGACTCGTCAGGATACGGTGAAGGACGAGGCCAAGGCCGAGGAAGAGGTACATGGAGTAGCACGTGGACCAGGGGCCAAGGAACTTACGACGAAACGGTTTATTGCGAACATCACCATATCTTCGGACATTCGACTGCAAATTGTCGTATTCTGGGCTTAAAACTCGCTGCAAAGTTGGCAGCTGGCAAACTCAAAGGTGATATTAGCCTCAAGGATTTTGACATGGATACCAACGCGAACCTCTCCGAGCAGGTGAATGAAGACCTTCCTAAGCGAGGGAGGCAAGATGACGACGCCCCGCAAGTTGGGACAAGAAGAAGAATAAATATGATAATGGGCGGATCTCACTATTGTTCAGACACCATCTCGTCGATTAAAGCTTCTCAACGACGAGCCGACGTCAGCGTCAATTGGTCCGAGCCTTCTAAGTTCCCAAATGACGTAATCACATTTGAAGAAAGGAAGACTACCGGAATCGACAAACCTCACGATGACCCTCTCGTAATCGAGCTAATCATCAACGATTACGATGTGGCCAGAGTGTTGGTAGACACGGAAAGCACGGTGGACATAATCTTCAAAGAGACTCTCAGAAGAATGAACGTCGACATATCCGAAGTAACGGCAACTCCAAAACCATTGACTGGATTCTCCGGAGAAACGACAATGACAATCGGAACAACCAAGCTACATGTTTGGGCTGGAGAGATAACCAAAATCATAGAGTTTTCGGTGGCCGATCACCCAGCAATCTACAACGTTATTATGGGAACCCCTTGGTTAAATACGATGAGCGTCGTGGCCTCAACATACCATATGTGCATAAAGTTCTCAACGCCTAGTGGAATACAAACCATTCGTGGAAATCAGAAGGAGTTCTGAATTTGTGTTATGGCCGAGCATAAGCTCAGAAATCACGTAGCAGAGCTTAACACGAAGACGAAGGAAAAGAGAGCAAAGCTGGATCAGCAACCTAAGAACGAGCTACCAAAGCAAAGTTTTACGGATCACTGAGTCACTTCACACGAACTACGGGGCGGCTTGATCCCTGCAAAGGGTACGTAGGCAGCTCATCTTCGGATGGGTTCAACTACCCCCCTCTTTAAAAAAAGGGGGGAGTGGGTACTCCCACCTTAATACAAGCTTTTCGAAGCTAAGATCATCATACCACATCCTTCATGGATTACTAAAACCTTAACAAAAACAGGCATCCCATTTGCATCCTTCACGGATTACTCAAAGTCCTAACTAAACAGGCACCTCATCTCACTCTTGTTGCTACTGGCCACAGCAACGAACTACTACATCCTTTATGGATCTAACTATTACATCCTAGCGGATTAAAAGCACGCGCTATATAAATGTCTATGTCCATTGTCGGAGCGGATATGCTTACGGTAGCGTATCCGTAAACCAAAATATTCATCTTAAACCCAACAAACCAATCGTTGGTCGCAACAGTACTACGTGTCCATTGTCGGAGTGGATATGCATACGGTAGCGTATCCGTAAACCGAAATGTTCATCTGAAAACCCAACAAAAAAATCGTTGGTCGAAACACATATGCTCATTATCAGAGTGGATATATTTACGTTAACATATCCGTGAATCGAAATGGTCATCCAAAAACCCAACAAAGAAATCGTTGGTCAAAATACATGTGCTCGTAATCGGAGCAAATATGCTTACACTAACGTAATCATTCCAAATGAAGCAAACGAATCGTTGGTGTTAACATTAACACAAACTGTAGCGAAACAGATCATTCCTCCTTGGATTAAAAAGCGTTCGAGCAACAAGTTTCAACAACGAAGAAACGACACAACCAAAGCAAAAGCCACAAGGCAAACACAACAAGTCAATACGGATAAAGCCATCCAGGCAGCATGTCCAAATAACATCAAAGCATAAATAAAATGATGACTTGGGCGGCTCCCCATCGTCATCATACCTTATCCCTTGATGACACACCCTCATCGTCATCGGAGGATTCGGCCGTCGTCTTGGATTCAGAGGCTTCACTGGAACCAAGCAAAGTCAAACCAAGCTTACCCCTGTTCGATCCAGAGAATACATGAACACCGACATCCGCCGCTAACGCTTCAACGGACTCATTACCAAGCGCAATGTCGATCGAGTTTTCAGGGATCGGCGAGACCACTAGGTCGCTCCCCAATGAGGCAACCAACCTGTCAAACTCGTCATCGGCACCGGCGTACCTTGCTCTCCATCCCTGAAGTTTCTCAATTTCAGCGTCCAATGAAGGTGGTTCGTCGCCGCGAAGCAGCGCAAGGAGTTCAAGGTTGCCGTCAACTTGGGCAAGATCGACCACATTGTTCTTCGACGATCCGCCCAAGCTCTTAACCTTCTCCTTGGCTCAGTCGACTTTAGATTGAAACTTCTTGGCCATTCTGCGCATCGCCCCCTTCTCAGTCCATTCAACCTTCTTGTCGGTCATGGCCCTCTCCGAGCTTAACATCCGTTGAAGCTCGGCAACGTGAGCCTCCTGCTGGACCCGATAACACTCCAAGTCCTCCTTCTGTTTCGATGCTATCTCCGTTGCAGCATCGTGCTCGCGCTCGGCTTTGTTAAGCTTGGTTCGAAGCTCTTCCGCCACTTTCCATGCACGCTGGGCTCTCCTCGCATTCTTACGGATGTCCGCCTCATAACCAGACGTCCTCTTGTTAATAGAGGCCACGAACTGAACAGAAAGAAAAGGGAGATCAGGCATCGCATTTTCAACAAAGTAGGAGAAAAGAAGGTCAACGCAAACTACCTTAGTACCACGACGAGATATTTCGGCATATGGGTTGCTCCGGGATAGAGTATCGGGAAGGAAAGCAATCCCCCTTAGAGAGAATCTTGGAGAAGAGAGTGGCCGATGCTGACGCGTCGTCACAAACCATTTCAGAAGCAAATGGCAGAGATACGGGCTCGAAAGGCAGCTCGTGCTCGGCGGCACTGCGAACCGATGCGTTACACCTTTTTCGTCCAGGAGCATCATCCTTGTGAGGATCTTTCCCTTTGTCAGCCTTTGCTGAGGCACGCCTTCGGACTGGCCTCACCTGATCGGCATCCTCACTTGTGGCCGCAGCCTTGCCCTTTCTGCGATGAACCGGAGGCAAGTCCAATCGCCCAAGACCCAGCACAACCTCTCTCACGATGGGGATCGACGGAGCCAGCGCGGACGGTTCTACAGATGAGTTGCCCGAGGGAAAAGCAAGGGCAGCACTTAGCTGCTCAGCAAAAATCTCAGTTCTGCAGACCTCTGCCTGCTCCATCGCGGCACGGTTTTCAGCTTCCATCCTTTCACGAACAGATGACCTTTTTCCCATGGCTCTCCTTGTACTGCTAGGAGAAGCCGAAGGAGTTGAACTCGGAGAATAATATCCAAAGAATTGAGCCCGCGCTCTCTCCACTCTTTGAAGAGTAAAATCTCTCTGCCAATCACACTCGCCGGAAGCTAGAGTCTCGCGAAGGGTAACTACGTCTGGAGGATACGTCGGAATCGGATTAGGAACTGCAAAAACAAACAAATAAAGCGGAAGGTCACGACAGGTTCGACGAAATAGAAAAGTTTGCAAAGCTTAAGATCGGCTACCGATTTCTCTCCATCTGATCCTAATTTTGTTAACCCAGTCTGCACCAACCGAAGCCTCGGAAATGGGTACAAAGAAGAAATAATCTTCCCAATATCTGTCTTTACTTGGGAATCCTCCGACAATTTTGCGATGGGCTTTGTTCAAAAGGGAGTAAAGAAGCGAGTCCTTGGAGTGAAATGTCCGAAAGGATAGCAGGTTCAGCAAGTGATCCACGGTGACTTCTTCGCCACACTCGAAGCTGCGGACCACGGAATTATTTGCGCCAGGGCCAGTCTATGCTTCCATAGGTACTCAAGGATGACCCTTGGTATTGGAAACCACAGAAAGCACATGTAAAAACAACTCTCGTACAAGGTAAAACACCCTTTTGGAGGCTCATCGGCCTGGTCCGATGACGACGGAAGGATGAGTTCAATTTCTTCGGAAATGCTAAGCCGGTGTCTGAGGGTCTCCAAAGATTCAGCAGTGGAGAGAGTAGATCCTGGTGGATCAGGTGCCTCATGCTTGTATCCGCCCTTAGGAACTCGCCGCTTTGAAGAACAAGCTCGAAGACTCGCGTCTTGCCTCATCCTAACACAATCGGAACTCCAATTCTCCATTTCGACTTTTACGTTGAAAGGACTCTCCATTTCGTCCAGCAAAGGAAATCACGTCGGCGAAAAAGAGCTTCGGCCAAGCGCCACTTCGGCAAAAGACTACTTCGGCAGAGAAGGGGTCTTCGGCAAAGGATGAAATCACTTCGGCCAACCAAGCACTTCGGCCGAGAAGAGCTTCGCTTCGGCACGGGCGACACTTCGGCAAGGAGAGATGTCGGCAAGGTCTACTTCGACAGAGGAGACTTCGGTCCAAGAACAATGTCAGAGGAACAAAAACAACAACCCGAAATAAAAAATTTCAAAAAGAAGAGAGAGAAGGAAAGAGAGAAGTTACCTTGAGTTTTTGAGAAAATGAAGAAGTGAAGAGGAAGTGAGGAGAAGTGGAAGCATATATAGGCTCATAAAGCAAAAGATGATGTCATCATGCATTGGGAATCGGGCCAAAACACAGTTGAATGAAGAAATTTCTACTGGAAATAAGATTATCAATCTGAAGATAGAAAACCTGGAAGATATAAAAAAAAACGGACTCGGTGTCATGTCGACTCAGCTCGTACCAATCGACACGGTGCATTGATCCCAGCTTGGACTTCCTCTACCTCAGCACTATCATCACTGAAACTACCGAGTTGGGGGGCTAACTGTTGGGGTCAAAACCCACCCAGCTGCGATCAATGGAAAAATGGCTAAGTGTGGAAATACGAAGAATCGGACAAGGCTGGAATTGTGCCTAAGTCATTTCTGTACGAGTCCGCTTGGGCACGAGATAGGCCATTCCAACCAAGCTTTACTCCATTTCGGCAAAGAGAGGAGAGACATCGGCAAAGCCTTATCTCTACTTAGGTAAGCCTTGTCTCCGCTTAGGCAAGCATTGGCTCCACTTGGGCAAGCATTGGCTCCACTTGGGCAAGCATTGGCTCCACTTAGGCAAGTTTTGTCTCCACTTAGGCAAGCTTTGTCTCCACTTAGGCAAGCTTTGGCTCACATCGGCAAAGCTTTACTCCATTTTGGCAAAGAGAGGAGAGACATCGGCAAAGCCTTATCTTCACTTAGGCAAGCCTTGTCTCCGCTTAGGCAAGCCTTGGCTCCACTTAGGCAAGCTTTGTCTCCGCCTAGGCAAGCCTTGTCTCCGCCTAGGCAAGCCTTGTCTCCACTTAGGCAAGCCTTGTCTCCACTTAGGCAAGCTTTGGCTCACATCAGCAAAGCTCTGCTCCACTTCGGCAAAGAGGAGACTTCGGCAAGCATTGGAGACTTCGGCAAGCATTGGAAACTTCGGCAAGCACGGAGACTTCGGCAAACACTGGAGACTTCGGCAAGCACTGGAGACTTCGGCAAGCACGGAGACTTTGGCAAGGAGACTTCGGCAAGCACTGGAGACTTCGGCAAGCACTGGAGACTTCGGCAGGCACTGGAGACTTCGGCAAGCACGGAGACTTCGGCAAACATGGAGACTTCGGCAAACACTGGAGACTTCGGCAAGCACTGGAGACTTCGGCAAGCACGGAGACTTCAGCAAGTGCGGAGACTTCGGCAAGCACGGAGACTTCGGCAAACACTGGAGACTTCGGCAAGCATGGAGACTTCGGCAAGCACTGGCCACTTCGGCAAGCACGGAGACTTCGGCAAGCACGGAGACTTCGGCAAGCACGGAGACTTCGGCAAGCATGGAGCTGTCTGGCCGAAGTCAAATCTATACGGAGCTGTCTGGCCGAAGTCAAAACCATATGAAACTGTCTGGCTGAAGTCAATTCCATACGAAACTATCTGGCCGAAGTCAAAGCTGCCGAAGACAATCCTGGCCGAAGTCAATTCCATACGAAGCTGCCTGGCCGAAGTCAAGTCTATACGGAGCTGCCTGGCCAAAGTGATTTCTATACGAGGCTGGAAGACAATGCGGCCGAAGGCATTTCTATACTAAGACAACAAGCCCATCTTCGGCCTACAACGATGCAAAGGCACACGAAATCAAGACAACTTGCTAAAATGGAAATCCCGAAGGATTGGGAAGTTCCTAATCTCTTTGGGATTGACCTGGCCAACTCAAACTAGTATATATATCCATGTACATCTCTTGAAAAAAGGATCCGCAATTTACTTAGCAAAAAACCCTAGACTTTTTTGCTCTCAAACTCTTGTACGAAAGCTTTTCGACACAGCTTAATAAAAACCATCTTTGGATCTTTCCGTTCGTGGTTCATCCGCAGAAATTTCATTCCTCTTAACAAACCTCCGACAAATTCTAATTGTGTTGATTTCGACTCCCACAATCATGATCATTCATTGCTCTTACGTTCCAACAAAAAACATCATCATGACAAAAAAATGAAGTGTTTGGGTTAATGAAAACAGAGGAAAGACCCTCCCAACATATTTAAAGCTTTATTATTACATTTTTTTTTCTTCTTAGATTGAACCAGCGTGAATCATTTTAATGATGAATATTCAAGTTTCCGAAAGCTTGCAGATTTTGCAGGGGACTCATGGTCATCTCCATCATGAGAGATAAACATATGAATCAAATTAAAAGGGATGATTTTGCGTCATGAGCTCCTAGTTTGAGCATGGGCCTTCTCTAGATGTCTGCTATGAGATTGGATCCTTTTGGTTCGCATTTAACTGTTATGTCGAATACTATCTAGTCTTTATTTGAAATGACTAAAAATGCCACTTGAATATGTGCATAGTAACCGTAAGACATCTAGTCTTTCAATGAAATGCCACTTTAGTATATGCATGTGTTAGGTTGACGTAATGATTCCATAAGTACCTTGTCTTCGGGAGGTGCGTCTATGGCATCCCATCATGAACCGTCGTTATCTACATGTAGTGTGGTAGTTATTTCTATGCTTGGTAGACTTTGGAATCGCGCGCCACATAATGGATCCAAAGTCTAAATGTTGCGTCACAAATGGCGAATACCTAATAAATAAAAATTATCCTCATTAATTATTTTTTGTAATATAATTATTTTTTAGTTTAACTCATTTGGTTATTATTCAAATAAAACATTCAACTTAAACTTTCTATTTGTGGGTTGTGTATTTATGTATGATAATGCAAATTATACTTTTACTAAAATATTTATTTGTTCTTTAAATATCTTTAATAAGATTATTGAATGATGTTTATATAAGATTTTGTTTTCTTATAAGTTACTTTCTATAAAATTTTATATTACTTTTTTTTACTATATTATTTAATTTGCATACAAGAAAATCTTATATAAATAGTTATTTTAGTAAAAGAAAAAAAATCTTATATAAGTATTTTAGATGTTTATAATTTTGGTCATATGAAATTATGATACAAATACGTAGAAAAATATTACAATAGCCAGCAAAAAATAAAGATATCCCCGGAAACGAAAGCCCAAAAGAGAAAAGCGACAGTCCCAAGGAGAGGAAGCAAAAAAAATTATACAAAGGGGTAAGAACTCAAAACCAAACAAATACGCTAAGTTTGATCTGTTTCTTCACGGAGGTCGACGCTGGAGACCCACTAAACAACACAAGCACAATCCTTTTACTAAAAAATCAAATATGAAAAAGAAAAATCACACAAACGGATGATTATTCGTAACCCTCCTTAACACAAGATAGAACCAAATGAGATGCCTTAAGTTCCTCTTTATAATGCTTCGGCGAGGCGAAGCCATAAAGACGATAAGGCAGAGTAAAAGTCAAGAGACGCACAAATTATTCGTCTCTTGAACAATTATAAGGAAATTGGACTTTTTGATGGTGATTTTCTCCACATCTGTTGAGATTTGCGATTGCGGAAATTAACTCACAAGCTCGATTGTTTGTTTGATCTTGTAGGTTTCACTTGAGTATAAACGTAATGACACAAGCAATTAACGAGTTCCCAACCGCTAGCTGGTACTTCTCGTGAGAGACGGTGCTCTCAAACTCCACTAAGAGAAAAATCAAGAGCTTACACTCGCCTTATCAATGACGATTGACACTAGGGTTTCTAACAAGAGATTAAGAGAGATTTAAGAGGAATAACACAGAGAGTAAGATGTGAAAACTCTATGTTGAAGAAGAAGTTGTATTCGTGATGATCTGATCTTGATCAAGCCTCCTCCTTATAAAGCCTCACTACTTCCTCTTCCTCTTTGTATTAGAGTTTGTTGTAACCGAATTAACAAACTCCTGATGGGCTTGAAAACAATTGACAGGCCCAAGTCTTATCTCTCTCTCTTGTTCTTCACTGGGCCTAACACCGAAAGAATGCTCTTTGTCGAATCCATATTAGTCCACAAACTCCACCTTGGATTCGGACATACTTCCGACAAAGATGTGAAACCCTAGCAGCTCTTGACACTTTCTCTTAGTGGCGAAGTACGGCGATGCTCCTCTGGATCGTCCGTGACTCCGACTGTTCTCCTCAGCCCTTGAACCACAGTCAACTCCTCATACTCCTCAGGTACATCTTTCACCTTCCTCATCTCTTTCCTGTGACGATTCAGTGAAAAGATCTTCTGAGATCTGAGTCAGCTTCAAAGCTTTGGCCTCTGACTCTTCTACTTCTTCTTTTCCAGTACATGCAACCTTCTGATGCCTCCGTCGTCTCTGTTCTGGTGACCTGAGTTGATCCTTCAGCTTCTCACTGAACTAAACCCCTCTGAGATGACTCACCAGATGCCTCTGCGACCAAACCCTGAAGTCAATTCCTCTGAATCAGCCTCTGATTCTTCCATTTGAGTCAGGTAACTCCGATTTTCTCCTATAACCCTTAGATCTGAAAAACTCATGTCAGATATATTCGAAACTAACCTTGTTTCGACTCCCCTTTTGTAGGTACTCCACCTGGAACTGAACAGCCTCTGTAGCAACTCCTTTTAGCCTCACATGTAACTCTAAAACCCACCATTTTACCTCTGACATACTCGCTTAAGCCTTAGATGAGTCTTCCTCACTTCTTCTCTTTGTTTGTGAGGTACCCGAGTGTCAGTGAGTTACCTGGAGCTGAATGCCTCTCAGATGATGTTCAACAAGTCACAGCAGAGATGAAACTTAGGCCCAGATAACGCCTTAGTTAGAAAATCTGATGGGTTCTTACTTGTGTGAACTTTAGTTAAGGTAACAACACCTTGAGTAACTGTATATCTGATATGATGAAACTTTGTAGCAACATGTTTAGTTCTCTCATGGTGTACTGCGTTCTTTGCCAAGGCCAGTGCACTCTGAGAGTCACAATGAACTAAAACACTCTTTGTAGGAAAACCTAATTCATCACAGAAATCTTTCATCTAAATGGCCTCTTTCACAGCTGATGAAAGAGCCATATACTCAGCCTCTGTAGTTGAAAGTGCCACTACAGATTGTAGGTTAGACTTCCAACACACTGTGTTGCCCCAAACTTTAAAAACATATCCTGTAACTGACCTTCTCCTGTCAAGGTCTGTAGCATAGTCTGAATCACTGAAACCCTCTATGCTGAAATCTGAAACCCTTTTGAATGTAAGATTAGTCTTCATAGCTCCCTTAAGATATCTCATAACCCATTTCACAGCTGACCAATGATCCTGACCTGGTTGTGACATAAACCTGCTTATCATATCCACTGCATAACCTAAATCAGGTCTTAAGCCTATCATTGCGTACATCAAACTCCCAACAGCACTAGCATAAAGAACCGTATCCATATTGTCTGCTTGTTCTTCCTTTTCCTCTGGAGTTAGACTTCTTAGCTTGAAATACGTAGCAATAGGTGTAGTAACTGGTGTAGAATCTATCATACCAAATGTCTTTAACACCTTCTCCAAGTAGCTGCTCTGAGATAGAGTTAGAACACCTTTTTTCTCTATCTCTGATGATATCTATTCCTAGGATCCTTGAAGCTTTTCCTAGATCTTTCATTTCAAATTCCGTGTTCAGACTGTCCTTCACTTCCTTAATCACAGACTTGTTGCCTGATGCAATAAGCATATCATCTACATATAAGAGTAGATAGATAGCTTTATCCGTCTGTGTATCCCTCATGTAAACACATGAGTCCTTGCTGTTCCTGATGAACTTTTGCTTCTTTATGAAGCTATCAAACCTTAGATTCCACTGCCTAGGAGACTGTTTTAAATCGTATAGGGACTTCTTCAATAGACAAACCTTATTCTCATCACCCTTCTTAATGAATCCATCTGGTTGATTCATAATGATCCTCTCATCCATCTGTTCCAGCTCATAATCTAGATTGACCACAATAGATAGCATAATTCGAATGGAAGTATGCTTAACTACTGGCGAGAATATTTTATTGTAGTCTATGCCTTCCTTTTGTGAGAAACCCTGAGCAACCAATCTGGCTTTGTATCTTTGTTTCTCAATACCTGGTATGCCTGGTTTTAGCTTGAAGATCCACTTGCTCCCAACAGTCTTCTGATCCTTAGGTCTTTCAATTAGAACCCATGCTCCATTCCTTAGCAGTGAATCCATTTCATCCTTAGCAGCATTTTCCCAATTCTTCCTCTTTCTACAGCTCATTGCTTCCTTATACTTCTTAGGTTCCTCTTTCTCAATGTCCTCAGCAGCTGATAGAGCATAGGCTACAAAATCTCCATCCTCAAACCTAGATGGCTTTCTGACATTTTCTCTTCTCACTCTGTCTCCAGCAAGAATGTAGCTATCTGACCCTTGTTCTGACTCATCTTCTGAATCCTCAACTATCTGTGTAGATGTAGACACTCCGGAATCGTCTGACCCATCAGAATCATCTTCTAAACTACTAGTAGCATCACCTTGATCTAAATACCCCTATGTATCAGATGTTGAGGAACCAGGACCTCTTATTAGTTGATCACTGAAAGTGACTTTCTTAATTTTTCTGTCCTTAGAAAATTTCTCAGAGTTTGCAACCTCTAAGTCAGTAACATCTTGACTTGAAATGGTGTGCTTGTAGAGCTCTTTCTCATTAAACACCACATTCCTACTTGTAGTACACTTTCCTTCTTCACTCAACCATACTCTGTAACCCTTAGTGCCAAAAGGTATCCCAAAAATATCCCTTTCAATGCCCTTGGACTTGTCTTGTCCTGAACTGTGTGCACAAAAGCAGAACAACCAAACCTCCTTAGGTTTGACAAATCCGGCTTTGATCCTATCCATAGTTCCTCTGGTAGCTTAAACTCAATATATTAGTTAGGTGATCTGTTTATCAAGTAAACAGCCGTAGAAGTAGTTTCAGCCCAAAACTCTTTGTCCAATCCGATTTCTGCAAGCATGCTTCTTACCTTATCCATTATGGTTTTGTTCATTCTTTTAGCTACCCCATTCTGCTGTGGAGTGTAGGTGCAGGTTCTGTGTCTCTTTATCCCTGAATCTTTACACAGATTATCAAACAGTGTGTTGCAGAATTCCAATCCATTGTCTGTCCTTAGACACTTGATTCTTTTTCCTGTTTGATTTTCAACTGCTGTTTTCCAATATATGAATTTAACAAAAGCCTCATCTTTTGTTTTGAGGAAATACACCCATGTCTTCTTGGAGAAATCATCAATGAAGCTGATGAAGTATTTGCAGCCTCCAATGCTCTCTGGATTTGCTGGTGACCCCCATAGATCCGAGTGAACATACTCAAGGATCCCTTTAGTTGTGTGTTTGGCAGTGGGAAAACTCTGCTTGTGAGATTCTCCAAGAACACAACTATCACAGAAGCTAAGTCTTTCAACTTTTACCTTATTCAGATAACCATCTTTGATGAGAATACCCATCTGTTTAGCACTCATATGCCCTAGTCTTGAATGCCATAGATCTGCATCATTCACAAATGAGGTTACTGAATTTGCTTCTGCATATACTACCTTAGCCTGTAGATAGTAAAGACCATTCTCCCATTTGCCTGAGAATACTTTCTTGCCATCCTTGAAGTAATGTACTATACCATCTCCACCTTCATACTTGCATCCATTTTTATCAAGCATGCCAACTGATATTAGGCTTTTATCAAAGTCTGGTACATATCTTACTTCACTTAGAATAACCACTGAATCGTCTGGATTTATGATCTTGATCTTTCCCATTCCTCTAACCTGACTTATGCTTTTATTAGCCATTCTAACTTTGGTTCCTTCAAACTCTTGCAGGTCATATAGAAGATCCTTGTCTGATGTCATGTGAAACATGCAGCCTGAGTCCAAGATCCACTCACCAGAAGATAGTTCAGTGCTCACAGTCAGCACCATTGGTTGTGGAACCTCAACCACCACATTTTCCGAATCATCAGGTTTCTTCTGATCCTTTTCAGGATATTCCCTTTTCCAATGTCCCTCTTTCCCACAGATGAAACAGGCACATTTGTTTGCCTTGTTAAATTTAGGTCTAGAATTAGACCTACCCCTGCTCTTTGACCTTCCTCTGTAGTTTTTACTATTGTCACCTCTCTTATCTGATCTGCCTCTTGGTCCAACATATAGGCTCTCTGATCTTGAATTTCCCCTGTTGCGCTTTCCTTTCTGCTTTAACTCCATTTCTTTGTCATAAACAGCACTAGTTACTTCACTAACTGTGATAGTCTCTTTTCCGGTACCATATTTGAGAGTATGTACCAGTGGCTCAAACTGTGGAGGGAGACTAGACAGCAACTGGATAGCTTGATCTTCCTCAGAGACTTCAACCTTCCAGCTGGATAAGTCAGCTATTAGCTTCAGAAAGGTATCAACATTTTTCTCTATTGACTTGCTCTCTTCCATTCCTTTTCCAGTGCCTTCCACATACCCAATGCAGTAGTCTCCTTCATAACTTTCCTCAAAATTCGATCACTCAAGCAGGTAGCAATCAAATTCCTAGTCCTTAGATCCTTTTCAGCCTTCTTAGGATCCGTCTTGACTTGTGTGGCAACAGGTGTCTCACCTTCTTTTACCTCTGTTGCAGATGGAAAAAGTACTCGTGTCCAATCTTCACTAAGAACTGATAGCAACTCTTGGATCTCCAACTGACCAAGTAACTTGAACTTCCATAGTCTAAAATCTCCACTTCCATCAAACTTTTCCATCTCAAATCTGCCTGGAGTAGAATCCATCTTTTACTAACTCTGTTTGTTCTTGTTTTTACCTGCAGGATCAACAAAGACAACAAACCTGGGTAGCAAACAGGTGGATACACCAGAGAGAGATCTTAAAGATTCACAAATATTATCAGAAACTTCCTGAGATGATCAAGGTAATCTCCTTACCTTGATCTTGTTTCAGATCTTGCCTCTTTGATCTTATCTTTTATCTTCTTTATTTGAGATTACCAAACTGATGAAAATTCTTGTACAGGATTGGCCTCTGATAATCAAAAGCCTTTGATTATCTCCACGATCTTGTACTTCTCTTCTTCACCTCGATCCTCTGTTATGCGCCTGATACATATATCTAGCTTTGCTGCGATCATAGACAGCTCCTGTCACCGAAAATCTTCTCTCCGGTAAGATCCTCGACTCCGATCTCTTTCCCTTAACCCTAACTTCCCGAGAAACCTCCCTTGTTGCTCTGATACCACTTGTTGAGATTTGCGATTGCGGAAACTAACTCACAAGCTCGATTGTTTGTTTGATCTTGTAGGTTTCACTTGAGAATAAACGCAATGACACAAGCAATTAACGAGTTTCCAGCCGCTAGCTAGTACTTCTCGTGAGAGACGGTGCTCTCAAACTCCACTAAGAGAAAATCAAGAGCTTACACTCGCCTTATCAATGACGATTGACACTAGGGTTTCTAACAAGAGATTAAGAGAGATTTAAGAGGAATAACATAGAGAGTAAGATGTGAAAACTCTGTGTTGAAGAAGAAGTTGTATTCGTGATGATATGATCTTGATCAAGCCTCCTCCTTATAAAGCTTCACTACTTCCTCTTCCTCTTTGTATTAGAGTTTGTTGTAACCGAATTAACAAACTCCTGATGGGCTTGAAAACAATTGACAGGCCCAAGTCTTATCTCTCTCTCTTTTCCTTCGCTGGACCTAACACCGAAAGCCCATTCTCTGTCTTTGTCGAATCCATCTTAGTCCACAACATCCAAGGGGGTTAAAGGACCGGTTTTAAGATCCGTCTCTGCTGAGGTTAGAAACGGCCACATCTGAGGCTAAGTCTAAAGAAAAGACATCTAGCCAAGCAACAAGATCCAAACTTGATAGAACCGAAGCTTTCACATGTTTTAATCCGAGAAACCAAAACCCAACACCGTAAGAAGAAAACGGAACCACCGGAAAACGAAAGCCGAAAAAGTAAAGCGGAATATATGACATGCACATAAGGAAGACTAGGTTCTGGTGCTAAGAAAGCCGTCGGAACTCGTCATCGGAAATCAGATCTGAGAAAAACGGAAGAAATAAGATGGAGATAAATTGAGGAGAGAGACCCTAGTGAAAATTGGAGAATGCATTTTAGATGTTTATATAAGATTTTATTTTTTTATAAGTTACTTTCTAGTATAATTAAATGGATATGTGTTTTATACAAAAAGAAGAAGATGAATAGAAAAAAGATTTAAATTTTGTTTTCCTAATCCATTATATAAGATTTTTTTAGTTAAAAGCGCAAAGGAAATACATTACTTCAAGTTTTTTTTTTTAATATTGAAAACATCATTTAAAATCGAAATTAAAATAAATTAACCAATAAAAAAAATAAATTAAATGATTAGAAAATATCAAATTAAATTAAAATTTGCAAAAAAAATTGAAAAAAATAAATAATATGAAACGAAAAAGAACTTTTAAAACATCTTATATATAATATAAGGAAATGAAGAGATATATTCATCTTTTATATATATAATTTATGTAATTTTTCTCTTGTAATAAATTCTCATTATACATATTTTAGTAATTAATTCTTAAATTTACGTATAAAAATAATATATGTGTATTAATATTTTATTTAAAAATTTAGGTATTTTCTGAGCTTAATGATATTACTCTATCTATTTATTTTTATATGAATTTTCAGTAATATCATTATACTTAAAAAAATATATATATATCACATTCGGCCAAGATAATGATGTTGTTATTGTAAAAGTCCAACTTGGGACAAATTTTGATCTATTTTTGTACTAAATGAATTACACTTGTATTATTCTTGTGAAAAAGTAAGGAAAATATTCTAGGCATGTCATCAGAGTCATCACCCATTGTCCCAATCCAACGGTTTGAAATTAAATCTTATAACCTAACATCATCTATATCCTTTCCCTCCTCTTCCAAATAACTATTCCTTAAAAAATTTAACAATAAATAATTAAAAAGAGATGGAAAATCTAAAAGTCCCAAATAATAAAAAACAAAAAATCTTTTCTTACCAACAATAAAATAAAAAGGATTATATGTCTTACCCTTAAAATCTGATTTTTCCTGCTCTTGTCTCTAAAATCAAATCATTTATACCATCTCTCTCTCTCTCTCTCTCTCTCTCTCTCTCTCTCTCTCTCTCTCTCTCTCTCTCTCTCTCTCTCTCTCTCTCTCTCTCTCTCTCTCTCTCTCTCTCTCTCTCTCTCTCTGATCATCTTAATAAAGGTAATGCAAATGGCAAGAGTATGTTCTTCAATAGTTATTACATTGTTCATAAAATTTTGTCTCGATCTTCCATTTTAATATATAATTTGTTTAAGAAAACAGGAGAGATAAATGGAGGAGCCGAAATGGCTGGAAGGTCTCTTAAGAACAAACTTTTTCAGCATTTGTCCTCGACACTGCGAGGCACCGCGAAATGAGTGCAACATGTTCTGCCTCTCTTGTCAAAACGCTGCGTTTTGCTTCTACTGCCGCTCCTCCCTCCACATTGACCATCCCGTCCTTCAGGTCCACCATTTTCTCACATTGCAATACATATATCTCTATTGGCTCTTCACCATTGTTTTAATTGGAGGATAAGAAGATCGTCTTACAATGAATCTACAGATAAGAAGATCGTCTTATCATGATGTGGTGAGAGTATCCGAGATTGAGAAGGTATTGGACATAAGAGGAGTGCAGACTTATGTCATCAACAGCGCGAGGGTTCTCTTCTTGAATGAGAGACCTCAGCCGAAGAATTCCTCTCATGGCGCCGCGTCCTCCACCCCCAAAACCATGTCCTACTTCTGCGAGACATGTTGCAGAACCCTTCTTGATCCTTTTCGCTTCTGTTCCTTGGGTTGCAAGGTCCGTTTACCTACATTTTTGCTTAATGTATAAGTTTTTTTTATATATATTGTGCGGTAAATCATGGGCCGAAACCTTATTGATTGTCAAATCTATAGAGACTAACGTGGAATCGCAGTGAATAAGTCTACAACTGGACCACCATGATTGGTTAATGAGAAGTCGGTTTTAGGAAATACCGTAATATCATAACGTTTAATTACTTGTATGGTAAATTGATAGGTTGTGTTGCATTGGCATGTTGGACTTTGAAGCAAATATACAATGTATCTTAAAGAAAATGTATATACGAGGTTAGATGTATATGTTACATTTGAATAAGGGAAATGTATGATGTGATCATAAAAAAATGTCAGGTTGAAGGAATAAGGAAGAATAAGGAAGAGGAAGAAGAGAGATTGCGTAAAGAAAGACAACAAGAAACGCACAAAGCCACGCATCCTCCAACCCATACTTCTAATTCTAGGCGACGAAAAGGCATTCCTCATAGAGCTCCTTTTGCCTCCTAATTTAATCAATCTTTTTAAGAAATTAAAAAAAAAAAAAAAACTTTCCATTTGATAATTCTTATTGTTTTCTTTTTAACCCTATTTAATGGTCCACCCAAAATTAGCATAATATATGCGTATTGGGTGGGTGTATTTATATATTCCCAATTTGTACAATGTCCAGCTCACTCCTCACAATCCTCTCACATGAAAGCAACAATTTGTATAGAAGAAAATCGTAAACTCCCTTTTTTGTCAACAATAACTACCTTTCTATAAGCCTTTTATAATTTTATACCATATTTCATATGAGTAGCATTGTAGGATGGAGTGTATTTGATATATAATTAAAAAAAAATTCAATGTTATTATAAAATATTAATCTCATATTTAAAATGAATTATAAATAAAAAGGAGGGTTAAAATGTGACAACTCCTTGCCAAAGGAAGGAATAACAGGAAAAATGGGTAAAAGGACTATGGTTAGACACGATACGAGAATGTCGGTAGAGATAAGTGTATATTATATTTCTGAGTAACCATGATAAAATTATTAATCGATGTGGTGGTTGAAGTTACCTGTCTAGACTGCTGAATATTTAAGTTACTTCTATATGTTTTATATAAGAGTGTTAGTATTTGTGGGGTTTAGGACTCAATAATTGTGTATATATAAATATATGTAAGGGACATGAATGTGTATATGTTTGTGTAGACACATGAAATGTTTCTGCGCTTGTTTTGGACATTAATATTATAAGCTGCTATATAATTAAAATATTTTGTTGTAGGCGTTAGGTATTCGAATGGTACCGTTACTGAAAAAGGAAAGGTTTATTCTAGATAAATAATAAAGTGAAGTGACTAAATCAAAATTAAAAAAAAAGGGTCAGATTTTAACATTTATATATTGACCAAAATCGTCATTTGTCTTGGCCGGGAAAATATGCTCGCTAACTTGCAGAAGAGTATACTACTCTGCACGATCTGGCAATGGTCACCGTCTTGTAATGCAGTTTGGAAGATTTTAGCATTGTGTTGAAACACCTAGGAGTAACTATCGTGGATGTCCAACATTATTTTGTGATTTACCTTAAATATGTATAAGAGATGCAACATTCTTGATTAACGTGCTAAGGTAAAATGAAAGAATCGTACTTTTCGTATTGTTTTTAATGACGAACATGAAAAATACATGATGCATTTCTGCAATCCTCGTATAGACGTTTTATCGAACCATACATATCTGAATATCATTGCTAAGACCTACATCACCACAAGGTCCACAATATCTGATCATCAAATATCTCACGTAATAGGCCTAATAATTTGACGATGTTCCTCGAAGACAAACCCTTTAGTTCATCATCTTCTTGTTCTAACCATGCTTGTGCGTGTGGGAGTTGTATCCCTTTAAAAAGGAAATTAGCCACATGATGTAACGAAGATCGGATCCTTGCACAAAGGTAAGAAATTAAAACGGCGCAAATGTATTTATTAATTATTTAATTTATTGTATATATCTTTCGAAAGAGAAAATAAAAAGAGGAGCGTTGCCTTTTCAACCCATCTGGTGTCCGACACTTCGTCGTCAGCGCCATGAAAGTTTTCCTTTGCAGTGAGTCAGACGGTGGTCTTCGATTTGAAGAAAAAGTGTCATGGTTTCTGATTTGACGTGCGGAGAAAGTCAAATCTTGGAGGGTCGGCTTTGAAATCGGTGGATCTGGATGTGGTGGAGGTACACCGATGGTTTTCGGCTGGAACCGTGGATGGTTTACAGTTCATCACTCACAGTTCTACGGTTGGCTCTTCTTAGGTAAGATCTCAGATCGGCGGTTTGGTAAACGGTAGATTTGAAAACGAATGTGCGATGACGGTGTTCAGTGCAACCGCGGTAATCGATCTCAATGTTTTACTCGAATTCTATTAGGATTTCATGCTTTTGGTGTTTAGTTTATTGGTCTGGTACTCGGTCGTCGCTTATTATGGGCGACTAGGTATTTATTTATGCTTAAGGTTTTGGGTCGGGATATCCGATCTGGTTTCGAATAGTATTCTCTTTATTTCGAGATTCTGAAACTAGAAAGTGAGTCTAATCAGGTTTTCAGGAATGGATTGAGCGGTTTTGTGTCCTCGTGGCTACGCTAGATCTTGAACGTTAGCAATATAATGAGAGACAATTCGTTTTTCAATCCTCGAGCTCATCAAAGTAAAGAGTTATAAATATTTTCAATTCCTGATTTAGAAGTTCTCTCATATACCTTAGATTTTACCGGTTTTAACAATGTTTTTAATAGGTTTTAAAAAAAGAAACTACTTGATTTTGGTATTTTAATGTTGTTTTTAGTGTTTTTATAGTTTTCATAATCTTTCTAGGAAATTGAAGCAATTTTGGCTAAAAAAGTGCAAAACAAGTCTTTTGAAGGTTGGACAGGTTCTGAGCATCAAATGTTTCGCATCAGATGGAGACATTCTCACCGTTGGATCAAACTCTAATTTTATCACACAACAACTGGGAGTGTAAGTTTTCAATTTCATATCAGATCATGCAAATCCAAGATCTCAAGATATGCTATAATTACGGAAGACTGGTTGTTATGGATTTCTGGGTTCGAGTTGAAGCAAGCAAAGGAATGAAGACCCAATCGATCGATTGCCCCTAGGATAATCGGTCGATTGCACATCTGTAAATTTGGTTGTTCTTGAAATTAAGAGGTAATCGATCGATCCCTATGAGGGAAATCGATCGAATGCCCTTCCTGAAAAAGGAAAAAATTTCTTTTTTCGAATATATCTCCTAAATCTTTTGGGAATATACCATAAGGTCGATCCTTACCCTATATAAACAATACATCATCCACAAAAATCAGTAGGCTTTCACAACCACCAAAGTACATCATCACCAAAAACTGTTTTGTTCTTTTATGTTTTTTATTCGATAAGCGAGAAGATCTCCCCTCTTTGTATCTCCATAGAGAAATTTTCTAAACCCATTACTACTGATCTTAATGGATATGTTTTCTATTGCTTTTTCTCTGGTTATCATAATCATGTGTGAGTAATTTCCTTGTTGGAACGAGGGAAAAATTCAAAGGGTTTTTCATGGTTCATATATATATGATTTAGGAATAGAATGGCGCTTTTGATAAGTTAAAGTAGTTCTTCATCCGGATCTGTTCGTTAATGCATATTTTTTTACTGATCATCTAGGAGATAAACTTAGAAAGATTTTGGCTTGAACGCTACTTGAGTTATTGTTCTGATCTGATGTTTGATGGGCCTAGCGCTTTAACCTGCGAGGGTTGAGTTACTAAGTTAGGTGAACAATTGAAGATGTACATGAATGCTTGTTTAACTATGTTATCGACTGGGAAAGTTGATTAATAGGATATATTAGACATAGTTGATTATATGTCACGAGAGTGAGTTAATCATATAATTGTGCTTTGATTTTTAAAATGAAGAAAAACGATGTCATTTACTTCTATGACTAATTCGACCCATGATACCTTGAGAATACCCTGACTGCCCAAAGTTTTAATACATTGCTTTACAATGCTTTCAATTTACTGCTCTTTATTATTTTGCTAGATTTAAAATCCCCTTTTATTGCTTACTTAGATAAAATTTTAGTTCAAGATCACTATTGTCCACTCTTTTTTCCTTGGATTCAATCCTTAAGTACTGCAATTGATCGATGTGCACTTGCAGCTAGATCATTGTGTTCTAAGGTAAAATCTGACACACATCAAGTTTTTGGCGCTGGGGAAACTAGTAGTGCCATTAGTTTTCAGACTAAGAGTTTCATCTAAGTTATCATTTTTCTTTTCAATTGATTTTAGTTTTTGTTCTTCTTTATTTTTGTGTTTCAGGTACTTTGCATGGAACAATGACTTTCGATTTTCGTGGAGACTCAAGGAGAATTGATGTGGTGCAAATCATGATGCGAGTTGAAGCAAGATAGCATGGATTTTTGGACCCACTAACTCACTCACAGAAGTTTGATATCTATTGAGATTCTAGCAAACTTTCTATCAATGGGATGCTAGCTCGAGAGCAGAGTTTCTCTAACCCACTGGCTCCCTCGCATGATTCTCGCAGTTGCTATTTCTAGCCAGTACATATGACTCAACAAGGGAGTTTCCAACCTTGCCTTCCTCACAAAATATCCAAAATAAGTTTGTTGCAAGGCCCCCTCAACACTTTTTTGAAGACAAGGACTACTATCCACCTCCACCACCACAGCTTAGTCTTGAAGAAAATGAACACAGTGAATCTCAAAGAATAGCTTTAGAAGAATTCGAAGCCATAATAGAAAAGCTCATTGCAGATTCTGATCAAAGATGGCAAGATATTTATATGAAGCAAGACCAAGTTGATGACAGCAAGATTAGTCATGACATGAACAGCCACATTGACTTCCATGAATGGAATATTGAAGAGCCACAAAAGAGTATCGGGGTTATAAATGCTCATGTTGACCCTCCAGACATCCAAAAAGACCAAATTTTAGGACTCGAAGATCCACCGAAGAAATCTATGAAGATCGAATTTCAGAATTCGAAGATCCACCTGAAGAGATCCATGAAGCACAAGAAATTCAGTACCATAATATTAATTCGATTTAGGATAATGACTTTGCCGTAGATTGCTTTGATGCAGGACCTGCAAATGGTATTATAGTCTATTCGTCTACAGCCATAAGAAAAGAATCATCTCACAAAGCAATGCATAATGTACCAAAACCAAACCATGTATCTGAAGGAAAATTTTCGAATTGTTATGGTGGTTTTGGAATGGACAATGAAGCATGCATTTCTAGGAAGAAAGACAAGAAGGCGTTCCATAAGGCAATACACAAAAGGCTAGAAACTGATCGTGAACCTCTTTGCAAGAGACAAAAGAAACCAGAGACGAATCATATGCTCAAAGAACATGTTTTAGACGGTGATAAGATGAAGCCATTGCGGTTTTATATGGAGATCCTAACTTTACATCAAAAGGAGAACGTAACAAGAAGTTCACCATTGACTAAAAATCTCCTGATCCAGCGAGTAACACCGAAGAATCTAAAGAAAGACAAATTTCGTTAGACGTTCCACCTTATGCCTAGATAAATGGTAGCCAAGTCAAGCTAGATGACTATAAATAGAAGCACTTAGTGGAAGGCAACCCACTGGTGACTGTCTAAGACTATTTATGTTCTTTTAATTTTCAAATGTTTCATGAATCTTTTGAATGGATACATCCATCAAAACTGGATGGGTCCATGATGTGCATAGAAATGTAAGTTAGAAGTGATCAAACCTAAGATGTCTACTTTGTTTTAATCTCTAAGCATAAACCACAAGTGCATGGCAATGTCATTGTAATACTTAAAGGTCATTCTTCCACAAAGAGTATGATTAAAACAATAAGAATGCAAGAGACTAATGAAGCTAAGTGATTTAAGTGGTTGTGTTTTGAAAAACCAATCTAACAACCTAAGAAAATGATGCAATTAAGTAAATAAGGCACTAAACAAGATTAAGAAATTCAAATGAAAAAAGCATAAGCAAACCAAACTTAAAACAAGAAATAAAGAAAACAATGTGAAAAGTCAACCAAAAGTCAACACAATTATGCTAAACAAGATTGATTCAAATAGATAAAGACATGGGCTTTGGGTAGAGATCATAGACTAGGGATGATTTACTAATGGCTAATGATGCTAAATCATATGATAAACCATTTCCAAGATATGGATCCTAACAAGTAGATTAGTCCACTTTCATGAATACTAACTCATTCCACTAATCACCCAAAATGACAAATCTTTCGATTTCTATTGATATTGATTAGGGATCATTAATGAATAAGTCAATATAAGTCTCAATCTACCTTAAAATCAACTGTTAATTGTCTAAGATATAAAAAACATATTTTAGAGTTCATCTAGACATTTTTGCAAACACCTTTCGGCAAAAAAACCATGATCAAGGAACTGATTAGCAACTTCAATCTTAACTTTGGGCTCACTATAAACATATGGAAACATAAAGATTTAGACTTAAACATCACTAATCATGCATCAATCCCCCTAATCTACTCTACCCATAATCCACTAAGAGAACTACTCGCTCATGCTCAAACAAACCATAAAAGCATAAGTAATGAAAGACATAATGAAAGATTAAAGAAAAGATTAAGAAAAACTTCACTAATGTTACATGAAAACATCAAACTGTAACATCCAAAATAGTAAAAGATCCAGGTTTATGTTTTTTCCTCTTGGATAAAAGAGATAAGATAAAGTTTAGGGTTTTAATGTGTTTAAAACTATACATAGAAATAGTAGAATGTACCTGGGTCAACCCGGTTTTATGTAGTAAACGTCAGTTCGTAGGGGCATGGAGATCGATCCACTTAGGCTCCTGAGTCGACCAAAACAACGTTCCTTCCCAAAAATTCCTCTGATGTCTGTTTGGTCGAGCCACTTGATCGATCCACTGAGCAAGCTGGGCCGATCCAGGTTACACTCCACGGAACCCTCATTTTGGCCCTGTCGTTCGTTTGATCGACCTACCTGATCGATCCACTTGGGATCCTGGATCGATCCAGGTGACGTTTCTTGGAGAACGTCATTTTTGGCCCTGGTGTCATTTTGATCGACCCAGGGAGCTGCCTTGGTTGATTAATTGGAGACTGGTGAATTTTTGCGGTTTCTTGATTCTCCTCGATGCTCTTCCAACTTCCTTTGGTTCCTCCAACTCTTTAGCCTCCATTGTACCTAAAAAAGACCAAAAATGCAATGCAAATGCATAGAATGAAGACTAGGACTCTAAGACATATCCTAAACTAAATGGAATTCAAAATGAAGAGAAAGATTAACGTCTCTCACTTGATGCTACAACAAAGGTTAGAACCCCATTTAACTTTTGATTAGCAAGACGGTATTGCCAAGTATTAAAAGCACTATTTTGGCAGAAAAACACATCTTTGATAAGAATTTCACATTTGTATCCCATCAACTGTTATTTAACCCATGCCTTCTTCCCTAGGTTGCATAGAATCGGAAATGGGTATGCGGAAGCGAAACATTTGGAAACGCGGAAACGAATACGTTTTGGAAATGCATATATATCTATATATATGTAAATAATAATAAATATAATGAAATTAACACAAATTCTATACATAAATTGAAATAGTTTAACTAAAGATAGATATCATAACGCTCAAAGTCAAATATTTAGACTATTATCTCCATTCTCATTTTTATCAACTACATCAAACAAAACTGTCTCCAACTCTGGTTTGTCGAGAGAAATATTCTCAAACTCAAGCCTCCCAATATTACTTTCATCTAATGAATTAAATTGTTCATCTCCAGTATCCTACATATGATTGAGACTAATTTTGTAAACAAGACTTCTTCTATCTATCTGTGCACAAGTATCAATTCTTCCGTTCTTTGCAGAGCAATTTTGATTCATGTTGTAGAATATATAGACTTGTAAGTACTCCAACTCTTTTACAAAATACCAAATATATCTCTACGTTTTCAAACTATTTATTTATTATTAAGTTTCTAAAATAAAACAGGTTTCCATCGCGTTTCCAAAAATGGAATCATATGTTTCCATTACGTTTCCAAATATAAATTTTTTAAAAACGCGTCTCGATGGAGTTTTCTTGCGTTTCCATGAAATTCTTCAACACTTCAAAAACGTTAAAAATAAGCAAAAGAACATAATTAGGAGAGAAAAAATTGACGAATTTTGATGCTTTCAATTGTCTGATTTATTGGTCGTGTGATATTGTGTTTACCAGAATTCTAAAATTTTTTCTTAATTGGATCTCAAATTTCGTAGATACTCACTTATGGCCGCTTTGGAGTTTCTCTTTTGACAAGAAAAAATTTATGTTTAGATTCTAGGGATTTTATTAACAACTTGGCGGAATTGTCTTGTTTTATCGGGTTATCATTGCCATTTATTTCTGAAAAATTGCATATTTTTTTGGATTAATTTGTCAAATAACACAAAAAAATATCCAAACATAAAATCTAACAAAACATAAAATTTACAATAGTTTACTCTGCTGGCAATATTGTATTAGTTATTAGGATTAAGACACAAGCATACACCACAGTGGTCTTACGATGCTATTGTAGTTGTTATGCTAGGCAGTTCTCCACAGCGGTTTTACGCCGATTTGTGGTAGTTTCCCCGTTATTGGGATTTGATTATTTTCCTTCGAGAAAATGTTTCTAATCCTTTGAGGGATTCTATGTACCTCTTTGGAGATTTGTATGTTACCCTTTTAATGCAGGCATGTGTATGCCATCAAGTAGGATGTTTGTATCCTATGATGATCTTTTTTATATATTAGTTAATACAATAGTTTACCAATAAAAAAAAAGTTACATTTGCAGGGATTTTTAGAGTTTGTTCTATATCTTCTATCCAAATCTATGCGCTCACAGTTTAAAGAAGAAAAAGATGGATTTTGATTTGTACAAGATATTTACTTCTTAGAATCCTGTATAGTGCAACATATGATCAAGTCACATTCAAAACAATCATTGTTTAGTCTATTCTGGATATTTTCAACTTCTTGTAGGTTTTGGCAATGAATGATCCATCGTTGTAGATCAGTGCTCGTGACTTAGAGTCTGCTCAGCTTGATGAACCCATAAGGGAGATAGAACACAAGAGTCTCTTTTACTACTAAGAGAAAAAAGCCGTTCAGAGCTCGTTATCTCTACGGAACCATCTTCTTGATCATAAATCTATGCGTTTGGTTCATCCGTTACTCCGCACAAAATGCTCTAGCCTTGCTCCCATGTAAAGTCAAATATTTTCAGATCAATCTAGTGTTAATGTAGAATCAGATCAATATCGACAAAACCCGAGCCTCCAATCGCGAACCCACCGCCTCCAGATCTGTCAAATAAGAAGTATAACTGTTTTTCCGAGGACACAAAGCTATAAGATCTACACCATTAAACAAGAAAAAAGGAAAAGCTACACATAAACACAAGCCGGACCGACATCGTGGCTTTAGAAGCCCATGCTCGCCAGCTGGAAACAGATCTGAGCTTGAAGAAGAAGAAGGGGAGCGAGCTTTTTAGAGAGATAAATTTTAGGGAGAGAAAGGCGGTGGCTGTGGGAGTCGAAATCAACACAATTAGATTTGTCACAAAACTTTTAAAGGATCTAAAACTTCTGCGTATAAACTACGAAAACGAAGATCCAAAGATGGTTTTATTAAGCTGTTTCGAAAAGTTTTTGCGTACAAGAGTTTGAGAGCAAAAAGTCTAGGGTTTTCCTAACTAAATTGCGGATCCCCTTTTTAAGAGATGTACATAGATATATATATACTAGTTTGAGTCAGCTAGGCCAATTCCAAAGAGATAAAAAAAACTTCCTAATCCTTCGGAATTTTCGTTTAGCTAAGTCGGTTCGGCTTCGTGGACCTTCGTCTTGACATCAGCCGAAGATGGACTTGTTGCTTCGGCCCGTAAGTTTGCATAATCTGCTCAGTCCATTTCCTATGCCAGGATTGGGATCGGCCTTGTCATCGACTTAGGCCTTAGCTGTTTCGTCGGCTTAGGCCTTAGCTGATTTGTCGGTTTCTGCCTTATAGTCTTCGTCGGTTTCAGCCTTATAGTCTTTGCCGGTTTCAGCCTTATAGTCTTTGGCGGCTTCGGCCTCATCGGCTTTGTTGGCTTAGGCCTTAGCTGCTTTGTTAGCTTAGGCCTTATAGTCTTCGGCGTCTTCGGCGGCTTCGGCCTTATCGGCTTTGTTGGCTTAGACCTTAGCTGCTTTGTTAGTTTAGACCTTATCTGTTTCGTCGTATTTATATACTTAGTCATTTTCCATTGATCTCAGCTGGGTGGAATCTGATCCCAATAGTTAGCCCCCAGCTAGTTATCCCCCAGCTTGGTAGTTTCAGTTATGATAGTGCCGAGGTAAAGGAAGTCTAAGCTGGGATCAATGCATCATATCAATCGATACGAGTCGAACCAACATGATGCCGAATCCATTGCATTTGATATTCTGCCAAACTTGATTACGTCGAATTTGCTGAGCCAGTTTCTCTGTCTTCAGATCAGTAATTTCATACTTAGTTGAAATTTCTCCATGCGACTGTGTCTTGGCCGATTCCCGAGGCATGATGACATCACCCATTTGCTTTAAATATCTATATATATCTTCATTCCTTCTCATTTCTCTCTCAATCATCACTTCTCAAAAATCTTCAAAGAGAAAAGGTAACTCCTTTCCTCCCTTCTCTCTCTTTTATTTAAAGACTCTTTTTCTTGAAGGTTTTTTTTGTCCCTCACCTTCGGCCGCTGAACTTCTACGGACTTGCCGGCCGATCTTGTTCGGTGACCCTCCTAAAGCCTTTGGTTTACCTTTACCGAAGCGTTGCCGAAGTTGACTCCTTTGGTCTTTGCCAAAATCCGTTCGAGGCTTTGCCGAATCCGTCTCCGTCGATTTGGTTCGATTTGCAGCTTTGCCGAAGTGATTTCACCGAAGTTTTTCTGGTTCTGCCGAAGTGATTTTCGTTTTGCCGAAGTGGTGTTGATTTTGCCGAAGTAAGTCTTGCCTAACCGGAGCTTCGCATTTTTGCCGATGTCGCGATTTGACAATATCGATTTGCGATTTGCCGATTTGCTTGTGTTTGCACTGAAGGGTTTTGCCGAAATCTTCTTGCCGAAGCCATTGTGGTCTTGCCGATTTGCTTGTGTTTGCGCCGAAGGGTTTTTCCGAAACCTTCTTGCCGAAGACTCTTCCGCCGAAGACTCCTCTTTGGCCGAAGACTCTTCGCATTTTCACCGAAGGAATTCTCGCCAAAACTTATTTGTCGAGCCTATGAGTATGTTTTCTAAATCTGAAGAGCTAAATGATAGTGTGGATTCAACAATCGATCCTTCTAAGTTTTGGAAAAGGATTGTAGATTCTTGTGATTCTGACGAAGTAGATAATCACATGATAAGCCAAATCGATTTCACTACTCCTTTGATTGATGAAGTTTTCGATGAAATGGAGTATCTTTTCGAAGTGAAAATCGAACCGAAGAATTGGAGTTTCGATTTTGCTAAGATGAAGCGTGACGCGGGTCTCCAAGTGTGTTCTTCAAAGCGACGATCTTCTAAGAATGGAGCTAAGCGTGAGGTACTTGATTCTCCAAGGTCTATCTTTTCTACTACAGAATCTTTGGAGAGTCTTAGGCATCGGTTTAATATCTCCGAAGAGATTGAGCTTATACTTCTGTCACCATTAAATCGAGCCGATGAGCCTCCAAAGGGGTGTTTCACCTTGTATGAACGTTGCTTCTACATGTGCTTTCTCTGGTTTCCAATACCAAGGATCATTCTTGAGTATTTATGGAAGCATAGGTTGGCTTTGGCGCAAATAGCTTCTCGGGGTATTCGGCATTTGGTTGGAATTTTGGTTCGTAGTTTTGAGTGTGGCGAGGAAGTTACCGTGAATCACTTGTTGAACTTGCTATCCATTCGAAAATCTCGTTCTAAGGATAAGTTTCTCTACTCCATCTCGAACAAGATCCACCGTAGGATTATCGGAGGTTTTCCAAGTAAAGAAAGATATTGGGAAGACTACTTTTTCTTTGTGCCTATCTCCGAAGCTTCGGTTGGTGCCGATTGGACTGAGAAGATTAGGACCAGATGGAGAGAAATCGGTAGCTGATACGTAGCTTTATGAATGTTTTTGCTTTGTTGAATATATTGTGATCCTCTGTTTTGTTTGTTGGTTTTGCAGCTTGTAATCTGATCTCAACGTGTCCTCCATACATTACACTTTGCGAGACTTTTGCTTCCGGTAAGTGTGATTGGCAAAGAGATTTTACTTTTCAGAGAGTAGAGAAAACACGAGCCCGACATTTCGGTTATTATTCTTCAAGCTCGACTTCTTCGTCTTCTTTTAGTGGTACAAGGAACGCTATGGGAAAGAGATCAACGGTTCATGAAAGGATGGAAGCCAAAGTTCGCACGAAGACTGAGCAAGCGAAGATTAGCCAAACCAAATTTTTCGCTGAGCACCCAAATCCAAGTGTTGCCCTTGCTCTTCCCGTGGCCAATCCAGCCGAAGAGACATCCATGTTGGCTCTGTTCGATTCCAAAGTAAGAGAGCTCGTGTTGGGTCTTAGACAACCAAATTCGTATCCGGCGCAGCACAGAAGTGGCAAAGCCGTGGACAAGAGTGAGGAAGCAGACCAGGTGAAGCAGACCAGGTGAAGCCAGCCTGGAAGCGTGCCGCGACGAAGGCTAATAAAGTAATAAAATAAAATAATAATAATGATAAATAATAATAAATAATAAAGTGTGTATGTGTATGATTGTAAAAGAGTTGAATAAATGAATGGTGAGATGAGAGTAAGTTAGGTATAAGTTTGGTATAAGTTTGAAATATCTAAGGAATATACCTTGTAATATTCCTTAGGCTTTGTAGTATAAATAGCAAGGCTTGGGTAAGAGTTGAGAACCAAGCCAAGTGTGAGAAATAAGCTTGAGAGCATTTGTAAACTCTTTGAGTGTTCTTAAAAATAAAAGCTTCCCCCTTTTTATATATTTCTTAGAGTAATCTTTATCCTTCACTCCTAGATATCCTTTTGATCCTGAAAACCTCCTTCGTGGTTGTACCCACTATGTGTCTGTAAATTTGGTATCAGAGCCATGGCAGTCTAAACTTGAAACTCTTATGTTCCTAAGGGATATTATGTCTGTGAGTTCTCTTCTACCATAAGCTAGTATAGAAAGTATGCTCTGTGGTTGCCACATAGTGGATCCTCCACACCAGAACTTCATCTACGCTAAGTAAGAAGAATATAGAAGGGAACATTCATGAGGGAATAAAGCACATGGAACCTTGAGACTCCAGATATGAAGTTATTGTCTCGGTTATGTGAAAAAATCTCGTGAATATTTTCTCTATATTCTTAGCGTCTAAAGTTAAAGAAGAAACTCATGGTCCATAATTCTCCAAATGTTAGATAAGAATTAAAGTATTCTGTCTTGGTCTCTGGTCTTAATACACACATGGAAAGTACATCTCTTCTACCTCGCCAACCCTCTTTCAGAAAATCAACCTCTAGTAAAATAGACTATCTCTATGAAGTAGAATATCTAAGCGATGATAGTAAAGTACCTATCACCCAGTTACCCCTTCTTAATCTATATAAAGCTTTCACAAAACTAAATTCCACCTTTCCAAAAATCATAAGACATGCTTTTAATCCTAACAAGCACACCGCAAAAGAGCTTGTCTTAGCCTCCCAGCTAGAGCAACACCTGGTGCCAGCAACTGAAACAGAACAGATGATTCCTCTCCGCCTCAACGAGGGGATGATTCATCAGTGGAGATCTCAAGGCTACACTCATCTTCATTATGGAGAAATACGGCTGGCGTTAACACTTCACGGAAGAAAGGGTCTACCTGTAGTGGCGAGAGTCGCTCTACTTGACACTAGATACAGAGAATACCAACATGCTTGCATAGCTACTCTCCAAACAACTTTAAATGCGGGCACGGTATTCGTCACCCTCTTCCAAAATTTCAACATAGCACTTGATGATCCTCAGATCTATCAAAATATGCAAATCGAGCTACAAATCACGGGTGTTCCACAAGTTGGCAATACCGATGCAGCAACGCTTCACCACCAGATGGCATATAAGGTCCAAAATCATGCCATGGATCTGAGTCTCCCACGAGACACAGAAGATGCACTACTCATACAACTGGAATCACAACACAGTCCATCGTGCATCCATATTTCCAGGCAAATCCCTAGAGACGAACTAATCAAGCTACTCCCGGAGTCGTGGGTAACCAACTATGAAAAACTCCATGACATCAGCACTCCAATACAATCTGTGAATTCCTTCATTCACAAGAGGAAAGATGGAGCCGTGGAGATCGCTTTCAAGCAAGAAGAATAAAGGTCAAGACCCACAGCGTTTTGCACAGAAATCAATACGATTTCTCCAGTTGCAGACACCCCTGTCTCAGAAGAAGATAAATGCTTACCCGGTGTCCCGATTAGTTCTTTTGACTCACTTGGAGATCCTATCTACTCTTTCATCGATGAAACCGGTCACAAATTCTTTGATGTTTGTGACTGCGAAAATTGTTTGATGGATAGCTCAGATGAAGAAGAAACTCCAAGGCGAAGAAGACGAAAGAACTCTTCTCAGCAAAAACTCAAAGAACGTTATGAGTCTGGAGATCCACAAGTTGGACTTCTTGGAGAACCTAGCGGGAGAAATTTCGAATACTATGTCTTGTATCCAAGAGATTCAACCCCAACAACTCCTGAACAAAAAGAAGCACGTTTGAGCTACATGTTTGGTCCACCCTCCTCTCAAGAACCACTGTTTCCACCGCATGAATTTGAAGACAACAACACCATGCATTCGTGGAAAATACGGAACCCAAACATCAAAAATCCAGACGGATCGATGAAACAAGTCAGTGCAGCAGAGGCAACCCTCAATTGGCAGTCAGAAAATGCGGCGACTCAAAACCATCTCTTGGGCCACATCGACAAAAATGTGACAATATTGGAACTTGCTCTTAACGACTTAACCAAGAAAATATCCTCTCTCCATCAAGAACTTCTTCACCTAGCCACTACTGTATCCATAAACTCTCCTCTTATGCACCTAAAATAGTCAGAACTAAAATCTCTTAAAGCCCAACTATCCTCCTTGCAAAATCAGCCTAAAAATCAACCTTACATACCACCTGACCTTTTTACCCCCTATCCTATTTACACCTCACCTCATACAGCCCAAATACAACCTCTCTCATTTGCCCAGGATCCAAGTATCTTTGGATCATCCTCCTTTTTACCAACCCATATTGTTGAAGAGCACCACACCACAAAACGAAAACAACCCACTGGGAAAGGAAAAGAGTCTGAACCAGAAACTTCAAAGCCCAAAAAACTACCTGAAAAGAGCGGATCCCAATTTATGGTAGAACATACCAGCAATCCTATCTCCGCCTTTCTCGAGAAGGTAGCAACACAACAAGAAGTTCAAAATCAAAGGAGCATCACACAAAAGTGTGAAGATGATTCAGACGATCAGTCCTTAATTCCAGATTTTATGATGGCTGAACCAACTGTAGAAGAAGAAGACATGGAGAGTGACAATGGGGGCATATATGAAGATAGAAAAGAACCTCGGAGAGCTCCACCAGAGTGGAATCCTAGACACCACATCGAGCCGCACAATGGTTTCTCTTTTGATGATGTCCCTCCATCAAAATGGCGAGATAAAGTCTATGAGATGCATGCATGGCTTACCGAACAATTGCTCAACCCAGGAGCTACTCTGCCCACGGTCATAGACAAGTTGGTCTCAAAATTCCAAGGGCGCCTCCGACAATGGTGGATAATTCTTGGCGAGTATCGACAACTACAGATACGGTAGTCTCCAACAGTTGATGCATTAATTGGACACATCCACAACGAGTTTCTTGGTACATGGGATCACTACACTGTCCAAGCAAGAGAAGAATATCTCAGCATGAAATGCTGTTCTTTCCGAAGAAAAGATTTGGAGAAGCATTATGAGAGGATGTCTAAAAGGTTTTACGCCTTGAATGGAATAGACGATGTCAACCTCAAGCAATCATACTTAAACTCACTCCCATAACCTCTTGGGAATGAAACTTCTCATATATTATCCCTCAAAAATATGGCCCTGAACCAAGCTTCATTGGGAGAAATATACCAGATATCCCTTGCAGCACTTGAAAAGTTATGCAACCACCAGAAGTTTTTCAAGCAACTACAAGAACAAGGAAAGCTTCTTGGAAAAGCATGTGATCGTCCAGAACTCTCAATCAAATGCAAGAAGAAAAGGTGTGAATGTTCCTCAAGTCATGGGAAAGAAAAGAAATTCAGAAGAAAATGGCAGAAGAAGTATCCCCAGCTGTCTGGCAGGAAGAAATGGAAATTCTTCAGAAAGAAGAAGCAGAGAGGCTTCAAAAAGTCAGACAGGTGGTACATCTGTAAGAAGAAAGGACATTATGCGAAACAATGTCCAAACAAGAAAAGGAGAGAGAACCTTCTTGGATACTTGGCCCAGATCGAGGATATTGATGATTGGGATGTCGAATCAATATTTTCTCTCGACGATGAACCTACAGATGATACAGTTTTTGCAATGGGAATCGAGCAAGATGACGAATCTTCAGACGATTCTGACACAGTGGATGACGAAGATGTTGATGACCAGTTCATGTTGTTCGATCTTTACACACTTGATGTTTGTAAAGAAGAACAATCGGGGAAAGAAGAATTGGTGTACCCATCCCAACCGTTTTCGAATGCCAAGATATACATCTTCCCTACAAAGTATGATAAGCCCATACCAGTCATTGCTTATTTTGATACTGGAGCCGCGTCTTCCATCATCAAACCAAACATCCTTCCACCTACACAGTGGAACTCATGCTCGGTGGCTTTCAAAGCAGCCAATGGTCAGATATTCCACATCTCCATGATCAGTAAACCCATCTACATCCAACTCTTTCCAGGATACATGATAAAGACAAAGGTATATGGATCTGAACTTCCTGGAAAAGATTTCATACTTGGATTTGATGTGCTGCATAGCCTCAAAAGAGTATCATGGCATCCAAAAGGGCTCAAACACAAGAATCACTTGCTACCGTGGACGACGATCTCTCATCTCTATCCTATGGAGATTCTCAACCCTATCAAAGATGAGATTGTCAAGACGTCTTGCGCCACCTCCCACTCAGAATTCCTCACAAAATGTTCTTCACCCTTATGGAAGAACCCTGAATTCTTAATCTCCTTGCCCTTCAAAAAGAATGAAGATATCAATCGAACCAAGGCAAGCCATCCAGGGATGAATCCAGATCATTACAATCTTGCGCTCGAAGAAGTAAACCAGCTCCAGAAGGAAGATCTTATTGAGAAGACTACTTCACCATGGGCATGTGAAGCTTTTTATGTTAACAAGCGAGCAGAACAAATTTGAGGAAAATTGAGATTGGTCATTAATTACCAACCACTCAACCACGTCCTCGCCGATGATAAGTTCCCTTTGCCTAAGCGCGAAGTCTTATTCCAACGACTTCCTCAAGCCCAGGTCTTCTCCAAGTTTGACTTAAAAGCAGGATTTTGGCAGCTTGGAATTAAGCTAGAAGACAGGCCTAAGACGGGGTTTTGCATTCCAGACCGTCACTATCAATGGAAGGTCATGCCGTTCGGACTAAAAGTTGCTCCTTCACTGTTCCAAAAGGCTATGATCAAGATATTCGAGCCAATCTTGCCAAATGCGTTGGTGTATATCGATGACATTCTGCTATTCTCTGCTGACATTGATGCCCATACCCAGCTGTTGGTAAAGTTTCATCGTATCGTACAACAGTATGGCATCATGCTATCTGAAAAGAAGATGGTTATTGGTGAATCGGAGATCGATTTTCTTGGCATGCACATTTCAAAAGGACAATATCATCTTCAGCCTCACATTGCAACCCAGCTTGATGAATTCCCAGATGAGAACCTCTCTTTCAAGCAAGTCCAACAATTCTTGGGGATTATCAATTATATGGCTGACTTCATCCATGATTTAGCAAAGCCTAGATCAGTTCTCTCAGCACAACTCAAGAAAAATGCTCCTCCGTGGAACCAGAAATGCACAGAAGCAGTGATGGAACTTAAGAGAATTTCGAAGACCCTTCCGGCATTAAAGATTCCCTCAAAAGGCAAAAGAATCCTACAAACCGATGCAAGTGATTACTATTGGGGAGCTGTTATTTTAGAAGAAGATGAAAAAGGAAGACGCAGTATTTGTGGATATAAGAGCGGTGTTTTCAAGGATAGTGAAAAGCACTACCACTCCACCTACAAGGAGATACTTGCAGTCAAGAGGGGAATAGAAAAGTTCGAGTTTCATCTGGTTGGTCAACATTTTTTGATAGAAATGGACATGTCCTCATTCCCTAAGATGATCCAGTTCAAACAAAAATTCCTACCACAAGCACAACTCCTCATATGGGCGAGTTGGTTTTCACAGTGGAAGTTTGATGTCAAACATATCAAAGGAAAAGACAACTTCCTCCCGGACTTCTTATCCAGAACTCAACGACAAATCTCGACAATCATCCCAATGATATATGTCCTCAGCCCGGAGAATCTAGCGGAAAATACTTTAAGGAGTCTGATTGCAACCATGCCACAAGGTCTACAAGAAAAGATGTTGGATACTGTTCTGATCTACGAGGAATTGAAACGCTACACGGCTTCCTGAAATTATATATCCACAGGTATGGACTCGACCAAGGTCCTCTTCTCGGACTACCTTACCATCCGGTATATCCTTTCTTTACCACCATAGAAATGAACCCAGTTCATTATGGTAAATTCCCGAGAGAAGCCTACCTCCTCCTCTGGTATTTGGCAGACCTTTATACTATTGGAGTACTCATTCATAAAAGCCAGCTGCTCCAGTACTTGGCCAAGTGCATTCTGACGAGAAGAAAGCCACATTACAAATTACTATACAACTGGCTCACTCTGTTCAAAGAGGTAACATGGTGGCAGGAGCACATTCGAGCACAAGAAGGATCCATGATACTTGTCACATTCAAGATCACTACAATACAAGACCATGAAGAAGATGGGGTCATGATTCAAAGACAATACGAGTCTCATATCCAGACAGGCTACAATGATGATGCTTTTACGTGGACCAACTTCCATCAACGAGCACGTGGGATAATGATGTTAAATGGATTTGTCCAATCAGATGTAGAAAACAAATTTCTTTATCCACACACAGCTCACTGGCACAACAGAGACGTGTACCCTCCATGATTTACCAACGAAATCCGACAATTGCTAGCAGGCTTCCATGATCAATACGCGTGGCCACGATCAAACACTGACCATCCAATCTACAGGGTAGAAGGGAAAAAGTACAAAATAAAAAGATATATCCCGGGTCACAAGGTTTACGTGTCCAAAGTAGTTTCTGACAGTGAAGAAGACAGCACGGAGTCTGACGACAGATAAGGTGGACACGTCGCCTCTTTTAGAAGACAGGGGGAATAAAGTAATAAAATAAAATAATAATAATGATAAATAATAATAAATAATAAAGTGTGTATGTGTATGGTTGTAAAAGAGTTGAATAAATGAATGGTGAGATGAGAGTAAGTTAGGTATAAGTTTGAAATATATAAAGAATATACCTTGTAATATTCCTTAGGCTTTGTAGTATAAATAGCAAGGCTTGGGTAAGAGTTGAGAACCAAGCCAAGTGTGAGAAATAAGCTTGAGAGCATTTGTAAACTCTTTGAGTGTTCTTAAAAATAAAAGCTTCCCCCTTTTTTATATATTTCTTAGAGTAATTTTACCCTTCACTCCTAGATATCCTTTTGATCCTGAAAACCTCCTTCGTGGTTGTACCTACTATGTGTCTGTAAATTTGCCTGGTAGAGGGAAAGGTCCTTCTAAGGACGATGTTCCTAAACATAAAAGGCATAATGCTTCAATCTGTGACACTGCCGAGCAGAAATCATCTTCGGAGCCCGTGACTTTGCCGTTTGTTTCCGAGATGGTTTGCGACGATGCATCGGCATCGGCTACTCTTTTTTCGAAAATCCTTTCTACGGGGGATCGCTTCCCTCTTCTCGATACTTTGGTTCGAATTAAAACTTATTCTGATATGGTATTTTATGTCGACTCTCTTCTTTCTTCTTCATCACTTTGTTGAAATTGCGATATCTAACTTTTTCTTTCTGTTCAATTTTTTGCTTCCATCAACAAAATGGTGGTTGGCTATGAGTCGGATGCTCGAAATAATGTGAGAAGAGTCGAGAGTATGAGGAAAACGGCAGTAGAACTGCAGATCAAACTTGACAAAGTTGAGCATGAGCGCGATGTTGCGATGGAAAGAGCGTCGAAGCAGAAATAACACTTGGAAGCTGAGGTGAAACTTCATCAGGAGAGGCGCGGCCGAGCCGACGATAGGGTTCTTCACTTAGAGTCTTCTTGGGCTCGAAAGGATGCTCAGGTTGCCGAGCTTCAATGGCTGCTAAGCTCGGAGAAGGCTATGACTGATAAGAAGGTTGAGCAAGTTGAGAAAACGGCGATACGCAAAATGGCAAAGAAATTTCAGGCAAAGGTGGATCGAGCCAAGGAGAAGATTCAGAGATTAGGTGGGTCATCGAAAAATAACATGGTCGATCTCGCCCAAGTTGATGGTAACCTCGAAGTCATTGCATTGCTTCGTGGTGACGAACCCCCACGTTGGAGGCCGAAGTTGAGTAGCTCCACGAATGGAAAGCTAAATATGATGGTACTGACGATGAGTTCGACAAGTCGGTTACCGAGTTGGAGAGTGAGTTGGTGGTTTCACCAATTTCTGAGGATTCGGCTAATGTTATGCTAGGTAACGAGCCCGTCGAAGCGTTAGCGGCGAATGTCGGGGTTCGTATTTTCTCTGGATCCAACAGGGGTACTCCTGGTTTGTCTTCGCTTAGTTTGAAGAAGGCTTCCGAATCCAGGACGACGAGCGATTCCTCCGACGAGCCCGCTTCGAGGTCTGATGACGATGTGTCTTCCAACGGTAAGGTTGCCAATGACGGAGATCGCCAAACCCGTTACTAAGGATGTGCCAAAGACTATAGCTTGGCTTATCCTGTTTATGACGTTGTATTTGACTTTGTTTGAACATGGTGCCTGGATGGCTTTATCCATATTGACTTGTTATTTTTTCCTTGCGGCTTTTGTTATTGTAGTGTTGTGTTTTTTTGTTTCCAAATCTTGTTGCCAAATGCTTTATACCCGAGGTGGACCGATTTGTTTTGGCTGCCAAGTATCATAAACTGCTTAACCACCGATAAACCTAACTGTATTTTGCTTTGATGTTAATACCAACGATTTGTTTGTTGGGTTTAAGATGAATATTTTGGTTTACGGATACGTTACCATAAACATATCCGGTCCCATAATGAACATATGTGTTTTGACCAACGATTTGTTTGTTGGTTTAAGATGAACATTTCGGTTAACGGATACGCTACAGTAAGCATATTCGCTCCGACAATGGACATAGACATTTATATAGAGTGCTTTTAATCCGCTAGGATGTAATAGTTAGATCCGTAAAGGATGTAGTAGTCCATTGCTGTGGCCAGCAGCAACGAGAGTGAGATGAAATGTCTGTTTATTTTTCATTTTGAGTAATCCGTAAAGGACGTAAATGAGATGTCTGTTTTGTTAAGACTTTAGTAATCCGTAAAGGATGTGAATGAGATGCCTGTTTTGTTACGGCTTTAGTAATCCGTAAAGGATGTGATTTGAAGATCTTAGCTTCGAAAACTTGCATTAAGTAGACGTAGAGTCTATTATAAAGATGGGAGTATACGAGTATACGTACCCACTTCCCCCTTTTTTTTTCTTTTTTAAAGAGGAGGGGCAACTGAACCCATCCGAAGACGAGCTTCCTACGTACCCTTGGCAGGGATCAAGCCTCCCCATAGTTCACTCTTTAGGTACATTGCATTCCACGATCGTGGTATTGGGGCATCAGACATGTTGGCGAGTTCGTAAACCCCAGGGTAGACTACTTTGGTGATTTTTTAAGGTCCTTCCCAATTTGCTCCAAGTTTGCCAGCGTTCTTTTCTGTTGTATTTTCAAAGACCTTCCGTAGCACTATGTCTCCTTCATAGAATCTCTGATCTCGTACGTGAGAGTTGTAGTATTTCGCTGCTGCATTTTGGTAATTTTGGATTCAGATTAAGGCTTGATCCCGCCTTTCGTTGATTAAATCCAAATCTCAAGTATTAGTAAGTGATTGAACCCTTCTTGTTCTGGGAGAAGTCTTCGGCGGACTCCGGAAAAATGTATCTCCGGTGGAATGACGCATTCTGTCCTGTAGACGAGGGTAAATGGAGTTTCTCCAGTAGCTCGTCGTGGTGTTTTCCGATGAGACCACAAGACCCCTTCGAGTTCGTCAGCCCATCGTCCTTTCTTTTCGTCAAGACATTTTTAATACCGTCGAGAATCATTTTGTTCATTGCTTCCGCCTAGCCATTTCCTTGCGGGTACCTCGGGGTGGATTTGCTAAGTCGTATCTTCCATTTTTTGCAGAATGCTTCAAACCTTGTAGAAATGAATTGCGAGCCGTTGTCAGTAACGATTTCGTACGGGACGCCATGCTGGCATATGATATTTCTCCATACGAAACTTTCGACTTGAGTGTCCTTTATACTGGCATAAGAGTCCACTTCGACCCACTTGGAGAAATAGTTTGTTAAGACTAATAAGAAGTGCTTTTGCTTTGACGAGTGGAGTGGTCTAATGATGTCCATAGACCACCGCATGAAGGGATACGGTGACGAGATCGAGGAAAGTATTTCAGTTGGCTGATGAATTGTTGGAGCGTGGCGTTGACACTTTTCGCACTTCGCAGAAAACTTCTCACAATTCTTCACCATAGTTGACCAGTAATAACCGTGACACTTGATTTTGATAGCCAGTGCCCTTCCCCCGGAATGGTTGCCGCAAGAGCCACCTTGAACTTCTTCCATGATTTTACTTGCCTCTTCTCCTTTGACGCATGTCAACAATGGCCCCGAGAACCTCCATTTAAAGACGTTTCCGTCGAGCAAGACATATCGAGCCGATTGAGCTTTGAGTTTACGAGCCGCCCATTTGTCAGAAGGGACTTGACCGTCATAGATGTATCTTCAGATTGCATCAAGCCATTTTTTGACGCAACCATATTCCATTGCTTGCGTATCTTCGTTCATAGCGATTGCTTCTCCTTCAGATGGAATATCGTCATTGAGGATGGTTTGTGGATCTTCTTCCATCATTACTAGGTCTTGTTCGATTGGAGGTGTGTCCGTCGGATTCCCTTCTTCGGTTGTACATGCTTATTTTCGGTTAGAAGGTTGTTCGCTTGACATTTCCTCCATCCCGACATCTCCTTCGATCTCGTCGGTTTTCTCCTTTGCTTGCCTGGCTGCTTTAGATTGAGTGATTGCATTCACTGCCTCTGGAATAGTTATATTCCACCGGAATTATTCGCTTAAGATCTAGATCAGAGGTAGATGCCAGAGCTGCAAGTGTGTCGGCCGAAGTGTTTTTCCCTCGCGGAATACGTGTAAGAGTGAATTCCTGGAAGCGTGCGACCAACTTTGACTACCTTCAGATAGGCCTCTATGCGGTCCTCATTTGCTGCGTATTCGCCGCTGAATTGGTTTGCGACTAACTTTGAATCGCAATAGGCGTGAATTCATTCGATCTTAAGTCCGAGTGCGAGATTCATCCCGACGATGAGGGCTTCATACTCTGCTTCGTTGTTGGACGCGCGAAAACCTAAGCAGAATGATTAGCTCGCCAGTCGGAAAAGTTAAACGTATCCCGACTCCTGAGCCATTTTTAGAAGACCATCCATCGACATGAAGCTTCCAAAGCGAGTTCGAGGCTTCCATCTCTATGCTTTCTTTGGGAAGTTCAATCAGGAAATCGGCAAGGACTTGTGACTTAGCGCACGAGCGCCCGCGGTATTCAATATCATATTTGCTTAATTCTACCGCCCATTTGGCTAGTCTTCCGGATTGGCTTGGACTGTGAAGAACTTATCGAAGTGGGAAGGTACTGAGAACCACTATCGAATGGGATTAGAAGTAAGGCCTTAGCTTCCTCGCAGACATGACAACAGACAGTGCCAACTTCTCCATCTGCGGATATCTGGTTTCAGCATTGGTGAGGGTCTTGCTGATGTAAAAGATTAGCTTATGTTCGCCTCGCTCCTCTCGAACAAGCACCCCGCTTATCGCTGTGGCGGAGATTGCGATATACAAAAATAGAGGCTCTCCCTCAACTCGTTTGGCGAGTACTAGAGGGGTAGATATGTACTTTTTCAATTGTTGGAATGCTTCTTCGCACTTATGTGTCCATTCGAATTTCTTGTTTCCCCGTAAGGTGTCGTATAAGGGAAGGCACTTATCGGTGGAATGCGAGATAAATCTGTTGAGCGCGGCCACTCTTCTGGTCAATCGCTGCACCTCTCGTTTCATTTTTGGAGATTTCATATGAATAAGTGCATCGATTTGTTTTGGGTTTGCTTCCATTCCTCGATGAGTAACCAAGTATCCAAGGAATTCGCCCGACGTGACTACGAATCTGCACTTTGTTGGGTTCAGCTTCATGTTATGCCGGTTCAGTTGCTCGAAGCATTCTTTGAGGTGTACTACATGATCCTTTTCTTCTAAAGACTTGACCGGCATATCGTCTATGTAAACCTCCATCGTCCTTCTGAGTTGACTAGCGAACATTTTATTCACCAGACATTGATATGTTGCTCCAACATTCTTCAGGCCGAACGGAATTACCTCGTAGCAGTATATTCTGCGATCTGTTATGAATGCTGTCTTCTCTCGATCGTCGGGATTCATCAAAATATGGTTGTATCCGGAAAATGCATCCATGAATGACAGGAGCTTGTTGCCCGTCGTTACTTCGACCAGTCGATCAATGTGTGGGAGCGAAAAGCTGTCTTTTGGACATACCTTGTTTAAGTGGGTGAAATCTACACATACCCG
Source organism: Pseudoturritis turrita (assembly GCA_900406555.1). Taxonomy (NCBI): domain Eukaryota; kingdom Viridiplantae; phylum Streptophyta; class Magnoliopsida; order Brassicales; family Brassicaceae; genus Pseudoturritis; species Pseudoturritis turrita. Next base: position 206,473 of record OVBL01000459.1, on the reverse strand, counting down.
CCATTTTCCGTTCTTCTTTTTGACTACTACAGGATTCGCCAGCCAATTTGGGTACTTAACTTCCATTATCGAAACGACTCGTGAGAGTCTCTCGATTTCGTCGTTTTTACTGTTTTCGCTCTTTCGGGCCCCAACTTTCTCCTTTTCTGCTTCACTGGTTTGAAGGTTGGGTCGACATTCAACTCATGACTTGTCACATTTATATCGATCCCAGGCATATCTTCTGCCGCCCATGCGAACGTACTTATGTTCTGTTTCAAGAACGAAACGAGCTCCTCCTTGATCTTCTCATCGATCTTGGCTCCGATTTCAACGCATCGCTCAGGGTGGTTATCGTCTATGCAAACTGATATTACTGGATTGCAGGTCGGCTCAGCATCGTCTTCTTCGCGGCCTTCCGCAATCTGTAATTGCTATAAGAGTTTGGAGAGCTCTTTGACCGACTCTCTGTCTGTCTTCATCTTCTTGCGCTCTGCCTTGGCGGCCAGATCAGTAACGGGATTCCTGAGCTTGTATGCAATTAAAAAGCAAATGCGAGACTCCTTTTGATTCCCCCAAATTGTCTTTACTCCGTTTGGGGTTGGGAATTTTACGCAGAGATGATAGATTGAGGCCACGGGGTTCCCATAATAACGTTGTAGATTGCCGGATGATCGGCCACTGAAAATTCCACAATTTTGGTTATTTTTTCGGCTCGAACAGGTAGCTTGATTGTTCCGATCGTCATTGTCGTTTCTCCGGAGAACCCTGTCAATGGTTTTAGAGTCGTTATTACTTCGGATAGGTCGATGTTCATTCTTCTGAGAGTCTCTTTGAATATTATGTCCACCGTGCTTCCCGTGTCTAATAACACTCAGGCCACATCGCAGTCGTTGATGATTAGCTCGATTACGAGAGGGTCATCATGAGGTCTGTCGATTCTGGTAGTTTCCCTTTCTTCAAATGAGATTACGTCATTTGGAAACTTCAAAGGCTCGGACCAATTGATGCTGCCATCGGCTTGTCGTTGAAAAGCCTTAATCGATGAGACGGTATCTGAGCAGTAATGAGATCCGCCCATTATAGTGTTTATTCTTCTTCTTGTTCCAGCTTGTGTTGGTTCATCATCCCTCCTTCTGCGCTTAGGGGGTTCGTCATTTGCAGGTTCTGTTTGGGCATCGCTCAGCTCCAACTCGAAGTCCTTGATGCTTACGTTTCCTTCGAGTTTGCCAGCTGCTAGCTTCGCTGTGAGTGTAGAGCCTAGCACCCGACAGTTTGTTGTAGAGAGCCCGTAGATGTAATAGAGTTCGCAGTAAGCTTTCTCATTGTAAGTCGTATTTCAAGTCCAAATGCTTCCAGAGCCTCTTCCTTGGCCTCGGCTTTGGCCTCGTCCGTAACCGGGCATATCAACTTGATAATTATGAGCTCCTCTAAAGCCTCCTTCGTGTTGGACGAATCCAGCCGCTTGATTATTCCTCTTCGTATTCGGCGGGTTATGAGGCTGAAACGTGTTGTTGGCTGTTTTCGTTTTCCCTTTTGGGCCAGGACTTTCATCTCCTCTTCGTTAGTTGAGAAATTTGTGGTGCGATGCAGAGCATCTTGGATTGTTGAAGGAGCATTCAAGACAATTTCTTTTCGGAAGCCCAAATCGAACCATAGTCCTTTTTTTAACGCTTGAAGAGCGGCCTCGTCGCTTATACCCTTTACTTTTGACAGCACCGCTTTGAATCGTTCGATGAAACTTCGTAAAGTTTCGTTTTGTCCTTGGCCCATGGTCCATAGATTGGCGTCCGACGTCTGGTGCTCCATGAATATGGCATAATATTTCAAGAAAGCCGCGGATAATTGTTCAAAATTATCGATAGAATGCCTTTCAAGTCGGGAAAACCACTGGAGGGCTGGTCCTTTGATATGTTCCACGAGAAGGAGACACTAGCCGGCATCTTTCTAATCCTCTTTGAAATTGGCATGGCCCATTGCTATGATGAATGCGGTGATGTGCTCCTTTGGGTTGGTTTTCTCTTCGTATGTTGCCACCCTAATTTTTCCTGGATCGAAAACTTTTGTCCTGGTGATACGGGTGGTGAATTGCGTGTTTTGCGCTTCCTCGAGCACTTTATCGATCTTCGGAGCTTTGCCGGTGGCTTTGTGCATCTAGGATCGGACAGCATTTAGGTCGGCGGCTGCCTGGCTCAAAGAAGTTCAGATCTCGTCCATCTCCCTTTTTTGGGTTTGTGTTGCCGCTATCCGGGCCTCCGCTGCTTCCAACTGCTGCACCCAGAGAATATTCTCGTCTTCTTCGATGAAATCTTGATCACGGCCGAGGTCTGCTCTGCTTTGTTCGACTCGAGCTCGGCCAATGCCTGCGAGCTCGGGCTCGTCGAGGCTCTCCAAGTTGCGATCACCTTCCGGGTTTTCCTCCAGATCAATCATCGGATTCATTCTGTCCACAGTTTGAGTGTTCGTCTCTTGCGCACCCGCGTTCAGTTCGGTGTTGCGGCTGATTGGTTCGGCGGAGGTAATCCGCTTCGTGTTCGTTAGTTGCAAAATCCATGGCGCGATGCAAAGCATCTTGGATTGTTGAAGGGGCGTTCAAGGTAATTTCTTTTCGGAAGTCCGAATCGGACCATTGTGCTTTTTTAACGCTTGAAGAGCGGCCTCGTCAGTTATGCCCTTTACTTTTGATAGCACCGCTTTGAATCATTCGATGAAACTTCGTAAAATTTCGTTTTGTCCTTGGCCCATGGTCCATAGATTGGCGTCCGACGTCTGGCGCTCCATGAATATGACATAATGTTTCAAGAAAGCCGCGGATAATTGTTTAAAATTATCGCTAGAATGCCTTTCAAGTCGGGAAAACCACTGGAGGGCTGGTCCTTTGAGATGTTCCACGAACATGAGACATTGGCCGGCGTTCTTCTCATCCTCTTTGAAATTGGCATGCCCCATTGCTATGATGAATGCGGTGATGTGCTCCTTTCGGTTGGGTTTCCCTTCGCATGTTGGCACCCTAATTTTTCCTGGAACGGAAACTTTTGTCCTGGTGATCCGAGTGGTGAATGGCGTGTTTTGCGCTTCTTGAACACTCGATCGATCTCCGGAGCTTTGCTGGTGGCTTTGTGCATCTCGGATCGGACAGCTTTTAGGTCGGCGGTTACCTGGATCAAAGAAGCTCGGATCTCGTTCATCTCTCTTTTTTGGGTTTGTGTTGTCGCTTTTCGGGCCTCCGCTCCTTCCAACTGCTGCACCCAGAGAACATTATCTTCTTCTTCGGTGAAATCTTGATCACGGCCGAGGTCTGCTATGCTTCGTTCGACTAGAGCTCGGCTAACGCCTACGAGCTCGAGCTCGTCGAGGCTCTCCAAGTTGCGACCGCTTTCCGGATTTTCCTCTAGATCGATCACCGGATTCCTTCCATCCACAGTTTGAGCGTTCGTGTTTTGCGCTCACGCGTTCAGTTCGGCGGTTGCGGCTGATTGGTTCGGCGGAGGTAATTTGCCTCCTGTTCTCGGTGCATCATGAGGCGTTGAGAAATCAAGATCTGGTGGATTAAGACGTCGAAGGCGGCGCCTTGCTAGGTCAACACTTGAGCCCCTGCCTTGGGCTCGGCCCGCCGTCGCAAGGACTTCCAGCTTGTCGGTCACCGTCGTATTCAGCTTATCCTGCTCCTCCGCCTTTTTGAGCAGCGTCTCTAGCATCGTCTTCACTAAGTCAGGACCTCCGCGCTCATCTCCAAAGCTGCAAGTACTGGTGCATCTTTCGCTCTGGATCCATCGGCTCTGGTACCATGCGGGTCGTCAGTTTGCCTCTCTCCGTCGTTGGTCATCGTTCTTTGAATCGGTTTTGTGGTGGTTTCTGGTGTAAGAAATTTTTAATTTCCTCACAGACGGCGCCAAATTGTCGGAGTCGAAATCAACACAATTAAATTTGTCACGAAACTTTTAAGGGATCTTAAAATTCTGCGTATAACCACGAAAACGAAGATCCAAAGATGGTTTTATTAAGCTGTTTCGAAAAGTTTTTGCGTACAAGAGTTTGAGAGCAAAAAGTCTAGGGTTTTCCTAAGTAAATTGTGGATCCCCTTTTTAAGAGATGTACATAGATATATATACTAGTTTGAGTCGGCCAGGCCAATTCCAAAGAGATAAGGAAAACTTCCTAATTCTTCGGGATTTTCGTTTAGCTAAGTCGGTTCGGCTTCGTGGACCTTCGTCTTGACATCGGCCGAAGAAGGTTTTGTTGCTTCGGCCCGTAAGTTTGCGTATTCTACTCGGCCCATTGCCTATACCAGGATTGGGATCGGCCTTGCTCTTGTCATCGGCTTAGGCCTTAGCTACTTTGTCGGCTTAGGCCTTAGCTGCTTCGTCGGTTTCGGCCTTATAGTCTTCGTCGGTTTCGGCCTTATAGTCTTTGGCGGTTTCGGCCTTATAGTCTTCGCGGCTTCGGCCTCATCGGCTTTGTTGGCTTAGGCCTTAGTTGCTTTGTTAGCTCAGGCCTTATAGTCTTCGGCGGCTTCGGCCTTATCAGCTTTGTTGGCTTAGGCCTTAGCTGCTTTGTTAGCTTAGGCCTTATCCGGTTCGTCGTCTTTCTATACTTAGTCATTTTCCATTGGTCTCAACTGGGTGGAATCTGACCCCAACAGTGACCTTTTACCCTCATCTACCTTATATATTATTTTCGACCAAAAGAATTTAAATATAGAAAAAATAAAATAATAAAATAAAAATAAATTCTTTAAAGTACCATTAAAATAAGTTATGTTTTTTCAAAACTTACCATCACTATTTTTTTTCTCAAAAATATCATTAAAATTTTTTATTTTCCAAAAATACCACACGCTAAAAATAATTTTAACGGTTTATAATTTAAAATTTAGGGTTTGGGTTTAGTTTTTAGTTTTTAGGGTTTCGTTTTTAAAATATAGGGCTTAGTTTTGAGGGTTTAAAGTTTAGTTTTAGTTTTGTGCTATTTTTGGAAAATAAAAACTTTTAGTGGTATTTTTGGTATTCTTCTTCTTCTTCTTCAACAATTTCATGTAGTCAATTATGTTAGAATAGACAACTATGCTCTGCAAATAGTTAACTATTCTTTTAAATTGATAACTATTTTCTGAAAAAATAATTAACTTAGACAATTATAAAATAGTGTGATGTAGCTAACTATCTTCTGAGATCAATAGAATATGTAGTTTCAAAAATAGTCAACTATGTTATTAAATAGTTAACTGTTACAACATATTTGCCTTTTTGTCATATTCTTCCGTACGGAAATAGGCGTTGGATTCAACTCATTCCGAGTTACGGTTGAAAAGTTTTGGCCAATTTAGTAAATATATGTCAGGCTGATCGACCAGCCCTGCTCCATCCGGTCGATGGGGACAGTCGATGGCAGCAACACCAGAAGCAGAAAAATGAAGATGAAGCGACTTGAAGATCATGTAAGATGAAGGCCTTTCCGTGCCCATTTTAATCTAAAATTTGGTGAAAAGATATGAAATTGAGTTAGCTTCATGTAGGCATTGGATTCAACTCATTTCGAGTTACAGTTCAAAAGTTATGGCCAATTTAGTGAAGACATGTCAGGCTGATCGACCAGCCCTGCTCCATCCGGTCGATGGCAGCAACACCAGAAACAAAAAAATGAAGATGAAGCGACTTGAAGATCATGTGAGATGAAGGCCTTTCTGTGCCCATTTTAATCTGAAACTTGGTGGGAAAATAGGAAATTGAGCTAGCTTCACGTAGGCGTTGGATTCAACTCATTCCGAGTTACGGTTCAAAAGTTATGACCAATTTAGTGAAGACATGTCTGGCAAATCTACTTTTTTCAGAGATAAAGACACAGCTGTAGAGACAATTTTTTTAGAGATAAGAGGAATATAATTTTTGTAGGGATTTTTTTATATTTACCTTAATTACATCTATACGGGCAATTTTGTCAAATATTTAATTCTCTTTCCTACTTACCTAATTCTATTTTTTGACATATTACTTACCCAATTTTCTCTCCCAAGTGTGATATTATACTAATTAACCCTAAAATTTAAATATTTATATCAATAGTTTCTAATATGTTTATCCGCGTATCAACCAGGGACGAATCCAGAAATTTATTTAGTATGGGACATATAAATGCTTTATATACTAATATTTAGATTATAGACATTTAAATAAATTCTCTTAATTACTTATGGAAAAAAAATTAGTGGGGCACATGCCACACTCTCTCCCTCTCTAAATCCGTCCCTGGTATCAACGCGTTTCATAATCTCATATTATATATTTCCAGTTTACCGATTAGGATTAATTAAAATTATTTATTTTATTTTCGTGATTATTCCAAAATTACGAAAATAGATATACTATCGGTTTTCCTTTCTATATGTAATATGTGGTGACACTGGGAGACACTATCACAAAAACACCCCAAAATGAAGAAGCAAAAGCAGTCCGTGTTTACATAAGCTCATTTTTTGTGCTATCCAAAGCGTTGCAGAAACCTGCGGTTTTTAGATGTCCCCTTTTTGAATATGCACAAAAATGTAGGTCGCCAATTTCTATTGAAACTTTTGATATTTCATGTGTATAAAAATAGTTAACAAGTGTGTATCTTCCTTACACCACGGATAAAATTAAGAGCCGAGGGAATCAGAGTAATATCTATGCTATAAAATCACAGGAGTGACGAAGACATTTGGTATCAGTAAAACCCAGAATCTAATAAGCAATCTGAAGCAGAGCTTGGAGCCAATGGAGAGGACAGAGAGTGTACGAGGAATTCAGAGAATAGAGTAAGCACGAACTACCTCAATCACAGGGGCTTGACACATGGGACATTTTCCACCGGCTTCCACTAGCTTCTTTGCACACTTCTCGCAGGTGTTCATATGTCCGCATCTGTTGTTTAGGAACAAAACAAAGAGGATTATAGATATATCAATTGGGGAACATATGATGGTATTCTCATGCTCCATACATACCTATACAATAAAGAATCAATGTTGCTCTCGCAGCATATGCAGCAGATCCCTTTCCTTACATATTCCCATTTTGACTCATAGCTCCAACTGTCCCTGGATGGACCTGTGAATCGGTTAACGTCAAAGAAAACCGCAAAACATATTGTACATGTTGTGTACTGTGAATCATCATATGTAAATCATAAAGTGACTTGACACGGATAGAAAACCTGATGAGTCCGCAGAGCGGTGCATTGCAGCAGAGACCTCTTGTCTTATGGACCGTTGTAGCTCTAGTTGCATTTCCATGCAAGCCTCCAGCATTCTCTGTAGGTTATCCATCCTTTGCTGTATTCTGCCCATGTCAACCCTCAAATCATTGATCGAGTCCCAATCCTGCAGAGATATTGTGTATTAAGTTAATATACAAGAGCAATCGGCGTATAGGTCAACCAATACGTTCCTTCATCTTTAGAAAAGACAATTGCATTGGCGCCTTCACCATAAGGATCCACTGTGGAACTACTCTTACCATTCCAATGCGCTGATGCAAATCATGTTCTGGCCAGTTTGAATTGGATCGATCATGGTCCCAGAGTGGCTGAACAGGAATCACTGGGGAAGGTAGAGACAAAGGAGGAGATTCAACAGCATCAAGTTCTCGACCACCACTCTGACCATCATCCTGCTCGTCTGTATGTTCACCAACTATTGTAGGATCAGGAAAAGTCTCGCTTTCTTCCCAGTCGACAGGACTTCGGCTTCTTCTGTCCATGTAAGATTGTATCAAGTGGTCAAGATTTTCCCTAAACCCACTTTGCAGAAGATTTGAGACACGTCTCCTGTAGTGCAAACAGAAAGTCATCAGATACACTAATCAGGTTGAGAAGTGTGGCAATTACGGCAGAAATAATACTAGATTCTAACCTGCTCGAGAGTTCTCTGAGTTCCATGTTCTCATTATCATCATCCGGAGGAAAGAATGTGCCAGGCCTCCCAATTGAAACTGTGTCCTGATCAGATTGTTCTTCCGCCCAGTCTTGTTGTGAGCTTTGAAGATCAACATCATCAGGCTCCATCTCTGGGAGTTCTAGGAGACCATGGGCTTCTCTGTCCTCGTCCACGGATGATATCTGGGACATCCGAATTGGAAAATTGTCAGGAATGTCTGTATCTGCCTCCTCTTCGGTGTCATGTCTCCATTCGCTGGATTCACCATTGATAAGTTGCCAATCGGATTCTTCGTTTTCCAGAATCTCCTCCTCAGTTTGTTCCTCTAGGGTGACAGTTAGATTGATGCTCTCAGCCAGATGCTCCTGGAAATTTATTGTCCCGTTTATCGGTCCCATGGTGGCAATTTCTATGGGACATTGCAGAGACTGTTCGTAAGAGATCTCAATAGTCTCTTGTAAACGACCCCCTTGTCTGATCTCGTCTCCTCGAATTAAAGAGGATGAACACCTAGTAGCATCCTCCCTTTGATGGCTATTCAAGTCTGCTTCAGCATCATTTCTTCGTTGAGAAAATTCATCACTTTCCGACTGTCGCCATTCACTTTGGAAATTCTCAGAAAGTTGCCCCTGCCAGCCTTCGACACGTGCGGTCCTTTCTTCCAAACTTGTGCTCCAATTATTACAGCGTCTAGAATTAGTTAACTCATCCACCGAACTTTGGTTGTCAGCCTCTCTGCCATTTCGATCTGAACCACCATCAGCATCATTGATATCTAGACAATTTAAATCGTTTTGTTCACCTCTACTATCATCAGTTTCAGCATTTGATGAGGTATCCGAGTGACTACTGCTTGCTTGACCAGAGACAGACCGGTCCAATCTGGATATAAATTCCTCCCTGGCATGGACAGATACACAATAAACAATCACGTTCTTAATCCCACTAAAGCATCAGAAGTCTCAATGTCTAGGTTGAACTGCACTAATATGATGAAACAGAAAATATACTTCATCTAAGAAATCATACAAGATGGGCTTGGCATTTAACTTCAAGATGAAAAAGGCCAACAAAGACTGGAAGCACTCCAAAATTTACCAGAAAGATCATAAAGGTCTGAAAGCACAGGTCAGCATAGGATATAAGACCAATGAAAGGGTACCATAAAAAAAGATTCCAGAAACACACAAAGATATGCATGAATTGATCAATACATAAGAATTAGCTACCTCAGCTCAGACACAGTTTGCCTCTCTCTTAGAAAGCCCAACTCAGTAGCTGCAGATGATGATGGTTTCTCTTTGTCATCCTTGTCACCATTTCGCAAGAATCTCCCCCTTAGCAAAGCCTGCAAAAGCAATTAAAGATCATGATTTCAAGCTATGCTCAGCATATATATCAACTCCTGTGACACAAACGTCACATCAGATTCTTCAATCACAAAGTATGTGACAAAAATTGTATGTAGGGAGATAGAGTGGCTATCATAAACTCCCTCAATTATGTTGCCATCCTTCATCCTTTTATGCATTTTCACTAATCATTTTAGGGAAAAAAAAGAGACTACTCATCGTTCTGTCATCCTTTAGATTCAAAGTTGTGTACAGAACTAGCGACAATTAAGATCAGGTATTTATTCCAAATACAAAAGCGCAAAATAGAAGTGGGAAAGGTTGGGCCTCTTCGCAGTCTTAAGAAATATTGGTAATTGATCGCAAGTGTATCTGACATAGTGGTTTTGGACAATATAGCACAGGTTATATTTGCTTATTTGGGAATAGTCACTTAAAAGAACATATTCAATGTCACATAGACAAGTAACAGAAAGGCAAAAAACAGTATAAAGGTCTTATGAGCAAACCTGAATGCGGTTGCGATGAGGAAAGTTTGATACAGCATGATGCTGCATCAAACCCTGCAGCTCTCTTTGCCTTTCCCTCTCAGCCATTTTCAACATATCCACCAACACTTGCCTACCACATAACTTGCGTATTCCTCTTCTAGCATGCTCATTCTGGATGCAGTTCTCATTAACAACCATTCCATCGAGTACTCTTTCAACCTGGTTAGTAACTTCAATAGGCTGTTCTTCCCTGAGATCACCAAGAACAGGCCTCCGCTGGCTATTCATCTGAACCATCTCCCTTATGATCCTCACCCTTTCCTGTTCAGTTTCACCAAGCCATTCTGCTCTTGAGCTGTTGGTTGTGTGGGAAGCAGAAGAAGCATGTTCGCCTGTCCCAGAGCTCATCCACTCACGAAAAATTTGTCTAACTCTTTCCCTTTCGACCATCCCTAGATCTGAAGAGTGCTCGCTCTGATAAGGGCTGAGATCCTCACTCGAGTTATGTGACCCAACATGACTCGGGGTGGGGGACCATCCACCAAGTTCATTCTCACCCAAATTTACACTATCTATAACAGTATCATGTGCACTAATATTATTGTCATAACCATTTCCCCTCAAGGCATTAGAGGTAGAAGAACCACTCCTCCTCTCACGAGCATGACCCATCACGTGGTCATCCTCAAGTTCCCTCCACATCTGTAGGAGTGAGGATGCCCGGACGCTTGGCCTTCCATCATTTTCCCTCTGTCTAGATGCTCGAGCCTCAGAGTCCCGTGGGAAAGATGAATCGATTGCCAAAACGTTTTGCAGGCCAGCAATAGCCATTAGGATCAATCAACAAGAAACCCTTTTTAACTCTATAAGCAAAAAGCCTAATTATCTACAAAATATACACAAAGTTGGCTTCTCCAGATAGATTAGATCATCTCCAAAAATTGATATGGTGCTCATCAACTTCAATACCTCAGACATTTCATCTAACCACGATCCTTAAAGCCACGTTGCAGTGGAACCATATGTTTATCGTCCACGAACATTTTCCACTAATATAGTTTCCCTTCTCTTTGCAGTGATTGTAACCTCCTTGAGGTTAAATGATGCACCTGAGAACACCAAAATATTCACCATTCCAAATTTGAAACAGATGATTTGCAGTCTCGTTAAATTCAAGATGAAAATTTTTCGCTTTAATCATTGAGAAACTGAATGAAACAGAGCATACTAAATCTCAATATCAACAATCGGAAAAAAAAAAAAAAAAAGCACATAGAATTCTTAGCCACCGACTCTATGGCGAAGAAAACCCAAAATTCAGAATCAGATTCCCGATCACATTACACACAGGCTTTCCTTCGATTAACGCCCAAATAATGTAAATAAGAACCCTAAATCTCAAATTCTCATCCGTTTTCCTATATAAGACAAACCTTGAAATCGGATCCCAACTAAACGAAGATCCAGAAAAACATTTCCCAGGAGAACAAAAATCCGATCGAGATCGAATTACAATTCCACAGAACAAAAAAGAGAGGAGAATCCGTGTTCGTGATAAAAGCAAAATAGGAGAAAACCAAAAAAATCAGCCATTATCTAAATAAACCTAACTTGAAGGAGCACAATGAGAGAGACAAGATCATCAAACCTACCACCAGTGAATCTCCTCGGTCCGATTATGGAGTGAAGAAACGGTCACCTCCGAGAGAGAATTTAAGCAGAAGACGAGAGGAGAGAGAGAGAGAGAGAGAGAGAGAGAGAGAGAGATGAAGATGATACATGTGGACCTCTGCTTCTTGCGAAGAAAATCTTACCGTAACACGAACGACTGGGAAAATTGACCTTGCAGCTAATACCTACACGACACGTAGCACACTTCCCTGCTTCCCAAAGTTGGTTTTTTCTTTTTGGATTCAACTATATATTTTGTTATTATTAAATAAATAAATCTAAATCAAATTCGATTTTCACTGAAAAATCTTCATTTTTTTTTCTACTTTATATAAACTCTTGAATGTAACAGTCCATATTCGGATCCAAATCCGTAAATTTTTTCTTTTTTTAATGTTTAGTATTTATATATTGTGAAACCCTCAATTTTAACTAGCTAGATTATAAAACTATTAAATGTTAAGTAAATAATGAAAATCTGAAGAATTTTTTTTATCACTATCCATTTTTTCTATGTGAATGTAATGTGACCATTACGATTCAATGCATGTCCAATACTCTAAAGTTTTAGAATTTATAGAACCAAATCTATATTGGAAAATCTATGTGTTTCTTTGAATTTGAATTGATGAGCTATGTATTATTGGACTATGGTTATGAATCCATATTCAGATCCGAATCCATAATTTTTTTTTCAAATACTAAAAAATATATAATTTTACATTAATTTTTTTATTAAATTATAAATTTTATATAATTAATAAAGAATTAACACTAAAATATTATTGAAAACTAAACATTCAAATTAATTTTTAAAAATAACATAAATATATCACTCGCTATATACATAATATATATAATTAAAAATATTATATATAACATATCAAGATATAGATTTCGGTATCTTAATTTTTGAAGTGGTTCATATTAGATTTTGAATCCGATTGTAGATTTAGAATGTTTTTCCTAATTCTAATGTGAATAAGAGAAACATAATCATGCATTTTTTTCTCTATAAATTAATAACTTCGGCAAAAAAAAAAAAAATCATTTTTTTTTTATATATTCCACTCGTGTTAAATTTAGTATCGTTTTTACATTTTACATGGGAATCAAAAAAGAAGTAAAATATTATATTATATACAGTAAAATTTCTATAAATTAATAATGTTGGAACTATGATATTTTATTAATTTATAAAGATATTAATTTATCGAGGTATTATTTAATTGATAAATTAAGTACGGGACCGGAAAGACTTATTAATTTATCGAGTATTAATTTATAGAGGTCCTACTGTATTTACAGAATAAAATTGACTGTTACACTTGTGTTTCGGGGATTTTTAGTCCTCTTAAATAACCACTGGAGGGATCCGCTCATGCGCAATAAACAAACACGTGAAGGCCTTCGGAAAACACGATTTGGGGGGGGGGGTGTGTTTTCTGACGGCTCTCCGACACTCAAGTCAGAAAAAAGAGCAAATGAGAGAAGAAGAGAAAAGACCACGAGGAATCTTGGAGAGCAAGAGAAAGAATAGTCGGAAAATGGAAATAAATGAAATGGGTGACTTCGGGCCGAGCGAAAGATGGTCCGCGAAGTTTTTACGAGGCGGTGAGAGAAATTTGGTGGTGAGACAGAGGAAGAAGAACATAGTATTTGAGTATTTCCGACCGAAGTATGGCCGGAGAAGAAGAGAGATCCGGACAAAGATCCGGAAAAGTGGTCCTAAACAACCAGAAAGAGACTAAAACTCAGAGGAATGGGTTTTAGTCTCGAGGGAAATGGACACAGTGAAAGTATTTTTAGCCAAAAGTTTGAATCTTTTTTATGAAGAAACTAGAGGAGTATTTATAGATCGTTACATGCCCGGGTTTGGATACCGGGCTCTGCGTCCTTAGGTGGGTCGGGTTTGGACTTCCGGATCTGACTTGGTACGATGAACTCGAGTGCTTTTCACCTACTTTCCTTGTCTTCTTGTGCCACTTGGCCGATCATACGACTCTGCTACGCTGCACCTGACCCTTCGTACCACTGGTACGTCTGACAAGGCAGATAGGGCGTCGGGATGCTCCCTCGAAATCAGTTCATTTGTCCTTTAATCGTTCTTCAAGTATGGACCACCTGTTTTTACCCTAACACGCATAAGGTGAAAGTGTTTTTACCCTTTGACTAAGAATTCAAACATCAAGACATGAAAAAATTTGAACTTGGCGCTCTTAAACAAATATTTCATACCTAACCCGAGTTCTTGATACGAGAACTCGGGCTCCGTGCTTCGTCCTTGGGTGACGGTACTTAGCGTGGGTTATCCTGAATGCTTAGCTCCAGGTCCCAGTTACTCCGGATAGCGGGATAAACTATTCGGGGTGTAACATGGGCTTGATCCTCATTACCTGTCAGTTTAGACTATTGTAGACTCAGGCCAAAACTTCTCTAGGGCTTTTATTGAAAGATATACTCCACCAAAGACGTTAAGGATCCCACCGTGCCGTGTGATATGTGGTATCAGGTGATTCGCTCAACTCAAAGGGGATTATTTTATCCCCAACAATTGCCACCTCCGTTGTTTGCGCTGGGTCGGAGGCTCGAACGACGGATAAAAATTGCTCTTTCTTCTTTCTTCAAGTATAAGTGTAAGTTTTCCTCCGGGATTCCGGCTTTAAACGCAGTCGTATAACCGCATATTTAAGACTTTCCTCCTGTTTGTGGAGTATAATCTGTTATTCAACCCGAATTGAAAATTCGAGTGACGGGTGGAATTCCTCTCTTTCCCCATGATTTCTCTGGGATTCTAACCTTAGACGCAGTTGTTATTCATCATGCACCTAAGATATTCCTCTCGTTGTCAAAATTGTGATAAAAGCCCGCTATTCGAACCTGAATTGACGGTTCAGGCGACGGTCGAACATGAGATTTCTCTCGGGTTCACAAGTTTATCCAGGATTCCAACATTGAATGCAGTCGATTGATCATGCGCTCACGATTTTCATCCCGTTGTTGGTCATGGACGAATCCCTGAGCAATGCATCCATGACCTCTAGGCCGGAACCCGGGTCTGGAAACTTGTGGGCACGAGATCCCTATGAAGGCTTTTGCCTAAATCCGAAGACCTGTGGGCACGAGATCCCTGAAGGACTTTACCTGAGTCTGGACACCTGTGAGGGCTCGAGATCTCCCTCAGAGGTTGCGGTAACCTGAGTCCGGAGACTTGGCAGGAGCATGAGAACTCCCACGGAGGTTGCGATAACCTGAGTCCGGAAACCTGGCAGGAAGCATGAGAACTTCCCGCATAGGTTGCAATAACCTGGCATCGGGCTGATCCGCTATTATGGGGGTGCAAGCCTTCTGCTGCTTTTACCAAGGATTTTCCTTTCCCTCGCTCAGACTTAAGAGTACACCATAGCGAGACGGGGAGTACCTCTTTTTGTCGTCCATGGGGAAGGATATATTCGAATTTTAAATTTGTATAATTGGGTTGTTACCTTGATGGGCCTTTCGTAGCGGCCTTTCCGAACTGTGGGCCTTTGGAGCACCTTTTCCTATTTAACCATGCTTTCTTTTTTGTATGAAGCCTTTAGGTTTTTTGGCTCCCTGTCTCGCATTGTTATCTTGTGAAGTCTCCCTCCTTTCAGCGTAGAGTCGTATCTCGTAAGTCCTTTTCTCCTTAACTCCTCATTATTTTATAGGAATCGCTCTTCAAGTATATCTAGGTGATTTCTGGGTCCTTAGTTAACTCTCCCGACTCAGGATATGTTGTTTACTTCTCCGATTTACTTTAGCTCTTTTTCCCGATCCTATCTCTTCTCTTTCTTCGGAATTTTTTCAGCCGATTTCCCTTTCTTTCGATGAACCGCTCTGATCTCGAACGGTGTTTCCGGGCTTGACATGCCGAGATAAACTTTGAATATCGCATTCTGGTTGTAAATGACGGAGCCGATTTGGCCCCTGGTCCTTTTACCGCGATATACCAGAACTTTATAAGGGTTTCTCAGCTCACCGCTGATTTCTGTCGAGCATACAAATTCTGTCCTAGTCAGTGAACTTCGAATTCTTGGGCAGTTGTTTCCGCTTACCAGGTGATGTCTGATTTCTTAGGAATTTTGATCTCCGCGAGAGGCCTTTGCGGAGCTTATTCCGTTAAGATGGTGTTAGAAGAAAACGATCCCCTGCTTCACTTCGCAGTGCAGGTGCGCCCCAACATAGGGGCTATCATAACTCCGCCGACGGACAATCAGCGGGGCTGGAAGGCTTTCTTCTTTTTCCTCAGAGTAGCCGATAGACCTGGTTATTTTCGGAGCTGGGTTCGACTAGGTGAGCTTGGCGAGCATGATTCGGGACCTCGATTTTACTTTTGCTTCTCCTAGGTCTTGATTGATTGATTTTTTTTATATATATAGAGCATTATCAGCCCCAGAGATTTGACCGAAGACCTCTACCTCCTGCTTTGTCGAAAATTCCGTCCTCACAACTGTCTCTCGTCTTCTTGCTGAGTGACCTCTGTGTTTCTACAAGCTCTCTTTCTCTCCCGGAAGGCATCGTATATTCCACCTTTAGTCTATGTTTTGATCTTTTCTTCTCATCTCTTATTTTTATCAATACGCTTTCTTTAGTTCATGTTCTTCCGCCCTTATAGATCGTGCATTTAGTGCCTACTCTGATCAGGTGGAAGCCCCACTCGTGACTCCCGTTCCGGCTCCTCATCCGGCTGCATTTTCTAATCCTGCCCGAATCACTCGCTCGGCGGCTCGTGGTTATGCTTCTGCCTCTCATTCCTTGGAATCCCGGTCATTTCCATATGTTCGTTATTCTGCTTCTGCCGGCATGAGTCTCGGTGGCTCCTCTCAGACCAAGCGGATTTGCACCGAATGTCCCAATCTAAACTCCTTTCCGGAGCCAAGCCTTCCTTATCCGCTCCCCTCCAGTGATCCTGTTACTGGGGACTTTTTTTTTAGGGATTACGGACAAGGGTAAAGAGGTTGCCCCCAACTCTACCTCGATTCAGGTTTTCTCTAGCGTAGATGAGTTTGCGGCTGAGAAGGTGTTCCCTGCATTTGTTCAAGAGTTTAATGACGCAGACTCCGAACGCCGGGGGGTGTTGTTGAAGAACTGCGCATTCACGGTCCATCCTTGTCCATGGTACTCCATTTTTTTTATTAATCCTCCGGTTTTTACTTTACGAATGTTTTTCTTTCCATTCGCAGGCTTACATGGGTCTGCACTTTCTTCTCCAAGAATCTGAGACCGTGAGAAAGAGTTGGCTGTAACTTTGAATCAACTCACTGCCTCACGTGCTGGCTTAAAGGAGCTTGAGATGGATGGAAAACTGGCGCAAGGGAGGCTTCAAGAGATCGAGGATCTCACCTCTCAGTTGACCACCAGGGAGAGGAATTGGCGCTGAAAGATAAATAGTTGGATGTCCTAAGGCTCCTAGCGCAAACCCGCTTGGATGAGGCGAACATATTGCGGACTGAGCTGCAGTCCTCTGCTGACAAAGTTTCCAGGTTAAGGGCCCAGTAGACCCAGGCCTGGAATGAGAAAGAGGCCCTTCTTATTTCTGCCGATTCTTCCCTGATTATGCCTGAAGATTGGTTCCTATGGAATAGTTCCAGAAGCAGGGGTTCGAGTTGGAAAGTCTGAAGAAAAAAGCTGGCCTCATGGAGACCGTTACCAATATTATGGCTGGTCACCCGCTC
This sequence comes from Pseudoturritis turrita, assembly GCA_900406555.1. NCBI lineage: Eukaryota > Viridiplantae > Streptophyta > Magnoliopsida > Brassicales > Brassicaceae > Pseudoturritis > Pseudoturritis turrita. The sequence continues at coordinate 189,375 of OVBL01000459.1, read as the reverse complement.
TGCCTCCGGTGGAAGAAGAATGGTGGTTTGTGGCAAGAGGAGGACTTGCTGTGTGATCAGTATCACAAGTTGAGAGCCTTCATCGACAAGACGGTATATTGCGTGACCTACCCAACTGTGCAGACGTATGAGACGGAGTGGGATGCAACAACCTTTCTTGACTCCAACATTGAGTCGGAGCCTTCAACCCAGTCTGAGAACGGCAATGATGATTCCCTTGCTTTTGCGTCTGCCACCGCCCCTGGTGACTCGGCCCCGACTACTCATCCGACTCGATCTCCTGAACTTTATCAGGAAGTTTAACTTGTCCCCTCCTTTTTTGTTTATGTCTAGTGGGGGTTGAACATTCCCTTTTCTTTTTCGAATTTATTTCGGACTCATTCTGGACTTCTTCCTTGTATTGCCTTTGCTGATTTCGGTATAGCTCTTTGGTTGCCTTTTTTTTTACTTTTCTCGTACTCCGATCGTTATTTACTCAGAAAATGAGAAGAAACCAATCATAGCAAGTAAACTAAAAATTTTAATTAACGGAACAAAGTTACAATCTCGAGATTACCCATAGTACATCCTTAGGTATGTGGCATTCCATGCACGGGGCACCTCGGTCCCGTCCATATCCAACAGCCAATACACTCTATTCCTTGAGACCGTTGCTACTTTGTAAGACCCTTCCCAGTTCGGGCCAAGCTTCCCAAGGTAAATGCCTCGGAACCATTTTCTTTAACTTATTCTAAGTGAGGGTTCAGATATTGAATTCTCGCTTGCAATTTGCAGTTTGTGGCGTGAATCAACAAAATGATTACCGCTTACGAAAGGGGAGCTCGCAAAGATCAGCACTGAATTACCGATGCGATAAAAGATGCCTCGCAGCTGAAGACCAAGCTTGATGGTCTTGAAAGTAAACATGTTGCCGAGCTGGGATCTTCCTCGGCTCAGATTGACGCCCTTGAGAATGAGAAGAAGTTTCTCAATGAGGAGTTAGTCAGAGTTGGGGACCACTCCAAAGTGAGGAAAGCTGCCAAGGTGGATTCACTGAAGAGGCAGCTTGTCGCAGCAAAAGCTTTCGATGAAGCAAATGTGAAGAAAGCCCGGAAAGCAACGAGGCGAGAGATGGTCGGTAAGTTTAAAGTGAGGCTTCCCAAAGTGGAGAAAAGCATCAAAGTCCCGAAGCAGGCTAAAGAGAAGGAGCTTTATCTCGCTCAAGTTGATGGCAACCTCCAACTCCTTGGTATCCTTCAGAAAGAGAATGCGCCGACTCTGGACTCCGAGATGGAGAAGCTTACTGGATGAAGAGCCGAGCTGACCGTAGCTGGCGAGGAGTTTGAGAAGATCGAGTCTAAACTAAAGAATGAGCTGAAGCTTTCCCCAGTTTTGTCAGATTCTGTGGACTCTCTTCCTGGTGCCGAGCCAACAGATAATACCGCAGCGAACATTGGTGTTATGAACTTCTCGGATTCCAATGCTGATACGCCGGGTGTTGCTGATCTTGCCACCGAGATGACCCATGATCCGACTCTTCCTCATTAACTCGTTGTCTTTGTTGCTTTTATGTTTTTGTTTTGACGTTGGGGCTTTGCAACCCTTTTTTTTACTTGGTCTCTTTTTGTTTTGGTTTTTAAACATGACGCCTGGACGGCTTTATCTACTTTAGATTTTATGAATGATTTCGACTTATCTTTTGGCTCGTTTGTACTATGGGTATTGCTCCGCACCGAAGCATTTTGCAAATACTTGTCTACATAAAACATGGTTAGTGCTATGTTTTAAGGACCAATGTGTTAAGAAACGAGTGCTTACTGGGTTTTGAATATTTTACTTCGGTTTAAATGCACATTTCTACTTATGTGCCCACTCCGACAGTAAACATGAGAATTTGTATAGCGCGCTTAGATCCGTAGAGGATGTAGTGATTAAAATCCGTAGAAGTTCGTTGTTGTGGCCAGCAAAAAACAAAAAAGACAAGCTAGTCTGTTTTGATAAGACTTGGTGTTTTGCGAAGTGATGAGTATGCCAAAGTGCCTGTTTTGATAAGACTTGGTGTTTTTGAGAAATATTGCGTTAAAAGAAATGGGAGTATACGTGTATACGTATCCACTTCTCCCCCCTTTTGCAGGAGGGGGGACAGTTGAATCCATCATAAGATGGCTTGCCTACGTAGCCCTTTCGAGGATCAAGCCACCCCATAGTTCATGGATGATGTGGCTTAGTGATAGTACTTCTTCAGATGCATTGCATTTCAAGATCCTGGTATTGGAACGTTAGTCATGTTAGCGAGCTCGTACACTCCCGGGTGACTTTGTAAGGTCCTTTCCAGTTGGTTCCTAAATTTCGGGCATTCCTTTCTGCTGTGTTCTGGAAGACTTTCCAGATGACCAGATCTCCTTCGTTGAACTTTCTGCTTCGAATGTTGGAGTTGTAGTACTTGGCAATTGCTTGTTGATTGTTTTATATTCGGATAAGTGCTTGATCACGCCGTTCATTCACCAACTCCAGCTCGTCAAGCAGCATTAGATGATTCAAGCCTTCTTGTCCGGGGAGAAGTCTGCGGCGTACTCCAGAAAACTCTACTGCGGGTGGAATTACACATTCCATCCCGTAGACAAGGGCGAACGATGTTTCTCCATTGGCTCATCGCGGAGTCATTTGGTGAGACCACAAGACTTCTTCAAGTTCGTCAGCCTAGAGTCCCTTCTTTGCGTCAAGGCATTTTTTCATACCGTCAAGAATCTTTTTGTTTGTTGTTTCTGCCTGGCCATTATCTTGCGGATAACGTGGCGTAGACTTGCTGAGCCTAATTTTCCTTTTTTCGCAAAAAGCTCGAATCTGGTTGAGATGAACTGCGAACCATTGTCGGTGAAGATTTCGTATGACACCCCATGTCGGCATATGATGTTCTTCCAGATAAAATGTTCTACTTGGGCGTCCTTTATACTGGCGTAAGAGTCGGCTTCGACCCATTTGGAGAAGTAATCCATTAGGACTAGCAAAAATCTATTCTGCTTAGATTTATGTAGGGGCCTGAAGATGTCCATTGACCACTGCATAAAAGGATAAGGTGGCGAAATTGATGACAGCAGCTCGGTTGGTTGATGAATAGTTTAGGCGTGCCTCTGGTACTTTTCACACTTAGCGGAGAATTGTTAACAATCTTTTACCATGGTCGGTCAATAGTAACCCTGATGCTTTATCTTGATTGTTGGGGTTCTTCCGCCTGAATGATTACCATAGGAGCCGCCGTGGAATTTCTCCATAATTTTCCTAGCTTACGTGCCTTCTACGCAAGCCATTAATGGTCCCGAGAACCTCAACTTGAAAACTTTCCCTTCTAACAGAAGATAGCGAGCGGCTTGGGTCTTGAGTTTTCGGGCAGCCAACTTATCAGATGGTACTTCCCCCATCCATGATATAGACGCGGATTGCTGTTATCCATTCTTTGTCACAGCCGTATTCTCCTTCCACTGGTTGTGGGTCTTCCTCCATGTTGGCTACACCATATTCTTGTGAAGGGTTGTCATCTCCTAGTCCTCCTTCCGGTGGATTATTAAGTTAATGGCCCCTGAGATGTCAGTTCTTGGATGTTCAATGAATTCCACCGGAATGACTCTCTTCAAACCTGGGTCAGAAGTTGACGCAAGGGCTGCCAACGCATTTGCAGGGGCATTTTCACCGTGAGGTATCCGAGTTAATGTGAACTCTTCGAATTTTGCGGCCAATCGTTGAATGACTTTTAGATAAGCCTCCATCCTTTCGTCTCTTGCTATGTATTCTCCGTTGAATTGGTTTGCGACCAGCTAGGAGTCGCAAAATGCATGGATGCTCTGGACTTTGATTCCATGGGCTAACTTTAAACCGGCGATCAAGGCTTCGTACTCTGCTTCATTGTTGGATGCGCAGAAAGCCAGTCGAAATTACTGTTCCAAAATTTTGCCTGTTAGCGATGTCAATCGGATCCCTACACCGGATCCTTTATTCGAAGATGAGCCTTCGACGTGGAGTGTCCATACGGAGCCTAGGGTTTGCTCGTCCGTTCCTTCTGCTGGTACTCGATATCGTATTCACTGATTGACTTTGGCTATGCAGGATGGTTCGGAGAGGGAAGGTTATTAGTACCACGATAGAGTGCGACAGGAAATACGATCTTAACTTTCGAGTAGACATCACCACAACGAGTGCTAACTTTTCCATATGCGGATACCGAGTTTTCACGTCTGTTAGGCTTTGGCTAACGTAAAAATGGGGCTCTGCTCGCTTTGTTCTTCTCTAATGAGCACTCCACTGACTGCGGTGGCTGAAATGACGGTGTACAGAAATAGGGGCTCTCCCTCAATAGGTTTTGCGAGGACCGGAGGACTCACTAAATAGTTTTTCAACTGCTGGAATGCCTCTTCATAGCTATCAGTCCACTCGAACTTTTTGTTGCCTCTCAGTTGGTAGATCATGAAATAAATCGGTTCAGTGTTGTGACGCTTCCTGTGAGTCGCTGAACTTCGCGCTTCATCTTTGGTGAAGCCATTTGTATTAGAGCATTGATTTGCTTTGGATTTTCTTCGATACCTTGGTGGGTGCCTAGATATCTGAGGAATTCTCTGGATGTCACTGCAAATATGCACTTCGTCGGATTGAGTTTCATGTTGTGTAAGTCCAACTGTTCGAAATATTCTACCAGCATGTCGTCTATGTATACCTCCATCGTTTTTCCGAGCTGTTCTGAGAACATCTTGTTTACCAACGCTGATAAGTTGCCCCAGTATTTTTGGGCCGAATGACATTACTTTGTAGCAATATATCCCATGATCTGTTATGAATGCAGTCTTCTCCCTGTCATCAGAATTCATCAGGATTTGGTTGTATCCTGAGAAAGCATCCATGAATGATAGAAGCTTATTTCCAGTCGTTGCTTCAACTACGGGGTCAATGTGTGGTAGCGGAAAACTATCTTTCTAACATGTTTTATTCAGATCGGTGAAGTCCATGCACACTCGCCATTTTCCGTTCTTTTTTTTTCACCACGACGGGATTTGCAAGCCAATCGGGGTACTTCACCTCGATGATCAACCCGACCTTCAGTAGTCGCTCTACTTCCTCTTTCACAGCCTCTGCCCTTTCGGGATCCAGTTTTCTCCTCTTTTGTTTTACCGGTTTGAAAATCGGATTCATGACACGTTATGTCGATGCCGATGTCAGGCATATCTTCTGCTGCCCAAGCGAAAGTGTGCACGTTTTCTTTTAAGAATGAGATCAGTTTTCCTTTAATGGCTTCGTCTAGTTTGGCTCTGATCTCAACGCATTGTTCCGGGTGGTCATCATCTATACATACTGAGATTATGGGATCGCAAGTTGGTCCACTTTCCTCTTTGCGAACCTCCGTGATCTGTAATTGCTATAAGAGCTTAGCTAGCTTGTTTGCCGCTTCTCGATTTGTTTTCAACTTCCTTAGCTTCGTTTCTGCGGTCGCCTCTGTTACAGGATTCCGAAGGTTATGCTCAGCCAAGAAACAAATTCGGGACTCCTTCTAATTTCCGTGAATGGTCTTGATTCTGTTTGGCATTGGGGACTTTATGCAAATATGGTAAGTCGATGGGACATCTCTCTTTGAATTTATCCAAGGCATCCCATGATTACGTTGTATATCGCGAGGTGATCAGCCACTGAAAACTCTACAATTTTTGTTACTCCTCCAGCTCGGACCGGCAGCCTGATCGTTCTAAGGGTCATTGTAGTTTCTCTCGAAAATCCAGTCAGTGGCTTCGGAGTTGCTGTAACTTTGGAAAGGCTGATCTCCATGCATCTTAAAAATTTTTGAAAAATTACGTCGACTGAACTTCTCATATCTATCAATACTCGAGCAATATCGTGGCCTGCCGCGATTAGTTCGGTAACGAGAGGGTCGTTGTGAGGCTGTTCGATGCCAATTGTCTCCTTTTGTTCGAAGAAAATTACGTCATTTGGTAAATTGGCGGGTGCGGCCTAGTTGGTGCTAGTATCCGCTCTGCACTGGAATGCTTTGATTGCGGATACGGTATCCATGCAGAATTGGGATCCTCCCATTATCATGTTAATTCTTCTTCGGGATCCTTGTTGTGTCGCCTCCTCGGCTTGCCTCCCTCTTTTGGCACGCTCGTCAGCTCGGGTAGCCTGATTAGGCTGATTTGCCTCGTCATCGCGTTCAAAGTGTTTTAGGCTGACTGCGTCGCCTGATTTTTCTGCTACAAGTTTTGTTGCGAGTAAGGCGTCGAGGCTTCTACAATTTGCGGTAAGGTGTCCATACTAATGGTGATGTTCGCAATAGGCATTTTCATCTTATGTGCTGATGTTTCTTTTCCATGTGTTCCATGGGAGTTTTCTGCAACCGGCTTCCACCTGATAGTTGTGGGCGCCGCTGAAGCTAGACCCTTCGTGATGAATGAAACCGCTATTCTGAGGATTCTTCTTGAAGCCTGATGGGTTCATGTTTGTCCTTTGTACGTTACTTCGGTTTGTTGATTATTCATTTCCTCCTCGTTGACGATAAAGTCTGAGCCTCGGTGCAGTGCATCTTGGATTGTCAGTGGCTGGTTCAGGGCGATCTCTTCTCGGAAACGTGAGTGGTAGCACAGTGATTTCCTCAGGATAGTAAGAGCGGCTTTTTCACTTACATCGTCGACTTTTGAAATGCTCCATAAAACTTAGTAATGATTCTGTCGGGCCTTGAGATAGAGTCCATAGGTCGTCGTCAGAAGTCCCACGATCAATAAATATGGAATAATGTTTTAGGAAGTAGCGGATAGCTGATCAAAACTATCGATGGAATTGCGATCGAGCCGCGAAAACCACGCGAGGGCTGCTCCCTTAAGATGTTTAACGAATATGAGGTAGAAGCTGGCATCTCTCTCGTCCTCGCTAAGGTTGGCTCGTCCCATTGCTATACGCAATGCCATTATGTGCGCTTTTGGGTCGGTTGTTCCTTCGTAGAATGGGATTCATATTTTTCTAGGTTTATATACTCTTGCTCTAGTTATTCGAGTTGTGAATGACGTCTTCTGCGTTTCTTCAAACACACGGCCTATTTCAGGTGCCGAGCTAATTGCCTTATGCACTTGGAATTTGAATATTTTTACCTCGGCAGCAGCTCGGGCCAGCAAAGCGCAGATTTCTTCGAGTCCCTTACTTTGGTCTTGGCTTGTCGTCCTTGGCGTCCTGGTCTGTTCAGAGCGTCTTACAGGATTTTCCCTCCACAGCTCATCTTCGTATTGTGCTTGCTGTGCCCAGTAAACATCTTCTTCCTCGTCCGTCAAGTTCCCAGTTTGACTTATATTACTTCCTCTGGCTCGTGATCTCATTGATGCCGAGGCAAAATCCACGTCGGTCGGGTCGCCAGTGGCTCGATTTTCTATCGTGGTAGCCTCGGCCGATCCGTCGGGGCGTTTGTTGCTATTGTCGCTGGCAAACTGGACACGTCTATCGTTGGTTGTTCTCGCAGCTCGGATCAGCTTGGGTGGCTCATCAGTTACGGTTGACCTGGGGTTTGCTAATCATGTTGAGGCGGAGGCGGCAGCCCTCCTAACGTCCTTGGCGCATCGTCGGTCGTGTCACGAGGAGTGAAAAAGTCGAGGGTTGTAAGGCTGATGACGAAGAGTTGCCTTCCGAACCTTCTTTTCGGATTTATCTCTGATCCCAAACTTGTGGCACGTGAATTTTGGGCTCTCTGTTTTGAGGCCAGCGTGTCAAGTTTCTTGTTCAATGAGTTGTTCACATTTTCCTGCTCGTCCACCTTCTTGAGCAGGATAGCTAGCATGTCCCTCATCTCGGCTAAGAATGCGAGAACGGTCTCCGTGTTCTCTAGGGGAAGATCTATGGAATTCGTGTCTCCACCAGGATGATTTGCTGAGGAGTTGGTTGCATCTTCGGTGACTCGGTCTCCGTCGATAGTCATCTCCTCAGATGTCGATCACGGCAATTCAAAGAGTAAGGAATTTCAATTTCGCTATAGACAGCGCCAAATTGTGGGAGTCGAAACTCGCACAACTAAACTTGGTTAAGAAATTAAGGGAACATAAACTTCTAAGTACGAACTGCAAAACCAGAGATCCAAATATGGTTTTTTATTGCTGATTTGATAAGATTTTGGTTACAAGATTTGATAAAGAAAACTATAAGTGTTTTTCTGTGTCTAATTGCGGATCTCTTTTTTTAAATGCTTTCTCCTCCTTTTATAGATATGAGATTTCACCGCCTAAACTAGAATATCGGACTTTTGGGATTTATTTTCCTTTTTTCTTCTTCAGCCGATTTCTACGCGATTTGGTCTCATCCGTTAAGACAACAACCCGGGTCGGCCCATGTTGGTACCTTGGCCCCATACATCGTTGCCTCGGCCCATGGTGACGTTGCCTCGGCCCAATACGTCATTGCCTCGGCCCATAGTAACGTTGCCTCGGCCCAAGAAGGTTTTGCCTCGGCCCAAGATGTCGTTGCCTCAGCCCACGATGTTTTTGGGCTTCATCTTCTTTAGGCCCAAAGCTTGTTTGATTCTGCAAAAGTTCATCGTGCGCCTAGCCATTTACTTAGTCATTTTATGTTGATCTTGTCAAGGTGAAAACTAACCGCAACATATATGCAATTAAAACACTATCTTTTCAGATTTTTTGTTTCTCTGTATTACAACACAAACATTATTCTTTAATCGTAAAACAACATCAACTTCATTTCTCTTTATAATTCCCAAATGAAATTGATTTCATTAATTTATTTAATAAAATTGTAATCACATTTAGCTAATCGCGTTTACCTTGACCCGAAAACAAAATAATGCAACCCGATCACAGTTGGTTCAACCAAAAAAATAAGATTATCTATCATCAACCCTCAAAAATCGATTTTGGGAAAAAATAAAATTAGGGTTCATTATGATGATTCAATCTGAATCCATCCGTCTCTCGACGTAATTCCAAGAAATTCCTCTATCGGAATCCCGAATAATTCCAAAAGATCAACTGCATGGTTTACGGAGTTAGCGGCCACGAAAAAAGCAACGGTAATAGTCGCGGCTGTGGTGGCGAGGCAGAATTGTCGAGTCACCGCGTCAATCATAGCCCCACACCACTACTCATCACCATGGAGAACAAGCTCAATCATCCGAGACGAAATCCCTTAGGCCGCAAAGCCACACATAATCAATGAGCAAAGCTATCCAACAGTACACCGTCGACGCGAGACTCCATGTCATCTTCGAACAATCCGGCTAGTCTGGAAAATCATTGGACTACTCACAGTCACTCAAAAGAGGACGTACGGATCCTCGGATTGCTTTTGTTTGTTTTCGGGTCAAGGTAAATACGATTAACTGAACGTGATTGCGGTTTAATTAAACGAATTAATGAAATCAAATTCATTTGAAGAATTATAAAGAAAAATGAAGTTGATGTTATTTTACGATTAGAGAACAATGTTTGAGTTGTATTACAGAGAGGCGAAAAGTTTAGAGATAGCGTTTTAGTTGCATAAGTGGAATGATTACGCAGACAATCCTCGCAAAAACTATCCAAATATTCTTATCAACTTTATTGCATAAACAAACCCATCTGATCAAATGACTGAGGCAAACAACACCATCAATTTAGAAAGATCAAACGTAAAGCAAGGAAAAAAAGACCCAGCATCGATCTTTGACCTCGGAAATCTACACTACTGTAAGATGTCTTTTCTGGTCGAAGAGTTCGTACTGTAAAGTGATACAATCTTCACAATTGTTGTTATGCTTTTCTTTTTTTATTGGTCTTGGCAATTTAATTAATTTTATATATTAAAATTTTGCAATTACTTTAGACATTGAGATTGTAAAAGCAACTAAATACTGAGAAAGTCCGTAATGAAGTTTTCTAAAGTTTTTTTCTTCAGTTATTTTACATGCTAAAGTCTTAGAGGAGATTCGGAAAAAGTCATCTCGCTCTAAACAGTAATAAAAAATTCTATATATTCAAATATATATATATATATACATATATATATATCTCTCTTTTTTGTTACAAAGTTTATATATATCTTATAAAGAAAAGAAGAACAAAGTGAGCAGATATGGCGTGACCATATAGAATGAAAGATTCAAAACAATGATTACAATAGAAAAGGGAAGACCCCTAACGATACATAAATAAATAAGAGTCTATGCTTTTTACTACGAAATATTAAAAGACAAGAAAACCTAAAAGTTAATTGGTTCCAATTTCTCGGAAAATTTAACAAAATTATATTCGGAGTTGTAATTAGTTTGAATGACTTTTTGATTTGCCGCCGGCATTTGTTAGTGCCCTCAATCATAGTCTATTAGTCTAATTAAGCGGATTACATATATTTTCATGAACCATAATGGTTCACTAGAGACTCAATCATAATATTCATCAGATAAAGTTTTAATGTTGCTTCACAACCCGACCATTCGCTAATATGGCCAATGTTAACAGAAACTTAGATATCATTAGGTACATTGGCTAAATCATATGGGCCCATGCTTTTAAAAAACAAATCAAAAGAATTTTTTTCATTCAAAAATAAAAGTTTCCTACAAAAACCTACTTTCATGATTGTTTATAACGTTTAAATAAAAGGAAATTTTCTATTTTATATTTTCTTTCTTGCCATTTTAAAAATAATGGCAACTAAAAATTTAAAATTCTACAAATCACTTTAATTTTTTTTTTTTGAAACAACAATTTTTTCTATTTCTGTAAATATAATTTTTTGAAAATGAAAAAAATTCTAATGAAATTGTTTAAAGTACTAATATAATTTTTAAAGTCTTATAATTTATTTTTTTGCACAATTTCCATCAAATCTTACAAATTCAAAGTAAACAAATTGGTAAAAGTTTCTCCATTTAGAACATAAAATATTAATTCGTTGATTTAATTTCCTAACAAAAATATGTTTTTATTTACTTTTTTCTTTGATCACGTACACACTTTATTTATCGATTAAATAAATACATTGTATATATCTATAAACCAACAAAAGACGGAAATGCCAATGAAATAGAAAAAAATCTGACAATGTGCCTTCCGTGCTAGTAAATTGCCTCTCTTATTATTGTCTCGAGTTTCAATGGACAAAGTAAACTTCGGGAAGGACTTTCGGAGTTCGGCCATTTTATTCAGTTCCAGTTGGAAACTAAGCTACTATTCCGGAGTTGCCACCATGAGAGACAACTCCGAAGAATCTGTTATAAACAAACTCAAATATATATTTTTTTTTTTAGACTAGCCATTTCCCATAACAATATTTTGTTTTTCTATTTACTCCATAAAAGATTACATCCAGTGTTCTATTTGCAATATATATACCTTAAAATACTATATATTCAATTTTGAGTAATTTGTGTTTACTTTTAGAAATTCAAACAATGGCCTATACGGAGAAACAAAAATCAGAATTTTTTAATAGGATGACTAGATTGAAACATATTTTGTGAAAATAAGAAAAAAAAAAGAAAAAAAAAGAAATAAATGAGAAATAAATATTTCAAAATGTAAATGGAAGAGAGAGCTTGAAGATGATATAAAGATATTTTTGTCTATCGTGTTCACCAAATGGTCATTCAAGAATATATGAACATTTTGTTGGTTATACACAGAATTATGGTCATTGGACCTAATTTGTGTAAAAGGAAAAAAATAGCACACATGTTTACTATCCCCACCCCCACCCTGCCCCTCCTCCTCCCCCCCCCCCACCATAAGTATAGAGTTGCCACGTCAGAACAAAAAATAACCCTCCCCTCCCCCCCCCCCCCCCACACCCCATCATAAGTATAGAGTTGCCACGTCAGAACAAAAGATAACAATGTTTCGGAAAAGTGTAGGCCTTCTCTCGGAGTGTCCCTGATAGAGTAGGTTGGCCCTATAGCCTTACTCATCGTTGTCCGGGAAAAGCGCCAGCCACCCTACAGAAGGTATGCATGATGTGACTAGACAGAAGATCTCGGCCGAGCTAGAGGCAAAGGTGAGTGTGATTCCTCTATAAATACTCAACAAAAGATCTTCAAGAAGGGAGGTCGGGAGGTTGGAAGTCGAGGAGAAGGAGGAAAAGGTTGAAGTTGAGAGAAAGAGAAAGACAGATACATGTCAAAGGGATGAGACATCTAAAGAAGGCTATAATTGCAGGACATTTCCCAAGAGTATCCCGGGCAACCAACTCCCTAAGAAGAGAGTTCCAACCCCACTCTCACTAGGGACATTTCCTCTTTTTATTCTCTTTCATCATAGAAACAATAGTCGGTGGCCCCGATCTTCGGACGTGGTCCCAAACACAACCCACACATACTTCTTAATAAACTTACTCTCCAGTGGTAGTTTGACTTGAGCATCAGAGAGTCTGCGCGAGGAAAATACCTTCTCGTTCTCCCAAAGACCTTCCTAATGATGTTACATGTGCAGGTCCCGACATGCTCCCAGAGGATCATTTTCTCGGAGTCAGCGACTTAGACGAACGCATCTCTCATCTCCCCCCCCCCAAAGGACGGAACTCATACCTAATGCTCTTCAGCTACTTACATAGGACACTCCAAGATCAACGCAAGAGATTTATGTCACCGTAAAGAGGACCTGAAATCCGACTGTTAAAGTGGCAAGAGTGCAAGTCAATGTGGGGCTCAATCTCTTCTATGCTGCCTCAGGTAGCAGTGCAAAGTCCTCCTTAAGATGAGACCCGACGCCACCTGAAGAAAAAGAAATTGGCTGCACAACAAGAGAGCCGTCTTCAGATTGATTGCTCGACATCTCAATGGATAGAACAAGAAAAGCAAAGGAAGAAAAATTGTGGAAGGCTTCAAAAGCAAGAAATAGAAAATCACGAGCATGGAATGATACGAAGTTTACTCTTATATGGAGGCCTTAATCAACTTGGAATTAGATAAAATTTGTCACGAGATAGATACTTTAATTATCTTTCTAATGGAGTTGGTTTCAAGTAATTTTGAGCTATGGTTGAAGAGTTACATCCAATTTACTGAAGACATATATGTATGGCTCGTAGGAGAAGCAAGCGCAGAAAACTGAAGCAAGGAAGGGGCCAGTACTGGTTAGGGCTCTCCCTAAGGCTCGTCCCGGTACTCTCCTGGCTGATACTCCAGTACCGAACAAAATCCTTGAGCGATACTCCTGCCCAATACTGCACTGTTCAAAGCAAAATTTCATTTTTTACCTTAGATTAAATCTTAATGGACCCTGGGCCTATACATACTTTTTTAGCCTCTTGAAAGACATAAGCCATCATAATACACTAAAATAAATAGCAGCCACATTTTTATCTTAACTTCTTTCTTACATTTGGATTAAAGAGTTTCTAGGAAGAATATCTCACATTTGTATCTCCATATAGAGAATATTTCTTAAACCCTTCTTATTTCTATTCGAATTTCAATGATTATGAACACTTATTTATCTATTTTGTTGTTTTTTTTGATGATTTCTGAGTAGTCATATTGTTAGGTTATAGGTATTTAATAAGTTCATGAATTATTAAACTTTTATCGAATGAATTAGAAAAAATCTAAAGGTTTCTTTATCTTTAATAGCTCGTAATGCTGCATGCTTTTTTGATCAACTAGCATCGGACACTGGGTTAATATACTCTCCAAAAGCTTGTTATATTGCCTGGACTAATATTTAATGAGCAATACATCATAACCTGTGAAATTTGAGTTATGGGGGTTGTGAACAATTAAATATTGAACGAATTAATGCATGTTTTTAACTTGTAATAACCTCTGATAGTTGAGTCTATTAGGTTGTTAAAACATAGTAATTGGAGCCACGAGAGTAGAAAGATTATACCATAGTGATTTGAGTTCTAGAACGGTTCCTATAAATCCCTGAATTTCGATAGATAGTTTATGATTTATGAATCTCTGCGATTAACCTATTGCCTAACACTTTCTCTTACTGGATTTTAATCATTTTATTTAGTTTATTTTCGTGACCTTGTTCAATTAAAAAAAAAAAAAAACCAAATATCTTTGTTTTAGCTAGATTTGATTCTTAAAGATTTGTAGTACAACGCAAGGTTCCTGTAGATTTGATCCCTTCTATGCTATTGTGATTATTGTACACTTGCAGTTAGTTTAATTTGGTTTAAAACTTTTTACATCAAAGCCTCAAACAAAGATGATAATTAGGTGATACATGTCAAAGGGGAGAGACACCTAAAGAAGGAGATAATTGCGGGACATCTTCCCGAGAGTATTACGGGCAACCAATTCCCTAAGAATAGAGTTCCAACTCCACTCTCCCTAGGAATATTTCCTCTCTTCTATTTTCCTTCATCCTGGAAACATCAGCCGATGGCCCCGATCTTCGGACGTGGCCCCAAACGAAACTCACATACACTTTTTGAATAAACTTACTCTCCAGTGGTAATCTGACTTCGGCATCGGAGAGTTTTCGGGAGGGAAACCCCTTCTCATTCTCCCAAATACTTTCCTGACGATGTTACATGTGTAGGTCCCGACATGCTCCCAGAGGATCATTACAACCACCCCAGAGTTAGCGACTTAGATGGACGCATATCTTATCCCCCCAGAGGACAGAACTCCTACCGAATGCTCTTAAACTACTTCAAGAGGACACTCCAGATCAACAAAAGAGATCTACGTCACCTACGGAGGACCTGAAATCCAACTGTCAAAGTGGTCGGAGTGCAAGTCGATGTGGGACTCAATCTCTTCTTTGCTGCATCGGGTGGTAGCGCAAAGTCCTCCCTAGGGTGAGATCAATGCCGCTCGAAGAAGAAGAAGAAGTTGGCAACGCAATAAGAGAGCGGTCTTCAGATTGATTGCTCGACATCGCGATGGATAGACCAAGAAAAGCAAAGGAAGAAAAATCGCGGAAGGCTTCAAAAGGAAGAAACAGAAAATCACGAGCATGGAATGATACGAAAAAGAGGGTAAGGAACCCTAAAATTATCGAGCATGCTTTGTAAGTTTAGTGATAAAACCCAATCGGCATTCGAAACCTCTGGGGGTAATGTTGAAAAGCAACGGAAACCCAAGGACAAAAATGCAAAAAACAACACCTCGAGTAGTTAACCGCGAGTGGACATGTCATAGTGGGGCAGCCTCGATGTCATCATTAATATCGGAGCACGAAGCAATACGATGGGAAAATGGTTCTACCTTGTGATGAGCTTTACTTTCACCACACTTCTTGTACCCAACCTACGAACCATCGTCTGCCACGTAGAAACTGATGAACAATACTGGAGTAATAAAATGAGAACGTAAAAGAATGCAAACAAAACGGCACATCGGTAAGTAATGATGCTCCCGGAGACAAACCTCAAACAAATATGATCATCAGGTGATACAACAAGCATTGGACCCCGTAGACCTATCGAGGCAATCTCGATGGTAACCAAGGATAAAATAGGAAGCAGATTGTCCCCCCCCCCAAAACTCATCGGAGACGATGTCCCAAGCGACACGATAATCATGTATTCGCAAGGTATGGATTTCACTTGCTTTCATCCTCTCGTGGTTCATGTTTACTTATCCCCTCAGAGTTATCTGCATTTTGCTTGCTTGCATCCCCTCGAGATTCCTGTTTACTTATCCTCTCGGGGTCATCTGCATTTTTCTTGCTAACTTGCATCCTCTCAAAGTTCCTATTTACTTATTCCTTATGGGTCATCTGCATTTTGCTTGCTTGCATCCCCTCGGGGTTCCTTTTTTACTTATCCTCTTGGGGCCATCTGCATTTTTCTTGCTTGCTTTCCCTCGGGATTCTTGTTTATCTGTATTTTTCTTGCTTGCATCCCCTCAGGTTTCCTGTTTACTTATCCCCTCGAAGTTATCTGCATTTTGCTTACTTGCATTCCCTCGGGGTCATCTGCATTTTGCTTATCCACATCTCACGATGATTTGTTTATATTTGCATAGTTCATGACTAAGACCCTACTTAAAAATTTTCCAGCCTCAGACGTGCATCTTGAAAGTGGTCGTATACCATGTGGAACCTACGCCAAAAACCTTTCCCTGGCTCGCCCCCTCCGGGGTACTCAAACTCGCGTGCTCCAAAAAGATGTGCATGCCTAAAAACGGCACGATCTCTTTGGAGATCTAAGGTGTCCTCGCATAAGGAACCATTCTTGTCCCCAGCTGGCCCATCCTGGTCCCCCTTCTCGCAGGCACATCGAACGTAAAAAACAACTCTCGTGCTCTCTCTTCGGGGACATACCAACCATGATCCAACAAAACCAACCAACCAACCACCGTGTAAGAACAATACAAAGATTATCCAGGCAACAAAACGGGGGCCATTACTTTTTGTGCAGCATGTGCATACCATCTTGTGGCAAGAAGGGTAATGCCCTCGGGAAATGCCCTTCTTGCCACAAGATGGTATGCACATGATGCACAAAAAATAATGGACCCCTTTTGTGTTAGCGACCCGTGCATGAAGACAATCCTTCTCCCTCTCGGGGGGGGGGGGGGTACGCCGAGGGTCCCTAGGCAGGTATTTATCGAGTCAAGCATCACCACTCAGCCTCGATACTTGAGGTAGGCAGAGCGGAGTTGTACTTACAAAATCAGTAAGGAAGGCAATACACCCACCTGTTTAGTGACGAGCAAAGTAGGAAAGGTTAATCCCTTTGGGGAGATGTCGCTCGTGGTAGAGTAATACGTCGTCCCCTTGGAAAACTACCACACTGCCTCTCGCAACAAACACCCCGATCTGGGAGCTCAGACCTAGAATCCCAGGTTACCCAGATTGAGTAATAGTTACTTAGGTGACGAGCCGGGTAAGCCGAACCTAATAAGTGTCCGTGTAACATCCTAGAACCAGAGTAAGGAGGTTTTGGGAAAAAGACTAAGAAAAACTTAATTCCAACCCTAAAATCATTTCCCTGTAAGAAAAAGAAGACCAACTCCTATCGAATATAGGAATACAGATCCTATAAGAGAAGGGAAATGGGAATCATTTCCTACCAAATGGGGATTCGATTCCAACTAGAAACGGGAAGGCATATCCCAAGAAAAATGGGAATGTCATTTCCACTCAGAAAAAAAAACCTGAGTGACGGGCCAAGGGGAAACTTGGACCGAAACCAAGAAACTTCTAGAAGCCGCGATAATGAAAGAATGGGGCGAATATTTCATGGGCCATAAAAGGATAGGGACAGTGGCAAGGAATTAAGTCCTTATCAAATTAGGAAAACTTAAAATAAAAAGAAAAATTTCATATTTGTCAAAAAAGGAAGATAATGAAGAATGGAAATTCCTAGTCTTTATCGAAAAAAGAAAAAAGAAATCTTTTACCTTGGGGTCGTGTGTATATATATAGGTGCTAGGCACCTCATATTTTTCATTCATAACTTTTTTTAACACCCAGGGAGGTAGAGAGCTCACAGACAAAAGAATAAAACACGAGGATGTTAAGAAGTTTTCACCACCCCACCCCCATGGAAGAAGATCCATGGTGAAGGTAAGGTGTGATCCGTAGCCTATTTATTTCTTTTTCTAGTTTCTTTCTATTAGTTGATGCTATATGGTTTTGTTAGTAGTGGTTGGTGTTGCTAGAGATTAGTGTTAACCGAGACTTGCGAACCAAGCATGGACAAGATACAGTCGTAGACTTCATGGGTTGGTTGGGTACTCGGATAATGTACCCTAGGGTTGGGATGGTTACATACCGTATAATATGATGAAGGAGAGGTTCTGGTCGAGAAAATACTCAACATGTTTAGGTTTAGGGTTTTACTCGAGGAAAACTTGACCCAGTTCCATATGGATCGAGAATACTCGATAGTTTGATAGGGTCACAACCTAACTAGAGAATGCCTTGAGAAAATTCAGTGATGTCTCGACCCACATCCATTATATGTCATAATAGGATGTTAGAAGAAGTCTGGGTCGATAAAAGTATTCATCCACTTGACAGAATTGTGTTTATGGTTGGCTAAAACTGTACAAAAAAAACTAGGTCACAGACCATACGAGGATCAACTTGAGCAAACTGAGAATTTTCTAGATGGAAACTTGTTAAACAGCAAGTTCGGGTGCCCGTTGTAATAGGCTTCCCCCAAGGGAACATTCTTTATATTTATAAAAGATTTATTTCCATATTCACTCTCCGGACCTTTATTTTTTTATGATTTGTTGTATTTCTCGCGTACCTTTTTACTGATCCTTCCTTAAACACATATTTGGCCACCCTCAGGGTTCGTCCCGCCCAAACTTTCATTTAGGGAAGTTGTGAGTTTCGAGAAGGGAGAGTTGGGTCCCGTTGTTACCTGGAACTTTCGCAAGAACTTCTCGCTCCAACTTCACGTTTTCTGGGTAATACCCCTCCTACGAATGAGTGGCAGCATGGACCCTCCAATGCGGGCCATTGGCAGATATTGGTCCTAGTTCAAGGTAGGAGCTTTGCCCTCATGCATTGCTCAGCCTTCTGTTAGAGCTAACTCCCCGCGGTTGACTGTGATCAGTCTTCTTTAAGCGTACGTACGGTCAGGTCTGACTGCCAAAATGCCCATGGGGAAGACGAGAACTGCTTTTACGAAGACTATCCCGCGTTCTCTCTGAAGCACTGCCACCTATCCATGCGCCTTCTAGGTAAGTCAAACAATCCTTCATCTTGCCCTTGGGAGCCTCTCGTTCCTTTTCCCACGACATATTCTTTTAGTGAAGCGTCTGTTATACCCCCATCCTTCTAGCACCAATTGTTTGGATCGAATTTTGGATCATCTGTACAGGGGTCGTAGATCTCTTGCGGTAGACTTTGGGGTGCTTTCTGGAAAAAGCCATGGGAGCGCCGGGCAGGAGTTTTGTCATCCAGAGGGGATGAGAGATGCGACCCTCACTGGTATTTCTTTTGGGAGACGGCTATTTATGCCACCTAGGACGTTGTTATACCTGCACAAGTAACAATTAGGAAGGTATTTGGGAGGAACGAGAAAGTTGTTCCCTTCCGAATACTCTTTGATGCCCAAGTAAGATATCAATTAGAAAGTGAGTTTATTCGAGAAGTAAGTATTGGTTTCGTTTGTTGTCATGTCTGAGGATCATAGCCACCGTCTATCATTTATGGAGAAAACGAGGAGAGAAGGAAGAAGGATTCCTCGGGAGAGTGGGGTTGGAACTCTCTCTCTCTCGAAGGATAGGATTCCCGAAGAGATCCTTTTTAGTTGTTTCTAATTTTTCCCTTGTCTGTTAGTTTCTGTCGATCTCTTGCTAGGGAGCCTCCTTTTAGCCTTTATCCGCCTTCGAGAGGTCTCCCGAAGAGCTCTTTGAACTCCATCTCCTTGATCCTTCCCCTCCTTGATCCTCTCTCTCTCTCTCTCTCTCTCTCTCTCTCTCTCTCTCTCTCTCTCTCTCTCTCCCTCCCTCTCTCTCTCTCTCAGGATAGGATTCCCGGGGATCTTCCGAAGAGATCCTCTTTAGTTGTTTTTGATTTTTCCCTTGTCTATTGGTTTCTGTCGATCTCTTGTTAGGGAGCCTCCTTTTAGCCTTTATCCGCCTCCGAGAGGTCTCCCGAAGAGCAATTTGAACTCTCTCTCTCTCTCTCTCTTCTCTCTCTTCTCTCTCTCTCTTCTCTCTCTCTCTCTCTCTCTTCTCTCTCTTCTCTTTCTCTCTCTCTCTCTCTCTCTCTTCTCTCTCTCTCTCTCTCTCTCTCTCTCTCTCTCTCTCTCTCTCTCTCTCTCTCTCTCTCTCTCTCTCTCTCTCTCTCTCTCTCTCTCTCTCTCTTCTCTCTCTCTCTCTCTCTCTTCTCTCTCTCTCTCTCTCTCTCTCTCTCTCTCTCTCTCTCTCTCTCTCTCTCTCTCTCTCTCTCTCTCTCTCTCTCTCTCTCTCTCTCTCTCTCTCTCTCTTCTCTCTCTCTCTCTCTCTCTCTCTCTCTCTCTCTCTCTCTCTCTCTCTCTCTCTCTCTCTCTCTCTCTCTCTCTAACATCACTTCTTCCAACTAATAGAGGGTACTAAAGTTTTTTTCCTCACCAAAGTGCAATGGGATGCAATTAAACTCATGTAGTGTTATGAGTTACAATAAAAAAAAGTTGAAAAGTGTCATGAGAGGTAGTTTGCCCAATGTTATATATATATATATATATACTCACATATATGAATATTACTGTGTACATACTAATGTTATGTATATGCATGATATGTGTACATACTACATTTGGCATTCCGACAATAATTGTTTATGATGTATATAATAGAACTGTGAGCCTTAATGAGTGTGTATGCACATATATGATTCATTATATCTTATTATTTAAACTTTCATGTATTTTGTAATTAAAACGATCGCGACACGTGTCAGTCAGTTGATAAGATTTCAACACGTGTAAGAAATAGTTTTCAATTAGATTTAGCTACGTGTCAAAAGAATCTTATCTATTTAAAAAAATCTAATGAGATTATATTTTTGAATCATATTACAAAAAAGAATTAAATCATTTTTTAATTATTTTGCTTAATGTTTGAGAAGAAATTTATATTGAAAGTTTATTATGTTGTGAAAATTATAGAAAAACATATGAAATAAGTGATGAAATAGTTTAATTCGATTTTCATCAGAACAAAGATAATATCTCTATTCAAAAAATGAAAGTCAAATATGATAAAAATATAAATATAATTCAAAATATGAATAGAAAAATGAGTTCATCAAAGTTTTGGGAAAGATAGATATGTAATAAAAAGTAAACTTAATTCAAATAGGAATATGAAAAACTAAATATTTAGAAATATATGACAAAATTTAATTGGAAACCAAAAAATTTAATTGGAAATAAAAAATAAACAAATAAATGTTAGCTTTCTCTATCAGTGGTTTCGTATCGACATTCTCAATTTTATTTTATTTTTTTTCACGGATGATATAATTTTGTTTTTTCACCATTTCACTTTTGTTTCTTTTCATAGATTATAAAATGTTAAATTATAAATCTGCGTATACCCGGATTTGAATCTAGTATTTCTATCAAATATTCTATATATATATGTATATATATACATCAATGTTGTCCTATATAATATTGGGAATAAAATGTCATAATAAAGCGTCCTTATTATGACATGTCACAGGTCTCGTGTCTCGAATGCCTCAAATGCATATTCGTTCGTCTAGGATTATAACGTCATTCTGTGTGTGGAAGTGCCATGCGCGCTAAGAAAGAGCGAAAAGTGTCAAACTCCCATACGAATCTTAGAAAATGTGTTATTCTTTCCAATTTCTTCAAGTTTTTAAAACACGTAAGAGTTTGTAAAACCTTTAAAAAATTCATATGTTGTTAATATTTCCAAAAAAATTTCAGAAACTTATGAAATTTTGACAACTTTCCGATGATTTCACATGATGAACAATACGCACTGAAAAAAATGTCGTCCGTAAATAGTGATCAGTTTCGCTAATTCATCGGTATTTCGGTAAAATAAAATGAAAATATTAGTTTTATCATAGCTGATTCAAAAGGTTTTTTTTTTTGTCACAAACGCATTTTATTTATCGATTAACTAAATATATTGTATGTATCTGAAAATCAATAAATGACAGAAGTGCCAATAAAAAAAAAGATAGTATTCCTACACTGTGCCGTCTTTGCAAGCCGGTCGGCCTTCGTATTTTTCTCTCATCGTTGATACAGAAGAGTGAATTCGGGGAAAGATTCCCGTAATACTGCTAACTCCTTGAGTTCCGGTGAGAAACCGGACCATTCCGCAGGTGATGCGACCATACTTGTTAACTCCATTGAGTCTGTAACAAAAAGAGGACAATATCGTCGTTTTTGTAGAAGGCTTTGCATAGCCCATAACAAACCGTGTAGTTCGGAGTGTAGAGGTGAAAGACTCCATCGATTGTCTTGAAGATCCAATAGATCTATTGTGTCATGGATCTCTAAAACCCAGTCTACACCACTAGTAAGGTCATCTGGCTTCCAAGATCCATCCACAAAACAAGTGAAGGTTGGTCGAATTAACCTGGGGAGCTGCTCCTCTTGTGGACCGTGAGACGTCGCATTCCCTGGGCAGTTTGCTATAAACCACTCCGCAGTTTTCTTCTTTATGATCTCAATGATATCCACCGGTGATCTGTCCATTGCATTGAAATATTTATCATTGCGGGCCTTTCAGATGTACCAAAGCAACCATGGATATATTCTGGTGATCTCAGTCGTCTCTGTGCCTGTTGGTAATCGCCAGAATAGGTGATCAAAATTCTCTCTGATACCCTCACCTGGAATCCCGTCCATTGGAAATGGGATATGTGATAGTGCCCAATATTGGAGAGCTGGTGGGCAGAAGAAAAAAAACATGATTTATGGTCACCTCTGAATGTCTACACAGTGGGCATTCCCGGTCCACATTCAAGTGTCTATGGACCAGTCGTTTGTTTACGGCTACTGCTCCAGAATGACATTGCCACAAGCTTATTCAAAAGGTTTTTACAAGCATATTAAGATAGGAAATATTATGCATTTCCTTGGAGTGTAATTTGCATAGGGCCCATCGTTTTTTTAATCCAAATCCATTGAAATTTAAGTCCCGAAATTTAACTTTTTTTTTAAAAAGTATGTATTATATAGATTTTTTTTTTTTTTTTTTAGATTTGCTAAATGAGGCTCTCTAAATCATTGAATCGGACCTGATTGAGATGTCTTTAAAGAAAAGTTGGTAAATTGTATTACAATGAAACTCTTATAAAGAAAAAACAATGGTTTTCACCTTAAAAAATATGATAAGTTGATTTGTTTTAGCAGAAGACAATAATAATTCAAAAATAAGAAAAATTTGTATTTGTGTTTGCATTTATAAATGTATTGGTGTTTATTTTTAAAAACTTAATCACATATGCAACATTATTTTTTTATTAGCGTTTGCGCTTGCATTTTTGGCGATTGCTTTACTTTTGCGAAGCATTTGCCTTTTACAACTTTTGATGCAAAAGTTGAATTTAAACTCCCCAATCTTTTGCATGAGTAACATCTATATTTTTTGAATTATTATTTGCAATAAATACAAAAATATCTAACTAAAATCACATTTTTTAATAGAGATGTTATAAATAGATTTAACATATTTGAATAGTCATTTCTCTCACCTTATCGCCGTCCATGTTCATATTTTTTGGTTTTAATGTTAGATTGTAGATTGATAATCATGAAAACTTTATTATTTATATGAAGCCTTTTTTAAAGTCAAATTTAAGATGAGCGTGTTAATCATGGTAGACCCGCTCAAACACATATTGGAGGGCCCTAATGGAGGGAGTAGTGTGTCGTCACTGGATTACATATACTGTATATGTATTTAGTCATTAATTTCAAATATCTATAATTTGTATCAATGTATGAGCATGTAATGTTAAAAGTTTAAAACTAATATTAGTTCCAACTAATCTGGAAGAAGCATACTTCGCTTATCAAAACTTTGTTTTATATTATATTATCTCCATAAAAACATATGAAATAATTGAATTTGAATTATATAGATATAGTAGATATGTGTGACATATATATACATGAGTGATTGCATTTGTACATATTTATAACATTAAAATGAAATGCAAAACGTGGAGGAAAATAATTTTTTTTTCAGCAAAAAAAAAATGTAATTAAAAATTGAAACAACTATCAATAGTTAATTAACCACACCTTGTTACACTCTTTTTTTTCATGTGCGTTCCATAATTAAAATTGTACCGCACTTATTTATTTTTTTTAATTTCTTTTTCTTTTAAATAAAAAACAAAAAATTAAGAAAAATGTGAATCATGAAAAAATGTTGTCCCGCCTTCTTGTCCGCACTTCTGTGTCTCACATTCAAGCCCTAATTTAGAGTACCGATCCAGATATTACGACAGTAAAAATCATCAGAGATTTTAGAATCTCACAATTTATAAAATATCCTAAATAAATTAATGTTTATGTTAAGTTAGAATTTGTAAGCTACGGATTTCGAGATCCAACATACAATTAGATTTTGTGATAAATGGCTTGTCAGAAAATGTCACCGTTGTTGGATTTTTGTGAGCACAACGGATATGCGACTTAACCATTGGGAAAGCGAACTTGACTCAACTTCTCGTCAAATCGTGACTCAGTTTTTTGTTTGTCAGCTTCCAGTCGTGGCGAGACATTTAGAAGTTAATAATGATGGTTTCTGGAAGAACACGCTGGAGATTGTCTTTCCGAATACTTTTCGACGTTGAAGTCAAAATAGGATAACATGATTGGTTGGAGAGTCGAGAAATCCGACATGATTTCCAGGAGAACATTCTTTCGAAAACTCTCATACGCTCAAGTCAGGATAGCATAACATAACTGGTCGGAAAGTCGAGAAACCAGGAAGATGGTGAACAAAGAGAGGGTTTAGTTTCAACGTGGTCATGAGGTGATCCAAGGATTACTATGATAATTGGGTGAGCTTAGAAAGGTAGATTTAGAGATAGAAAAAATCTTTTCCGGAAAGTGTGAACAAAGAGAGGGTTTAGTCTTCAGAATGGTCATGAGGTCACTACAAGAAAACATGCCAATTTGCGAGGAGAAATTGCGACCAATATTGAGGTCGCAAATTTGCGAGGCGTTTGCTAGGAATTTGCGTCTGGAGTCGCAAATTTGCGTGGATAATTTTCATCGCAATTTCGTCGCAAATATCCTCAAATTTGCGACTAATTTGCGACGAAAAGATAGCTCGTAGCAAACACGTTGCAAATTTGCGAGGCATTTGCGGGACAGATATTTTCTAAGATTTGCGACTGATTTGCGAGAATATTTAGAAAGTAGTTACCCACGTTTTTTATGATTTCCAACTGCTTTTTGCTACTAATTGTTTGGTCGCAAATGGGTAGCAAATTACTAGCAAATGCCTTGCAAATATTTTTTCCTAGCAAATTAGTAACAAAGGTTGGTCGCAAATGAGTAGCAAAAATGGCTGATCCTCTAAAAAAAAGCAAGCTATGGGGGAAACGAAAATCATATCACAAACATCCCAAATCTACTCACAAAAATATTTTATTTCGCAAACACACTATAAATCCGATATTTTTTGTGGAGAGGTCGATAATCGGATCATGTCTTGGCATCATGAGATATACACGGTTCGGGCATGGATGTACAACCGGCTAGATCCAGATACCGGTGAAGTGACGAGAGAATTTAGAGATGGTCTTGATCAATTTTTGACCCATGCGACACATCAGTCATTCGCGGTAGAAAACGGTAACAAAATTTTATGTCCTTGTGTTAAGTGCGAGAACATTGATCATCATGATGCAAACACTGTTTGGAAGCATTTATATACGAGGGGGTTTTTACCTAACTATTATGTGTGGTTTGCGCACGGAGAAGATTTTGTAGTTAATGTTCTGGGTAGTTCAAGTACGAGTTATCATGGCAATCAAGATGGCGCTAGTAGTTTTGATAATAACTATGATTAGCATGCTCATCAGCAAGATTATAATGAATATGGATGTGGTAATAGTGATGGGAATAGGTTTCATGACATGGTTACTGATGCATTTCATGAAAGTACTGCCTCGTTTAATGATAATACTTTTGAAGAACCAAACCCGAGTGCTAAAAAGTTTTACGATATGTTAGACGCTGCTAATGAACCCATCTACGAAGGATGTAGAGAAGGGCTTTCAAAATTGTCATTAGCATCTAGGATGATGACAATTAAAAGCGAAGATAACATTAGTGAAAATTGCATGGATAAATGGACTGCATTGTTTAACGAGTATTTGCCGGAGGGCAATAACTCGGCAGAGAGTTGCTATGAAATACAGAGACTGGTCGCGAGTCTTGGTTTACTGTCTGAGATTATTGACGTCTGCATTGATAACTGTATGATTTTCTGGAAAGATGATGCTAAGTTGCAGGAATGTCGTTTTTACGGAAAACCGAGATATAAAGAGACAGGTGGCCGCACGAGGGTGCCGTTCCAACGTATGTGGTATCTTCCGATAACAGATAGATTGAAGCGATTATACCAATCAGAGCAGACTGCTGGGGCAATGAGGTGGCACGCAGAACACTTTAGTGAGGAAGGGGTGATCTCTCATCCATCAGATGCGAAGGCGTGGAAACACTTTAACACGGTACATTTAGACTTTGCTGAAGAACATAGAAATGTTTATTTGGGTCTTTGCACTGATGGGTTTAGTCCGTTTGGTATGTCTGGTCGGCAATACTCGTTGTGGCCAGTCATAGTAACGCCTTATAATTTACCTCCGGATATGTGCATGCATCGAGAATTTTTGTTCATGAGCATTCTTGTTCCGGGCCCTAAGCATCCAAAAAGATCTATTGACGTATTTTTGCAGCCTCTAATCCACGAATTACAGAAGCTGGAGATCGCGGAAGCAGAGATCAGATCGCTGAAGCAGCAACATGACGCCTATGATATGATGTTCGAGTTACTTGGGGATTCGAACCCGGCGATTCGGGAGATGCTGAGGAAGAAGAAACAAGGAGAAGCTGGTTCTTCTTCAGCTTCTGCTTCGGAATTTCATGAAGCTTCGGATTTTTAGGATATCGATGATTTGTAGTTATTTTGTTCGTTGTACTAAATACTCGTTTTATGTAATATATTAATTAAATTTTATTTTATTTTTATTTTATTTCCGAAACAATTAAAAATTCTGTTTAAAAAAAAATTTATTTTTTTATTTTTTTGCAACTGATTTGCGACCGTCCAAACCCCACAAACTCCTCGCAATATTTCCTCGCAAATGCCTCACAAATTTTCCTCGCAAACTAGTAGCAAAATTTGCCTTGCAAATGCCTAGCAAAATTGTCCTCGCAAACTAGTAGCAAAATTTGCCTCGCAAATGCCTTGCAAAAATAATCCTCGCAAACTAGTAGCAAAATTTGCCTCGCAAATGCCTTGCAAAATATCCTCGCAAACGCCTCGCAAACGCCTCGCAAATGTTTGCGAGGCATTTGCGACCAAATTTCTTTCCTCACATATTTTGCGACTAGATTGCGACGATTTTTCGTTTGCGACTAGCTGGTTGCGACGATTCTTATTTGGTCGCAAATGCCTCGCAAATTGGCCTGTTTTCTTGTAGTGGGTGATCAAAGGTTTACTATGAGAATTGGGTGAGCTTAGTGATATGTGGCATTTTTACGTATTTTTATCATTTGTTATTGAATCATTTATCGAGCCAAAGTGTGTTTTCAGAGTCTTTATTCTTTTATCGAGATCTTACATGTTTTAAGTCATTTTGGAGGAAACAAGGCATTTTGGGTGCAATTGAGCATATGAAGATGTGGGCTAATACTGAAGCTTAGAAGCTTGATATTCTTTGAAAGGCTTCCCTTGATTGGATTGAGATAAAATTTGGAGACAAGATAGCCACTTGATTGGATTGAAGTCATTTCTATGAACGGTTAAAAACTTATGCTATTTTTCGTGAAGACATATCAATCTCGCGAGGAGAAGAAGCATGTGCAGGAGACGAGACCAGAAGGAGAAAGATCAATCCATTCAAATCTGGATTGATTGATCCCGATACATCTGGCATGCAAGAATTTTCAAGATCGAATCAGATCGATCCATCCAAATCTGGATTGATCAATCCCTACACATCTAGCGCGCATGAATTTTCCAAACCAAGCCAAATCGATCCATCCCTCATTTTGGATCGATCCATCTACTCCCAGACAAAAAAGGCAACTCTGGACTTTCTTTTTTCCCCAAAATCATCCAAATTCCACCAAATCAGATCCTAGACCTATATATACTTATTTTAAGCCACTTTTTGAGGCTATGCTTTATTTTCATTGAGACTTTTAGTTTATTCTCTTTCTAAGTTTTGGGAGAAGATCTATGAACCCTATTGATAATTTGGAGAAAATTTTTAAATCCTCTTATTTATTTTATTTATTTCATCATGTCTTTCATTATTTCATCTTTTGCTTTGATTTCTACCATGTCTGGGTAGTTTTCCAATTGGGTTTTAGGGATTTCAGGGTTTGGTGAATTAAGATGTTGATTTAGGGATTGGTAACTTGGTTTTTTATCTAGGTTGTTCTTATTGCTGAAATTTGATTAGCTACATAGTTTCTGATCTTAGGTTGTTTAACGCATTAAAAGTATTTTTTTTAAAGCATGAAAGAACCTTGATGAGCAAAGCATCCCTAGCCAACGAAAGCTTATGTTAGCGTGTTTTTTGTGAACATATCAAACTTGAATATAATGCATGTTTAACCTCCTAAATTCAAATGAAAGTTTAGGATCTTAGGTTGTTAGACATAGTAATTGATAATACGACAGTATGTCAATTTGATTTCGTGATTTGAGTTCTAGAACGATTATTAATTTTTTTCCTGATAATTTATCTAATTCTGCATGCATGAATCCCTGCGAATTCTCTGATGCCCAATGCTTTTAATTCATAAGTTTACATTGATTTTCTTAATACTTTCCTTGTAACAAAACAAACAACCCATATTTTTCTTAGCTTTACTTTATTCCCATAGATTTGTTGAGTAACATTTGGTCTCTGTGGATTCGATCCCTGAAATACTACTTCATTTGTCGTGCACTTGCAGTGTTATTTTTAGGGTTAAAACTCTGTGTATCAAATTTTTGGCACCGTTGTCGGGGACCAATATCGTTACCTATAGATCTAAGACTAGAGTTTAGTCTAAGATTTTTCTTTTAAGTTGCTAATTCGTTATGTTTTCTTTATCTTGTGTGTTTCAGGTGCATGACCAGAAAAATCAAAGTCTCTGAGGATGATATCACTTGACAACCAATAGTTAGCGAGACTAGAACGAGAAAACAGAAAAGTCATGTTGGAACAGGCAGAGATGGGTGATAACAACAACAACAATCAGCAAGTTTTACCTCCTGGTGCCATTAATGCACCTGGTGCAGGGAATAATCAGGGTGTTCAGGATCCAATGGGTTTGGTTCCACCAGATGTAGTCCTTTAGGGACAGCACAATGCACCTCAGTTTCAGCAGGATCCTCGCATTGGTGAATATCCACCTTCACATGCTAAGAATCAATCATTGGAGACATTGATACTCCACACGCATTTTACGCAAACCGTGCTGCCATCTGACCGCCTCCCATCAACAGACAAGATTATGAGATCAAGCCGCACATCATAGCGCTTGTCAAGGAACATTTATTTCATGGTCTGCTTCTGAGAATCCGATGGTCCATATTGAGAACTTCGACATATGCAGCACTACAAGGTCTAATGGGGTTCCTCCTAATTATTTGAAGTGCAAGCTCTTCTCCTTCTCGTTGAGCGACAAAGCACTTAGATGGCTCAAATACCTACCACCAGGTTGGGTAACAACATGGGAAGAATGTAGAGCTATGTTCCTAAATCACTTTTGCACTAAGTCGAAGACAGCTGCACTCAAGAACAAGATAACTGGTTTTCAGCAGGGAGTGTATGAGTCCTTATATGAAGCTTGGGAGCATTTCAAGGAATATATCAGGGATTTTCCACATCATGGATACTTTGAGGAGAATCTTCTGGACACTTTCTATGAAGGTATCAAGTGGAAATTTCAAAATTCTCTTGACGTTGCGAGCAATGGAAACTTCATGACAAATAATGTAGATGATGCACGCACTTTGATTGAGAATCTAGCTTCCAGTAACAGCAACCACTACCGCGAGAATGATAGGACAATGCGTGTTAATAGCATTGACACACAGAAGATTGATGATCTGGCAGCGAAGGTTGATCTGCTTCTGAAAAGATATCAAAAAGCAGTCAATTCCTGTGAGGACACTGGAGATGTTGGGTTTTATCATGGTTTCAATGGATGTGGTTCTAATGATCAGCATGCTGAGGTTACTATGTTGGAAACCATGTAAATTTTCAGACAAAAATATTCGTGCAAAATCCGGACCAGAACAGCTTTTCACAGGGTTTTTAGGGAAAAAAGTTCGTGCAAAATCCGGGTCAGAATAATTTCTCTCAAAGTTTTTAGAACAAGGATTAGTTTCAGGGTAACCACTTCAATGGAATACAAGAAGGTTATCAAGCACCTTTCCAAGCTCCAGTGAGCTCAAACCCAATGCCCCATGACAACAAACTTGAGCTTTTAATGCAACAGCTTCTAGAGAATCATCAAAAGAGTGCAAAAGACATCAATGTTAAATTTGACAGCGTGTATAATGTTTTAAATGGGAATATTGAGACATTAAATGGATGGTTTGATGCACTTACTAATCATGTCAAAACTCTTGACACAAAAGTAGCTCAGCATCATCAGCCAAGCGACCACCATGGAATCTTCAAGGAAAGGTTAAGACAAACCCCATAGAGCACTGCAATGTAATATCAATTCAAAGTAAGATGGGGATTGTACCAGCGTTGCTAACATGGGAAGAAGTAGAGGAAGCTGTAGAATCTAAGGAGCAAAACATGGGTACTAAGGATGTCATAAGATCGATTGATGTTGGTATAGAGAAAGACTACGTCTACGAAGAACTATTACCATACATCCCTAGAATACCATACCTACAAGGGCTGAAAGATCATATTGATAAAAAGAAACTAACTGAGTTCAATAAGATGGTGAGAGAGCTTTCTCCCGATATCTCGTTTGAAGATGCATTTAGAGAAAATTCTGCATATCATAAGTTTTCTAGAGATACCAAAGAAGGTCTTACAATTATCAAAGCATTCTTTATTGAAGCAAAGAATACACCACCACCTATGAAGAAATTTCCCAAGGTAGAAGATCCTGGGAAGTTTGTTGTTACATGCTCTATTTCAGGAGTTGACTTTGAAGAATCTCTCTGTGATTCTAGATCTTCTATAAACCTCATGTGTAAGACTATTACAGAGAAGCTCGGGAGTGCTTATATGAAACATGCTCATATATCTCTCAAGTTTGCAGATTCTTCCACCACGATTCCACAATGCACCATTCATGACTTACATGTTCAAGTAGGAAACTGTCTAGTTCCTACTGATTTTCAGGTGGTGGATATGAACAATTATTATGATATGCCTTTGATTCTCGGAAGACCGTTTCTGGCTACAGTAGGTGCTATAGTGGATTTGCCTAATGGGAGGGTCTCATTCTCCAATATTGACAAGAATGCCTTCTAAAAATCCATACTCACTAATGAAGCTACCAAACTTGCATCTTTTGTTACCATTATCAATGGAGAAAAGCTGCCAATCAAGACAAAGAAAGAGCATGTTGATAAGAGTGAGGTCAAGGAAGTCCTGGATGGATACCCTCACATCTGAACAAAGAAGGTTAGTCAAAAGAACAAGGGAAAAGAAAAGGTGAAGAGCCAAAGGATCAAGGGAGATCCTCATAAGACCTTGTTGCCTCAGAGATGCGTTGGAAACACGATTGAGTATGAGGTGAAGTGCAAAGAAACTTCGAAACTTTTCTCCAAGGTTAGATCTATTCTCACAATAGACTTTAAAGAGAAAGGTGAAGAAGCTGTGAAAAGTATGATGATCAAGGTTTTGAAGCTGAAGATGACTGATTCGAAAGCTTATTTTGGAACAAGTTTTTATGCTCACCCTGACTGATACATGAAACCAAAGTCGAGCTAATGACTTAAAACTAGCGCTTGGTGGGAGGCAACCCACGGATAAATTTTCTCTTCTTTTATTTTTTATTTCTTTGAGTCTGTTTCGCCTTTCTCTTGATTTATTTTCACACCGAGAGGGTGTGGAGTAAGTCTTGGGAGGGTATTTATCGTTTACTAATGCTATTTTTTTTCCCTTTGAGTCGTTTTCATGTTTTATTGAGTCAAAAACTTTGTAGAGAATGAGGACCTTATCCGATGATGATTGATGCACTTGTATTTTGACATTCCTTAACATGCATTTTCCTTAGCTTTTACATTCATTAAGATTACATTATGCATCTTTCTCTTCATTTTAGGCTCCATTTAGTTTAGATTTAATCTTAGAGTCTTAGGTCTTTTATGTTGCATTTGCATGCATGTTTAGTCATCTTTCAGGTTCAATAGGGCCTAGGAACAAGAGGAACCAATTGGAGAAGGAGGAGAACCAAGGAGAATGAAGAAGAGCCAAAGACCATATGAAGAACTCTGCATCGACTAGCCGGCTTCACCAGGTCAATGTGAGTGGTCGATGTGAGCAACCCCAGTTCACCTGAGGACCACTGCATCGACCACCCATGCTCAACTGGTCGATGTGAGCAGCACCAGGGGAAATCCGGAGACACTGAAGGAGTGTTGCATCGACCACTCCAACTCAACTGGTCGATGTGGGTGGTCGATATCAGACTCCTTTTATGCATAAATCTGGGTTTGACCCGGTTTGTCCCGGGTTGACCCGGTTTCTTCCCCTTTCATTATATATATGTTTTAACACATTTAGACCCTAAGGTAGAGATGTTTTAGGATTTCTTTCTAATTTTTAGTGCTTTGTTTTCCTTGAATCCTTGATTGATCATTGAAGTTTTCTTAATCTTATCTCTTTTCTAATCATGTTTATCTATCTATCATCTTTTGCTTTTGTTTTTGCATCATCCATGAGGGTGTAGTCTCTTTAATGGATTATATATGGATAGAGTAGATTAGGGTGTTTGATGCATGATTAGTGATGCTTAGGTATAGATTATTATGATTTCCTATGTTTAGAGTGTGTCCAATGCTAGGATTGAACTTGCTAATCAATTCCTTGATCATGGTCTTTTCATGCCCAAAAGGCGTTTGTGAAAATATCTAGGAGAACTTTAAACATGTTTTTCACATCTTAACCAATTGACACTTTATGTTTGAGGTGATTAGTTGATTTGTATGGACTTAGGCATTAATGATCTCTAATCTCTATCAATAGAAATAAAAAGATTGTCATTTTGAATGATTAGCATAATGGATTAGTATTGATGAAAGTGGATTAATCTACTTGTTAGGATCCATGTCTTGGAAATTGTTTATCATATGATTTAGTATCATTAGACATTAGTTAATCATCCTTAGTCTATGATCTCTATCCAAAGTCCATGCATTTATCATATTTGATTTGATCTTGATATTTTTGCTTAATTTTGTTGATTTTTTATTGACTTTTCCATTTAAATTTCTTTGTCTTGTTTTATGATTGGTATTGATTATGCTTGTTTTCATTTGAGTTTTTTTGATCTTGTTTAATTGCATCATTTCACTTAGGTTGTTAGATTGGTCACCAAACAAAAATCATTTGAATTGGCTTAGCTTTTTAAGTGCTTTGCATTCTAAT
Organism: Pseudoturritis turrita; assembly: GCA_900406555.1. Classification (NCBI taxonomy): domain Eukaryota; kingdom Viridiplantae; phylum Streptophyta; class Magnoliopsida; order Brassicales; family Brassicaceae; genus Pseudoturritis; species Pseudoturritis turrita. The sequence goes on along the minus strand of OVBL01000459.1, from coordinate 156,193 downwards.
TGTCCTAATCAATTTTCTTGTGGATTCGATCCCTAAGTAGTACACCGATTTTCCATGCACTTATGGTTATTTAGGGTTAAAACTTAGTAGTAGCTTTCGTCCTATCAATGATCGTATCACCATTACATATGCTTCTGACTGCCTTCCTAATGACCATTTTTGCAATATTTGTTTAAAGCAAACAACATCTAGAAACTCCACGACTGGACTCCCCCCAAAAAAAAAGTTCTTATGGAAATTATGTTGGATCGGATGTTAACTCTATCATATTTGGACGGTAACTGGATCTAATTTTCTCATCAGGGGTTTGATATTGGGAAACGGACTAAGACATTCAGGATTTTCTTTATATTCTTTGGCACCCTCTTGCCAATCCTGAATGGCCAGACTCACCTTTAGTTTGGTACCACACCCTCACCTTATCCTCCTTTGATCTCCATGCATTCTGATTTTCATTGTCATAAGTGCATACATATGCCAAACCTTCGGAGAGAAAGGGTTGACATAGCTTTCCTGCCACTTAGGTGTGTTATTGGGATGTTAGGTGGATTAGACATTATGTTTATGTCTAGTGTGGTTACTTGAGAAGTTTGGTGGATTAAGGCATAACTTTTGTGCATGTGTGTTATCCAAGAAGGCTTAGAAAAGTAGAACTTTACTGTGAATGTCTGATGTGGTTTCTTTAGGTTAAATTCACCATTTGTGCGAGACTTATGCTTAAGAAAAGGTTCCACCCGTTTTTTTTTTTTTTTTTAAATGTGACTAAAACGGAAGGTGGAAGCGGAAAAGTGAAAAGGTTGTCTCAATGGTTAGAGTTTACCCAGAAAAACATAGAGGTTTGTTCGTTGGTTGGTTTGTGATTGTTTGGCGGTTTAAGTGGTAGGAATGTTATGTGTTCGTCAACTGACTCATTTTCTCTTGCAATTTTTCATACTGTTTTGCATCCTACAACGCGTCTGGGAACCCAAAACACTTTAAACACCACCATTAAATCAACCATTATTTGCCAAAACCGTTTTCCCAATGGAGATCCTTTGATGAGAAGATCACGACAATCTTAATGAATTTAGAGAGTTAACAGACGAAAATTCAGAGTTTTTGTAGGAGTGAGATTCAGAGTATGGACCAGGCTTGCAAAGGTCGTGGGAGAGTATAGTAAGATTGTTATAATCAGGTTTTGTTTAATGTGGTCTGAGGTGGTACTTCAAAGCATGGTGACTGAGGATTTGCGAGTTCCCGTGGTTTTAAACCTCTTCCTTGGGCCTTAGAATTCTGTTTGCTTGAGAGCAAGCAAAGAGTAAGCAAAAGACTAAGTCTGGAGGAGTTTATGTGTGGCATTTTTACGTATTTTTATCTTTTGTTATTGAATCATTTATCGTGTCAAAGTGTGTTTTTAGAGTCTTTTATTCTTTTATCGAGTCTTTACAAGTTTTAACTCACTTTGGAAGAAAAAAGGCATTTTGGGTGCAGTTGGACATATGAAGATGTGGGATCATGCTAAAGCTTTAGAAGCTTGATATTATTTGAAAGGCTTCCCTTAATTGGATTGAGATCAAAGTTGGAGACAAAATAGAAACTTGAGCTAGCTTTCATTTGGCGGTGGTTTGAAGTCATTTCGATCAATGGTTAGAAAGTTATACCATTTTTCGTGAATACATGTCAATCTGGCAAGCAGAAGAAACATGTACAGGAGACGAGACCAGAAGGAGAAAGATCGATCCATCCGAATCTGGATTGGTCGATCCCGACACATCTGGTGCGCAGAATTTTCTAGACCGAATCAGATCAATCCATTCAAATCTGGAGTGATCGATCCCTATACATCTGGCGCGCAGGAATTTTCCAGACCAAACAAGATCGATCCATCCCTCACTGGATCGATCCATCTACTTCCCAGACAAAAAAAAGGCAACTCTGAACTTCTTTTTTTGCCCAGAATCATCCAAACTCCACCAATTTTAAGCTATTTTTTAAGGCTATGCTTTATTTTTCATTGAGACTTTAGTTGATTCTCTTTCTAAACTTTGTAAGAAGATCTATGAACCCTATTGACAATATGGAGAAGATTTCTAAACCTTCTTATCTATTTTATTTATTTCATCATGTCTTTCATTATTTCATCTTTTGCTTTGATTTCTACCATGTCCGAGTAGTTTTCCAATTGGGTTTTAGGATTTTCAAAGAGATTTCAGGCTTTGATTTAGGGATTGATAACTTTGTTTCTTCATCTAGGTTGTTCTTATTGCTGAAACTTGATTAGCTACATAGTTTTTGATCTTAGGTTGTTTAACGCATCAAAAGTGTTTGTTTAAAAGCCGGAAAGAACCTTGATGAGCAAAACAACTTTAGCCAACGAAAGCTGATGTTAGGGTATTTTTTGTGAACATGTCAAACTTGAATATAATGCATGTTTAACCTCCTAAAAATTCAAATGACAGTTTAGAATCTTAGGTTGTTAGATATAGTAATTAATAATACTAGAGTATGTCAATTTGATTTCGTGATTTGAGTTCTAAAATGATTATTAATGCTTTTCCTGATAATTTATCTAACTCTGCATGCATGAATCCATGCGAATTCCCTGATGCCCAATGCTTTTAATTCATAAGTTTACATCGATTTTCTTAATACTTTCCTTGTAACAAAAAAAACAACCCATATTTTTTTAGCTTTACTTTACTCCCATAGATTTGTTGAGTAAATTTTGTCTCTGTGGATTCGATCCCTGAAATATTACTTCGTTTGTTGTGCAATTGTAGTGATATATTTAGGGTTAAAACTATGTGTATCACTTAGAAATGTGGGTTTAGAGATAAAATAAATCTTTTTCGGAAAGAATCGAATATCTCCAGGAGGCATAAACGGTTGGGCGTACAACCAAAGATTTTGGTAAATGATGAACGAAAGAGAAGTGATATCTCTGATGTAAAGTCGAAACACCTTTTAATGAGTGTGTGAGTGATCGAGAAATGGAATTTGTGTAGGATAGCATGCATCATCGTATTTGTGTGGGATAGCATGCATCATCATAGTTGTGTGTTTTTAATCTTAATTCCTACATCTTTTTTAGTGGTTTGTGCTAGCATTATCGTTGTATCATCACCTGGATTAAAACCCGCATATTACAAATTGTTGACAAACAAAAAAACATCTATAATAGTCTATACAAATATAACTTGAGCATCAAATATTCTAACTACCTACTCTCATAATCTAGCTAACAATGTGATTTCTCAGGTTTTTATCGGTAAAATTAACCTCAAGTGCACAGTTATGTATGGTAACATAAGTGGGATTAAATTCACGAGGATTAAAAACTACACTAGAGATGGGAGACTCAAATTAATCACATGGAAATCCGTCAAAATCTCATGAAAATATCAAAGCAAAGCACAACTACCTCGGAAGAAACTATCAAATGCACCAAATTATACATTTAAATAAGAGTGATTTCAAAAAGTTGATAGGGAAAAAGAAAAAAGAAATTGATGGGCACAATACTATTACGAAAGAATATAAAACAAATGAACAAGAAAAGCATGTGTATACCTCAAAACAAAGAAGGAAGAAAAGATGCATGTGTTAGGTTTAAGGCTTTAAGGAGACATTTAGCTGTCTTTGTTTGGTGTGATATTTTTGAGTCTTATCACATCAAAGAGCAAATATAAGCGTCAAGCGAATAAGAACATCAACTAAAGATATGTTCATATAACTTTGATTTGTCTTTTATTGGGACATGCACTTTTCTTTTTTTTGTTTCCATGTGTTTGAACCCTCTATTTTACTTTTATAGGGCAAAATAATCTTATCAATATCTTCATTCGATTTGATATCATTCATGTTACTCTACTCCAATCAGAATATATGTTTGAGGTCGGGATGTCTAATCTAGATTTCAGTTCAGAGTTTTTTGTTTTTCTGGGTTTTTAATTTTAGAAAAATAATAACCTATATAAAACTAAATCTAGTACAGATTGGTTTGGTACCCTTTTTTTTTTTGGCTTTTAAATTAGGATATATGCACTATATATAGTCTGACCAAATTTAAAAAAAAAAAAAAATATGCACAATTCATAGTCAAAATTTAGGAATTTATTTGCAAGATGACCTTAACTTTTTTTTTTCAAACAACCATGGAGTAAATATATATAATTTTACCCCAAATGGTTAAAGATGTCGCATATTGATGCACGAGTGCTAATCTATACGTTAACCCACTATTTTACGTGATGATACATTACCTAATATAATAGCAACAATTATGTGCGACCGTAAAAGACATTTTTGTTAAACCACGCACAACTTGAGAAATTAGCACCAATGACCAACAAAAAAATTATAATTCAATAACTAATCAATTTATTAAAATTTAATGGCTATGATTTCTCCACATATCCCAATTTTGGTTAGATTGCTAATTAATAATTTTACTGTGGTTATTCACCAGATTCACTCAAAAATATTTCTACTTATTTCATTGGATTTTTTTTGTTTTTGACGTCTTTAGAAAATATTAAATGAAACCAAAGTAATCAGTATATACCCTAAAACAGAGGTAAAAACAAAACGAGAACTAGGAAAAGAAGCAAAAAACACAGAGCATCAAATTATATATCAGTAATTTACATATTCTTGTCAAACATATCATTTAGCCAATGAGGGCTTCCTTGTGCAACGTATGATGGTAGGGGAAGATCAGTTACACCACTTCTAACAATTTCATATGCTTCTTTGTTGCAACATGGTGGTTTCAAAAGAATGAACCAATGAATTAGTGAAGTTCAACAACTCAGCAAATTTTTCAACAATTGCATGCTAATTTTTTTGGTTTGTTGAGCGCTTAAATGATCTTGATAGAAGTTGCTTGAAAGTTACATGCTCTAAATATAAGATATGCATACTTTCTAAGACTCATTCCCAACTCTTAAGTTTCGCCTCAAAACTAGATTATGTTCGTCTGCTATGGAACAAGACCATATCTGATGAGTTTTTTACAACCCATGACACTCTAGCTATAGACTTGGATTTCGACCAAGAAAACCCAATATTACAACTTCAAGTCACCTTTTTCTGGCGGCTGCCAATTTAACCTCTCAGACATTTTTTTTTTTTTTTTGCAGTACTTTCACACTACGTTTGAACCATGAACCATTGTTTTGCATCCTTAAAAGCTGATACGATTAATGGGTTTTCTAAGAGTTTTGGTATTTTTTTCTTTTTGCATTAGAATTAAGGTTAAGGTATTTTCCTTTTTAGTTTAGATTTAAGGTGTTTTCTTTTTTACGTTATATTTATGGTTGATTATATCTTGGCCTATATAAGGGTCTTTATTGATTAAAAAGAAATTCCCTTCCAAGAATTAACTTTAATCTCTAAGAGAGACTAGGGTTAAAAGGATGCTTACGTAAATCTCTTTCTCTCTTTATAGTCTTAACCACGGCTCCTATTACGAGATCGAAAGCTCCTATCAAAAGCCTTCTCAATCACTTTATCTTCAAAAGACTAAATATTTTTGAAAAGATATTTGTTCATTTTCTTCCATAGTATTCATAGGATTCACAGTGAAACAGTTCATATAGAACTATATTCAATTTAAAATCTATAACACAAGGCATAGTAGCATCAACAAAGTTCTCAAAACCCACAGTGGGAGAAGGGACATTAGATAGAGCCCAAGTTTTTCGCGCTAAAGGACATTGGAAGAGAATATGATAAATTGACTTTTCTTCCTATCCACAAAAAAGCATCTTTCCTCAATGCGAAAACCTCTCGTTTCCAACCTTTTTGCAACATGCAAAACACCATTCAACAGTTTCCAAAGAAAAACTGAATCTTTGTGGTCATTGTTATTTTTTCAGCATTACTCTATTAGCTGGTTCACAAACGGATGCATTTTTGCATCATGATAGATGTCTTTGTGCTTCTTCCTACTGGCCAAACTGTACCCAAACTTAGCAGAATAAATTCCATTGTTTGTTTATAACCAAGAAAAGGAATCTGCATATGGAACCAATGGTCTATGATGTCTTATCAATTCAATATCACTTGGGAAAACAATTCATGCGGTACAATCAACTTCCAATTTCTCTCGATGGAGTCAATAAGATTAAAAACTTTCATAACAATGCTCATGAGAGAATTTGAACTCACGTTCGGCGAGAAATCCCATCATAAATCCACTTGTCAATCCAAACAAGGGTAATTTTCCCATTCCCAATATTTATCTTCAACCCTGTAAAGTTTAACGTGAAAAGATAATTATCTCTCTTATTTCATTGTAAAAGGAGGCTACATCTATTTATTCAAATTTAATCAAATCCTCTTCTAAAATCCTAGTTAATTATAAGGCTTTATATACAATAACCAAATATATACATTATGGCCCAATACCCCCCCCCCCTCCCTTAAGTTGGAGCATGAAGATCTCGAATGTCCAACTTGAAAAGTAGATAATGAAACTCACGTTGTTCTAACGCCTTTGTGAAGATATCTGTCAACTGCTCGGTAGTAGGAACATGAGCGGGAGTAACATTTCCAGATTTAATCTCATCGCGAATAAAGTAACAATCAACCTCAATGTGTTTGGTGCGCTCATGAAACACCGGATTAGCTGAGATATAAAGTGCTGCTTGACTATCACAATAAAGTTGCATCGCTGAATTATGAACAACACCCAGTGAGGATATTCATCTACTTCAACTCAGAGATCGCATCAACCATTGAGCGATATTCAACTTCTGCTGATGAACGAGAAACAACCTTCTGTTTTCTGGTCTTCCAAGAGACTGATGACCAACCAAGAGTAACCACCCAACAAGTCAAAGATCGTCGTGTTAAGGGGCAACCTGCCCAATTAGAATCACACCTTGTTGTAAGATAAATCCCTATCCGAACTCAAAAAAGTACCCTGACCAGGGATTTGTTTCAGATAGCGCACAACTCGTAATGCAGCTTTCTGATGATCTAAACGTGGCTGATGCATGAACTGAGATAGTATATGAACAGAATATGTGAGATCAGGTCATGTAGCAGCAAGATAAATCAAACAACCAACCAGGTACGATACTTCGCTGGATCAGACAGAAGATTGCTATTAGAACGCGCAAGACAGTGATTCTGTTCCATAGGAAACATAACAGGTTTGGCTCCAAGAAGTCCACAATCTGTAATAATGTCAACCGTACACTTCCGCTGAGACATCACAATACCTTTTGGAGTCCGAGCCACTTCAATCCCAAGAAAATACTTCAGTTGTCCGAGGTCCTTCATGTGGAAACAACTTTGTAGATATGTCTTGAACGTTGTCACAGCCACTGCATCAGACCCTGCAACAATGAGATCATCAACGTACACCAGGACATAGACCGAAGAGTCACCCTGAAGTAGGTGAAACAGTGAGTAATCATATCCAGATTGAACAAATCCATAGCCTGTTAGAGCAGCGGACAGCTTAACAAACCAACACCGAGGAGATTGTTTCAATCCATACAATGATTTTTTCAAACGACACACACCATTGTCAAATGAGGCTGAAAAACCCGGAGGCAACTTCATAAAAATCTCTTCATCCAAATCACCATGTAGAAAGGAATTATGAACATCCATCTGATGTAGTTCCCAATCCTTCGCAGCAGCAACCTTAAGAAAGCACGAACTGTTGACATCATTGCTACCGGAGCAAATATCTCATTATAATCAACTCCTTCAACTTGTCGATTACCTAGTGCAATCAATCTGGCTTTATATCTCTCAATCGTTCCATCTGCATTATACTTGATTGTAAACACCCATTGAAAACCAATTACGTGTTTCCCTTCATGAAGAGGTTCAATAGACTATGTCTTGTTCATCCTTAATGCATCAAACTCTGCTTTCATTGCGTTACGCCAAACTTCATATTTAACAGCTTCGGCATATGTTGTGGGTATATGATCTGCAATAATAGCACTCAAAAATGCACAGTGGGAACAGAGAAATGATCATAGGAGACAAACTCATCAATCGGATATCGAGTAGAAGATTGTACAAAGTGTTGACGCTCAGAACCACTCTTGGCAGTGTTGAGCACAAACCCTTCAAGTTCTACAGACCGTTGCTTAGTATGATGACCTTTTCTTAACAGTTCCTCTTGTGGTTCTTCCTCTGTCACAGCTTGTACCACTGTTGTGGCTATTTTTGTGCCAGTTACGTCTATCACTGCTTCTGTTACAAATGTTCCTGTGTCTGTCTCTGTTTCAGTCACGTGTATGTTTGTTGCTACAGTAGGGACAACAGTTTCTGGTACTACTTCTGTCACAGACGTCTCTATGTCTGGTACAGGCAGAGCTAATTCCTGCATCACCTCCCCAGATTCTAACACCCAATTATTATAAACACAATCTTCACTCACTTAAAGGCTCTGTTTTGATGTTGGAAATTGAGATTCAACAAACCGAACATCTCTAGACACAAATACACAATGCATCTCAAAATCATAGAGAGTCCAGCCTTTCTTCTGCCATGGATATCCAATAAATATACATTGTCGTGTACGTGGTGCAAACTTATCTCCTCCACGATTCTGGTTGTGAGCATAGGCTAGACAGCCAAAGACTCGAAGGTTGGAGTAGTCTGGCGGACTACCATACATAATCTCGTGAGGTGTTTTACCATGCAACAGAGCCGTCGGGGGTCTGTTAATAAGATAAACACATGTAAGCACACAATCACCCCAAAATTCAACGCTAAACTTTTCTTGGAACATCAACGCACGTCCTACATTCAAAATGTGTCGATGTTTACGCTCAACTCTTCCATTCTGTTGAGGAGTTCCGACACACGATGTTTGATGCAGAATAACGTGTTCTGCAAAATAACCACGCATACACAAACTCGCTGCCATTATCACTACGAATATGTCGTATCTTCCGATTAAAATGCCTTTCAACCATGGCAAAAAATTGCTTGAGTGTGTTCACCCTGTGTTTTGTCACGCAACAGGTAGACCCACACACCACGTGAACAATCATCAACGATTGTGAGAAAGTATGAAGATCCACAGAGACTTTGTGTTTTGTATGGACCCCAAAGATCATCATGAATCATATTAAAAATACCTTCGCTTTTATTAGAACTCGAAACAAATTCATTCCGAGATTGTTTGGCACGAAAACAAATATCACAATTCGAAAACTTCAAATGACAATTACTATCAACCACTGATAATTATCGCATTATCTTCTCATAAGGATGGCCCAACTTTTGATGCCATAATACTCCATCACCACTTGCTTGTACAGTCTTCAAGGCACACACAGTCTATTAATCTTGAAGAAAGTACAGTCCCTCATGCAGCTCACCCTTCCCAATCACAGTTTGCGATATGCGGTCTTATGCCACATAGGTAGTTGTATCAAACAGAACAGTACAGTTCAGATCACGCACTAGCTGAGACACAGAAATCAAACTGCATTCTAATTTTGGTACATACAAAATCCGAACTATCTCAAATCCTGGCATCAAAATCACTTTTCCATCTTTAGATGAAACTACTGATTTACCGTTTGGTAAACCCACACGACACGGTGTGACATCCCATAAAATCATCAAACAAATCAAGTTTTCCAGTCATATGATTTGTTGCACCACTATCAAAAATCCATCGATAAGTAAATTTCTTACCACTTTGACGAGTCGGTGTATCGCTTTCCAGAAATCTAACCAGCTTCTCCCACTGTTCTAGTTTGAGTCTTGTGTGAGCCAAAGATTCTGAGCTTATTGGTTGTCCACCATCAGAACCACCGACAGCCACCATATTGGTTCTTATATTCTGACCATGACCACGTCCGGTGTTTTGCTGGAAGTTTCTACCAGAGTTATGTTGCTGAGTCTGGGATGCATCACGACCAAGTCCAAAACCAGTAGCTCCATGTCCATATTTTCCAGCCCACCAATCAGGAACACCATATTTCTTGAAACAGGTATCAACATCATGGCCGATTTTAGAACATAAGGTACATACCTGAGTATTGTCGAATTCAGGCTTGTGTCTTATGGTTCCCATTGGTTGAACAGCAAAGGCTGTTGCTTCAGCATGCTGTTCGATGACACGATCAGCTCTACATAATTGTTCCTCTTGAATCACCATGTTGTAGGCCTGATCTATACTTGGTAGCGGAATAGTATTAAGAATATTTGTCCGAACCGTGCTATAGATTGACCCATCCAATCCCAACAGAAACTGATACAGTTTCCTCTTTTCATTCAATCGCTCATCTTCAGCCCTGTGAGCACAGGTACATCCTAATTTTGGTTCAATCTGAGCCAAATCCTCCCACAACTTCTGCATCATTGCAGAATACTGTTCAACAGTCATATGTCCTTGTACACAGCTTACCAGTCCCTTTGTTAGCTGTTGCACACGGACCTCGTTCGAAACAGAAAAACATTTTTGGATATTATCCCATAGTTCTTTCATCTCACGATCTGCAATAGTTGAGCGAAACGATACATCAATAGTGTAGTAAATCCAGGAAACCACCATGGAATTTACGGTCAACCAATCTTCTTCTTCATCCAAACCTGTTGCTGGTGCAGTCACAGATCCATCAATCAGGCCGATTTTCCTCTTTGCTCGAAGAGCAGTTTGCATTCGACGAGACCATTCATCGTAATTCTTCCCTGTCAACGCCACTTTGGTGATGACATTCTCGGGATCATCCTTTGAAAAGAGAGTATACACCGAGGAAGGATTCGTCTTCTTCATCGTTGCATCACCCATTGCTAAATCGAGTTTAGGGATCGATTTCGCTCTGATACCATGTAAAGTTTGACGTGAAAATATAATTTTATCTCTTATTTCATTGTAAAAGGAGGTTACATCTATTTATACAAACTTAATCAAACCTTCTTCTAAAATCCTAGTTAATTATAAGGTTTTATATACAATAATCCAATATATACATTATGGCCCAATAAACCCTTGTACTAAGAGACCACGTCCAAAAAGGATACTCCTCCAAGCATAGGCGGGTCGGCTTCCACAATAAGCAGATAAGAAATTGGTGTGTGCAAAATATATGCTCTTAAATAGCCGAGAGGAGAGACAATCTAAGTCATGTAATAGTTTCCACGCCTGGTTGGCCAAAACGACTTGATTGAAGCATTCCAAGTCTCGAAAACAATTCCTCCTAGATGTTTAGGCAGAGATATAAGCATTCCACAGCCACTGATTTCAGAAGGATTATTTACCTCCCTGTGAAAGATTCTTTTCATACCAGCCCGTCAAACGTCCATGCAACATATTTCTAATGTACCCAAACAATTGTTGTTTCGAGCCACTAAAACACTCATGTAAACTCAGTAAGTTCCAATGCCTCCTTCCATTGTGAATCATGTCTTCTGGTCCATCAACTGAGCAATTCATCACATTGATCTTTCGATGTTTTGCACATGAACAAGCTATCGTCAACGAAAAAAAGGTGGTTAATATATATGAACATAAGTGATGAAATTGGACCCCCCTGATAGCTTCTTTGTAGTTTGTCTTTGTGCCTCCGTACAAAGCACACAAAGAAAAGATGAAAATGGATCACCTTGTCGTATGTTTAACTGAAATTATTTTACAGATCGGTTTTCAGATTTTGACTATCTAGCTACTTAACAATCTTTGAAACAAAAAATATCGGTTGTTTTGAGTTTTTAGTTACAGAAAAAGTAAAAACATTATAAACCCAACAAGATCTTATTCAATTTTCGAATAGGGGCTTTTTATTCAGTTTGGATTGCAGGAGCACAACCAAATTTATCCCCCATTGAACACTATTAGTTTGAGGATTTGATTCGATAGCAACAAATTTTTTTTTATCACTTGGGTTTATGATTGGGTGGAAACACGTTGTTTCCATGGCTATCCAAATGGCCATTAACCAGAATATCTCAAATCAAATACATGTATGGATGAGAGTACACAATGACGAATGTGTTGAGAAATACGTAAATAAGGAGCAGAAGCAGAAGAAATAGCGATATAACACTGCTGAGCCAGACTTGCATAACACAGAAGTTATCAGTTTACCACTCACATATTTCTCCAACGAAGAGAATCCATGACCACAAATTTATCAGGGTGGTTACAAGAAACATAAACCGCGATACCTCGTAGAAATGTGCATAATTCTTACTATGCCCGATTCACTTAGCGACAAGATTTTGAGCTTGATTCTCCTGCTGCTGCTGGAAGTTGAGAGGTCTCCTGAAGAGCATGATATGTGGCTCAGGGCGATGAATTGCGTAATGTACCCATCCACGGCTTTGCTGCACTCCTATAGCACGCCATTCGTTCTACAAAACCCCAACATTTGACCCATGAGAAAATTGATAAGATATTTGATAGGTGCACAAGAAGAATGTCTAGAATATCTTCATCACTAACAACAAGTGACAACTATAACCTCAAAAACCCTACAGTTGTTGATAATCTCTTAAGAAAAACCTCTCAAGAGAACAACAGACAATAATACCATTAGCTTACATTTAATCTGAAAACACAAGAGTTATGTGCAACAGTCAAACCTCTGATCTTCTGAAAGAGAACAACAAGACTCTTTGTATTTGTTAACAGTTGAAATCCGGATCAGAGCATAAGATTCCATATGTAAAACGAGAAATCAGAGAACTTACTTCCGAAAGAAGACGATTCTTTGGTAGAAGCTTAGCCACTTCAGGAGGAAGAACGACGTGCCTGATACCGATCACGCTTAGAAGAAATTCGGAAATTTCACACTCAAAAAATTGGGAAATTGAGGATTTACCTGTACTCAAAAGTATCATCGAAATATTTCTCCGAGTACTGGATCTGACCCATCTCCTACTACTGCGAAACCCTAACAAGGAAACGAAAAAGGGGAAGAGATAAATTGAAATTTCAGAAATCGAATCGTTTGGAATGGGGTGGGGGGATAAAGTGATTGGGGCAGAGTTGTAATTATTAAGAGATGGAGCATTTTTTTGAGTGTTTGAAATTCTTCAGCCACGAGTTAAAGGAGTAAAAGACGAACCGAATCATCACTATGCGAGGCTGGGAAAAAAATGCTTTTAACCGGAAAAGTTTAACCAAAAATTGGATTGAAATTGGCTCGATTTTTGGTTTAGATATTGAAAATTAAGATTGCTACTTTTGTTTGTTTTTCTCGTGTTTTAAACTATAAAAAATTGAGTGACACACGACAATGTTCTTCGTTGGTTGTATAAGTGACACACTCCACTATACTTTTTCTTCCTTTCTTTGAACCCTCTCTATGTTCTTTATTCCAATTACATCTTCAGGATCGGTTAGACGATTTGATTTGATTTGTTATTCCCTTTTCTTCTTGTTCTTGGTTGAGTAAAAAAGCATGGGCACATTGTTTCTTGCAACATCCAAACAAGTCTTGTTTCCAGAATGTCTCAAACAAAACACATCTATGGATTGAATATAAAACAGCAAATAACGGCTTTGAAATGGGTCGAAGCAAGAGAAATAACGGCTTTGAAATGGGTCGAAGCAAGAGAAATAACGGCTTAACCACGCAGTAGTTCAAACAAGTCGAGCAAAGAGCCCGGCTTACATAGAACACACAAGTTGTACCAACTCACACAATTCGAGAGACATAAAATAGGGGAATGTATCAGAGTGTTTTCAGAAGCTTGTTTACGAGAGACATAAACTGATAATTTGGGAGAATTTTTGCATAATTCTACTTGGCAATCACGTTTTGAGCTTGATTCTCCTGCTGGTAATTGAGAGGCCTCCTAAAGAGCATGATGTGTGGCTCAGGACGATGAATTGCATAGTGAACCCATCCACGGCTTTGCTGCACTCCTATCGCACGCCACTCGCTCTGCAAAACCAGATTGTAAAACAAGACGAGTGTTTACTTGAGGATTAAGTTGCAAGACTTGTTGTTGTGTGTGTGTGTGTGCACTCAAATCTCTGATTGTGATTTTAAAATAAGAAAAATAAGAAATGCTTCTACTGAGAGAGAAGAGTCTTTTTGTATTTGTAAAAACTTGTAATCGCATCAGAGCAAAGATTCCACAGATAAAGCAAACTTCAAATCCTAAAGCCGAAACTATCTCTTCGAAAATCACAAACACGAATAACCAAACTCGAATAAATAGAGTAAGCCCTAATAATAATCAACTTACTTCCGAAAGAATGCGATTCTTCGGTAGAAGCTTAGCAACTTCGGGAGGAAGCACGACGTGCCTGTACGGGGAAAATGAGAAACTCAAAACTCCATTAAAATGGCAAAGAGAAATCAGACTGAGGATTTACCTGTACTCAAAAGTATCATCGAAATATTTGTCCGAGTACTGGATCTGACCCATCTCTTTCGAAAACCCTGAATCGTCTGCCAGAAACTCACAAAAATCCTAAACCCTAACAACGAGGAGAAACAAATCAAAATCAGAAATCGATTGTTTAGAAACCCTAAGCGAAGAATCGAGAAGAAACGCAAACCTTGAGAAAGCAGTGCGATCGGAAATGGAAAATCAATTTTGGGGACAAGGAGAGAAGAGGGAAAGCTTAAGGGGAATAAAAGGGATTGTGGCAGAGATGTAATTATGAGGATATCATTGGGCATTTAACCAATGGGTTTTTTTCCCCTTTTTTCTTTTTTGAGTTTGAAATTCCTCAGAGGCGCTCCTTCCCGCTCACTGGATACCCTAGAATTCGGATTTCGGTTCAATGGTAAACCAAGCCGGTCTGATATTCCGGTTCAACAAATCCATTCTCCTTTCCAGAACTAGAAACTATTTTCTATTCGACTTCCCTAACATAAATATAACGTTTATTACTTTACACAAGTATGCAGGAAATGATTTTATATTGGAAGATAGGAAGTAGTTTATAATTTTTTAATCAACAAAATAGATTAAATTTAAATTCTAATAACTAAACCCAAAAGGCCAAAACCATAGAAGCGAAATCATAAAACCTAACTTCAAAAATAAAATCCGGTTTTTTGTTATTTTTAATGACCAGAGTTTATTTTATTAATTTTTGAAGAAAATTAGCCTCTTTTTTTTAAGTTGACTCTTTAAATTTTCTTTTCAGATATGCATGCATAGTTTAATAGGGCCTGTTGGCCCAAAATATAGAGCCCAACGTTATGATTTATCTTCAATAATATCAACTCGAACCAAAATTTTTGGGCTTTGCAGTCTATTTTTTCGAGACATTGAGACTTGATTAAGCTTTATATGGTGCAACCGAAAAGGATTTCAGAAAATCTCAACTTTTTCCTTTCTTTTTGGCACTATAATACAAAAAATTAGCTTCATAATAACCCCCAAAAAGAATGCCCAACCAAAGACGAGTTAGAAATGGCTTAGACTCATTTTTTTACTTCCCCACATACTCTCTTTCTCTACTCTTCTACCAAAACCAAATTCTCTTACCCTTTGTGTATCTCTCTTTCAATTGTTAAGAAAGACACAAAAAACTGTACACGAATACGGCTACTACCCGAAATTAGATCAAGACAAGAATAAAACGGAATCCAATCGTTTCAAGCCCCAAAAAAAAACAAAACAACCTTGAGCTTTACTGCTCCATACTGTCCTCGGGTTTACTCACGGCTCTCGGTGCAGGCACTGTCTTTCTCAACATAGATGTTCCATGAAAGACCATCACCGAGAAGTCTTTTCTGTATTCATTCACCTATTAACACCCACAAAGACAGTGTAGTGTGTGTATCAGAGATGGTATAAGTTTATTATTGACCAGCTTTAAAGATATATATACCTCCTCTTCGGTCATCTTCGTGAATCCAAATTTGTCAGTCCATATGGATTTCGCTTCTTCTGCTGCTGGTAGCACGAGATGTTTCACGTCAAGGAACCCCAGTAGCCTCTGTATGCAAGCAAACAGGCATTGGAAGTAACCCTACAGCAATAAAGAACATCAAATTCTCAAAACTCTCGGAAAAAAAGAGCAATCACAAGCACTTCATCTCATACAAATCAGATCATAATGCATGGGACGTCTGGTTCCAGATCAAAAACTAATTACCTGCCCTTGACAATCTTTGCTGGTAGCAACCAGAGGGAGTTCCGCAAGTTCTGACCCGAAAATCCTAAAGATTCCCACTGAAACAATCACTTCACTGCACAAGCGAGAAAAACAAAAACAAAAATTTAAAAGATGAAACACGCGTTAAAAAAAATAGAGTAGAATGGAAGTGGAAAATCTTACTCCACAGTCAACATGGTGCAGTACATGCCACTGAAATCTTGGCCCTTTGCTTTCCTTCTGTTCAACAACCAAATTGATTCAATCAGCTTAATGGGTTTCATGAGCGCGCAGTCTAATGCACTCCGACTGATTGAAGATACAGCAGTTGCACTTACCCGTACACCATGGCTGGTATGAGATCTCCCCTGGTTCCAGATTCACTGATAGGATCAAACCGCTCCTAAAGCATACCATGGTAAACAAGGGACAAACAGAGTTAAAACTTCATTAAGTATACAAGGGACAAACAGCACAAAGGACCGAAGAGTTTCAAATGTAGTCTGGAATTACATGGAGGATAGAAACTGCCTTTGCAAGCAGAATTTTTGTATCATCCGAAGAGGTCAACTTCCCACTAAGTACCCTCCATCTTATGTCTGGATTGGTGTTGTCATCTGGACAGCTTTCTTCATTAGGTTTTTGCTTCTTCCTTATAAAATTCAGAAGAAGATTGGTACTAAGCTTCTCTTCTCCGTGAGCTATCAGATTGTCCAATGAAGTGTTGATCTTTTTGCAACCAAGGGAACAGAACCATTGTTCTTCAGGTAGGTCCTGTTAAGACATAAATAAGAGACAGAAGGATACTAAGTTTCGCGATAAAATAAAGAGAGAAAGAAAGAGCCAGGTAGCGCACCTTGAGATCAGCAATGTTATGTTCTTTCAAACAGCCAACATGGAATTCCTTTTCACACTGAGGAGAAAACATAGAACCGAAAAATGGTGAAAACTAGACGCAGATTTAAGATGCAAAAGGTCCAATACAGCAATGGCCAACAAGATACCTGGTCACAGATAATCACAGTGCGAGAATTAAAACCCATCCTGCTGAAACTATGACCTCTGCAACAGCAAAGAAAATTAAGTAGGGTCAAGACATATTTTAGTTCCTTTAAGAAGAATCAGAATAAATTAGAAACATGAAAAAAACCAGAATAAAACATTAGCCAGGAAAGACCTCACTAAACTACAGCATCACAATCTTTTACGAGGTTGTTACAGAAAATTAGGTAATTCATTAATGTGACACCAGGACAATTGAAATAAAAGAAAAGCTTGATATTAACCTGCATAACACGCATACACTTGGGAGCTCACTTCCAAGGGAGCTGACAATTCGAATGCATCTTTTGGTTATCTGATCAATTGCATCAACTCCATGAACTCTCCCAGCTGCAATGGCGTTGAGATTTCTATCCACGAACTTCTCTCTCTCAACCATATTCACACAGTATTTGCAGGACCACCTCTCAGTCGGAAGGCTTGGTAGAGAAGCACATACTAGATAAAATCAAAACAAAACAGAAAGGTAAGCTCAATCAAGTTGATGCTCCAACAACTTTTTAGAAGTAGCAATAGATGGATTCCAACAAAGAAACATGGAAAATTGCAAAAACCAAACCTATATGATATGATCTTGGACAGGTATCACAACACAAAAGGTCCCCCCCATCCTTACAGATACTGCAAAGGTCATCATTTTCATGGATGGAAAACCGCTGGTCCATTGATAGTACTACTGATAGTTCATGGAGAGATACCCCATTGGTTGTATAAATGTGCTGAAACCTGATCATCAAAAGAAGAGAACTAGTTATTTCAACAGATTTTCTGTGAATCACACAATCGATGATCTTAAGGATCCACGACTTTTACTACTAATAAGTCTATACTTAGCATATCAAACTACCCAAGGTTAATTGTGTTTATTTTTTGCTCTCTTTCTATACAGTACATCCATAGAGAAAAGGAAGAATGGTTCTGGTTTCCGATTT
The DNA here is from genome assembly GCA_900406555.1 of Pseudoturritis turrita. NCBI lineage: Eukaryota > Viridiplantae > Streptophyta > Magnoliopsida > Brassicales > Brassicaceae > Pseudoturritis > Pseudoturritis turrita. Next base: position 138,163 of record OVBL01000459.1, on the reverse strand, counting down.
TCAAGGAGAGTGGGAGTAGCTTATCAGAATCTTCAGCCCCTTGTATTTCCAGCAAATTATTATATAAAGTGGCCAAGCAATGAAGAAAAAACAACCATGAAGAAAAAAACCAAGCAACCATGAAGACAAAAATAACCATGAAGAAAAAAACCAAGCAGTGGATCAGGTACAGATCAGGTATAGTTTGATTATATCAGAATAGTGCGGACAAAAACAACCATGAAGAAAAAAACCAAGCAGTGGATCAGGTACAGACCCATTACTACTACGGCATAAATATGGAAATAATTGAAGTAACTTACGGCTTCCGACGACTTCCACAGCCAGCATGGGCCTCAAACAATGATGGACTGACCTGGTTCCATATACAATAAAGGCTGATTCAGAGCCCTATACTTAATGCCAGGAAAATAACTTGACGTTAAGTAGAGCTTACCACTTTGTTGCAACAAGAACAATGTATCCCAAATCCCTTCTTGTAGCCAACAAGCAATTTCTGCACAATGACCCAAAAGGTTGGAGTAGGCAAAGTTACAAGAACAAGTGGAAAAAAACCATTTGTCCAAATCTAACCTGTCCAGCAACAAAATAACCCACTTCGGTCCCATCTGGCAGTATATCATCCTCAAAAACAAGTTTGTGAAGCCGCAGATCCCTTTCAAAATGAAAAAAGATAAGACTGATAACTAATGCAAGTATTACAGTCAGGAAAGAAAACAATCTAGCACTAGACCATAGATACATTGGATAAGTGCAGTCACATCTAACAACACTACTCACTTTCTGGTTAGTTTCCCCTGGCTGTTGCTTTTGATTGAGCTGGCTTTTGACTCAATCAGGATAGTTCCTGGAACCACATCTGGCTCAGGTGACCTGTAGAACCCCAACATAAATTTAGCAGAACCAATAATTTAAGCACAACAAAATATGGCACATTACTGAAGACTATATGGCACATTTCCAATATTACGTTCTCATCAAATCATTTTTCAGAATGAGAAATGACAAATTGCGAGCCAATACTAATCTAAAGGCATCAAAAACACAAAATACCACTAAAAAGCATAGCAACCACATAGTTGGTGCATCCATATAACAACAATACTCACTTTCTTGTTGGTTGTTCTCGCCTGTTACTTCGGCCAGGACTGGATATTGACCTACTAAGGATAGTTTTTGGAACAACACTTGGCTTAGACGCTCTGTAAAAAATTGACAGATTTAGAATCAATCAAAAAGTCAACAGATTTAGTGGTATATCTAGTGGTGTATTATACGTGCAAATCCAAAAATAAAGTTGTGTATTAGTACTTGCAGCATTCGACATAAACATACATATAATAGAGGAATATACAGCTCATAATCCATGTTACATAATCAGAAAATCATTTTCCAGAATAAAATCTGCTACTTTTTCATTTTACCTTCCACCTAGTCTGAAAAACTAACTGAACAGGGTAACTGTATGTTCATCTTACTTTCATATAATTCAACTGCAAAGAGAAAGATGAGCCATACCCCTTAAGAGCATCATTTGCTTTAGAAGGACTGGTATGGAGTTTTGGCCCCTTTCCCTCTAAACACGGTTTGCACAAAACTAATGCCTTTGTATCACAAGGCTCAACCATTGGACCTGCAATCAATTAGATGTAACAAGTCTGAATTCTATAAAAAGAGAAAACACATGTGAAAACAGTCATTATAGTGTTGCACAAACCAATGAACCAATCAGAAACCTTGGCAATTGAAACACAGGCTAGATTTCTTTAAAGCTGGTCCAACTACCACGCGAAGTTTTTCTTCCAGTATAGGCAAGGGAGTTTCCTTGCATGCATTCATGACATCACGGAGTGTGAATCCAGACTCCAGTAAGATATATTCAGGTGGGCGCTTGTTTGTGCTAGAAGCGTGCTGCTCATACACGGCAGGGCTCACCACCTGTGGTAATGAAATTTAAAAAGTTACATCAACCTGCTAGCATTTCGCAGAACCAGTTACAAGACCTTAAAAACAGTAGATATCACTAACTTGAGTTCCTTTGCAGGCACAACAAAAGCACAAAACACCTGATCCTTTTATTACTCCTTTAAGCCCTCTAGTCCCTGCCTCTCTCATCTACGAGAAGATGGTGACATACACATCAGCTATATAAATTCTGCTTTTACATGAATGGTTAAAAAAGTCATCATATACCTTAGCACCTCGAAGATAATACACAGTTAATCCCTCAAGTATTCTAGAATCGAAAATTTCTTTCAGCTTTGCTGGGAAATTCCTTAAAAATTTCTTGGGCCTTCCACGCTTGAGGTGCGTTGTAACTGAAGGACTTTGAACATCATCAATTTCAACATCATTGGCATGCACATCTACCTTGCCCAAGTCTGCTGGCTCGGTATTATTTTCCAAACCAGGATTGTCTGAATCACTTTCTTGTTTGACTAATGACCTAGTAAACCTCCTCAAAGGCTTATCTACTGTATCATTCACTTCCTTCTTATCAACACATCGAGTATGGCCACTCATCTGTGCTGATCCACTTGGATGCCCAACGCATGGATCCGCGCTATTTTGCTCATGAAGCTCCTCCTCCCTCCCATATGCCACTGAACTAGAAGCATCAACACACTTATCTTCGCTATATTTAGCGTCCCTTTCTGGATTTATATGATCTTCATCACCATCAGCCTCAAATTTGTTATCCTCAGGCTTCAACATGGACCGGGTCAACCTTCTACAGGGTTTATCATTGCCCAAACCCCTTTCCAACTTAACATGGCATGATCTGGAAGCCAGTTTTGCTAACTCGCTAAAATCCGCAGGACATGCCACAACTATTTCTCGGCCAATAATAACGTTGTCTCCCCCAATCGCAATCGAACTATCTTTTTCAGCCTCTTTAACTTTCGGTGAACTATCCTCAGGTTGCTCCATTGAGTGATCCTCATTCATCGCCACATTATCGTACCCATTGTCAATCTCCACACACTTACCATTCTCAATCTTCTCTTCTTGTTCCTCATCTTTAATCTCAGATTCAACCAAAGCAGAGTCACTAAACAACCCCTTTGCTTCATCAATATCAACAACGTCACTCTTACCTTCATCTTCATCTAAAGCAGAACCTACAGTATCAGACATTACAACATTCTCATCTTCCTCAGCTTTAGTAAGACGCATCTTCTTAATCACAGGTTTCAAACCAGAACGACTTATGGGTTTCTTAGCATCCGTACTTCTCGAGTCACCATTCAAGTTTTTGCTCGCCCGGGTCCGACCAAGAGACTCGCCTCCACAGATCTCAGACTGGGATTTCAATACAAATTGCAACTCCCTTTTACACCCAGTGCGAACCTGTGAAACAACCACAAACTCGCCAGTGGCCGTACCTTTCGCCATCGATTTAAGGGAGACCAAAGCGAAACCTTTAAGAATCCCCTCACTTCTTCGCAAAGATCAATGTCGAATCTCCGGAAAACCTACAAAGCGCATCGATGTGTTCATAAGCATGTACGGTAAGGAAAAACTGCGATTCCAGGAACAATTTAGGGTTTCCCTTATCCAAAAAAGAAGAAGATGAAGAAATTAGGGTTTCGCAGTTTCACCACAAGAAGGGAGAGAGAGGAGTTGAAAAGCTGTCTTGGTTTTCTGGCAAGGAGAAAATAGACTCGGAGAAAGACTTCTTGTCTCTAATTTATGTTTTTTTTTTTTCAAAATCCCTCTAATTATTAAATACGGGATAATATTAACAAGGTTCTTTAAAAATATATACCCTTAACATCATCGTTATGATTATATATGAGAAGCAATATTGCTTAGGTCGTCTTCGGAATTATTCTTACATATTTTATTATGACATGTCACTTTAATCAATTTACATAAAATTTCATCAAATTAAGATGTTATGCCGCTAAATTTCATCAAATTACGATGTTATTCTTACATATTCTGGCTTGTTGTAAATCTTTCGGTGTGGCGGAGATCAATCACGGATCTCTTCGTCATTACTGATGGGATCCAATCGGATATGTTGTATGGATGTGGTACATTGATCACCACATTTATGGAAACTTAATATTCTCTGGTGTGTAGGAAGTTCGTATATGTTGATTGTCAATCATTTGGAGAAAATCTCGTGATTGAGATGATACAAATCAATATGGCGATTCCTCCTCTAATTACGAGATCATTCGGAAATAGATGGAGGAGGCCTATATATCAACACCATCAGAAAGTTTGGTCTGAACACACGCTCTCTCGATTTTGCTATTACCTCAGGTTGATTGCAGGGTGTTTTCTCATAGATTTCGACTCGCTTTACTCTATTACTCTTCTTCAAATGTCTTACCTGGAAAAATTGGTGGCTCCGAACCAGGCGAAGAAACGTTTGAATCCTATCAAACTACCACCCTTTAACAATTCGGAGATCTTGAAGTGCTTTGAGTGTACATTGGTAAGCGGGTTCTGACATGGAGGTTCAGGAACAACGAGTGAAGGCTTTGATGGGTTTTCTTCCGACCGTGTGGAAGTGTGAGGACCGAGTCCAAGGGCTGGAGATGGAAAGAGGACGATTTCACTTTCGATTCAAAGAGGAAACTTTCCTACATGCGGTATTAGACAACCGTCTGTATCATTTTGATGGCTGGATGAACGCCATCGAGAGATGAGTTCCAACTGTCTGCGTAGATTTTCGGCAACAATCCCTTTCTGGGTCAAAATTGTGGGCCTCCCAGACCACTATTGTGTGGAGCTGCCAGTGAAAAGTATAGGCGAAGCATTGGGAGAGCTTGTTGATTGGGAGATTACTATACCGGAGCCACGAGTCAGGGTGGTGCTAGAATGTGACTTACCACTGGTTTTCCAGAGGGAGATTGAGTCTGATACCGGTGAGCTTATAACGGTGACTTTCGAGTATGCGAAGGTACATCGTTATTGCAAACGGTGTTTCTGTCTCTCATGATAGAAAATTATGTCCAGATCGTGTGGTGCCTCACCACAATCACATGGGACCGTACCATAGGCATGAAGAGGATGATGATAGAAGACAGAAACAGACACCTAAGGATCAGGTTCCGGATGCAGGTCATCCTCGGAATGGAAAATAAACAGAGGACAGTAAGATGGACTCCATCTCGACCTCAAAGAAGAAACGAGTCCGTCACGAGCTTTTTCTGAGTTAGGAGAAGCTCGTGAGGCATATATTGGGAAACAAGTACTTATAGAATCATCGAAAGAGTGGGTACGCAAATCTTTCGGGAAGGAAGAGGATCGGGAGGGAGTGGAGTCTTTGAGGACTACGATTGCGACTGAGAAGATCCTCTACGACTTAAGGTAAGTTCACAGGAAAAGCGGAGACCAACGGTGGCGAATACAGTCCATCAAACGGCCTCATGGTATCGATCTACGGAGGAGAAAGCCATGTTTGCGAACCAAATTTATGCACAAAACCATCTCTGGGAGCAATCTGATGATGTACAGAAATCAGGCAGGAGCTACCTAGCAATGAAACAAGGGTGACTCATCGGACCGATACGCTGCAAATCAGAGCAGGCAGAGGTAAGGTTGAGAGCCCAAGAGTTTTTTTCTCACCAAGAACTGGGCCCCAACGATGAGACAGAAGTTGTTGGGCCAAAGAGGAGGAAGGCCCAAGATGAAGAGGTGGGCCAAAACGTGTTTCTGGGAGCAGAGGAAATTATTTCCCCTTTAAAGGAATTTGTTGTGGGCCCCCAGATTGGCAAACGTGATGGGCCACGGGATGGGCCTAGAAAATTTACAAGGGACCCACGGAGGATAGAGCAGAGGAATAGCAAGTTCCTCGGGGTACGGAAGAAAATTGAGCATAGTCCATTCCGGGGTAGTCGAATTAACAAACAAGTGGCCTTAGCGATGGGGGATTAAGTCAAAGGATCTGCAGCTTTGTCTGGTGTTTCTCAACCGTCATCCTCGAAGACAGTCCCTGATGAAGGGAAAATTTTGAAGGATTTTAAAGATCCGGTGGTTAAAGAGAAACCACCGGCGGTTGCTTAAATGATATTAATTTGGAACTGCCAAGGAGCAGGAAGCTTTTTGACAGTTCGCCGATTGCGAGAATTCTGTAAGAAAATATTCCCGGGGATGCTCTTTCTCATGGAAACTAAACGCGATCACCTTTTTCTTCAAGATTTGCAAGTCCATTTAGGGTATGATTTTCTCTTTACAGTTGACCTGTGTGGTCTTAGTGGCGGCTTAGCCCTTATGGCTTTAGCTGAATTTCAAGTTCAAGTTATTTTTTCCAATAAAAATATTATCGATGCAATGGCTACCATTCAAAGTAATAAAGTTTTTCTATCGTTTGTTTATGGGAAACATGTTGTTTCTAATCGGAACCTGGTATGGGAACGTCTTAGCCGTATTAGTACTACTCGATTTGTCATGTGGCTCATGACGAGGGACTTTAATGAAATAACCTGTCATCATGAGAAAACAGGAGGACGAACCAGGCCGGAAAACTCGTTCTTTGATTTCTTACTTATGCGACAAAGCTGCGGCATGGTGGATTTCCCGTACACGGGTAACTACTTCTCATGGGTGGGAAGGAGAGGGAAAAATATTATTACGTGCCGCCTAGATCGGTCAATGTGGAGTATCTACGTTTTATGGGGTCTGACCATCGACCAATCTTAACGTACATCCTCGCAAAAAAATGGTTGGAACAAAAAAGTTTCGTTTTGATAAATGATGACTTGTCTAAGCCAAATTTTGAACAAATTGTTAGAGAAGGGTGGTCAACGGTCAGAAACATCACAGAGCCAACGTTGGGAGATCGTATTGCCAACTATGGGGCTTGGATCTCTTGCTGGCGAAAGAAAGACCAAATTAGCTCAGTCGAGGTTATTGAGGGAGTTAAAACTCGCTTGAGGAAGCTCAAAGTAGTGATCTAACTTCTATAGAGGAGATCACAGTTCTACAGGACCAACTTCGGGCCGCCTTAGTCGGAGAAGAGTCTTATTGGCAACAAAAGAGTCGGGTTACCTGGCTACAGGAAGTGGACCAAAATATAAAATTCTTTCATGGTTTGACCAAACAACGAAGGGCTCAGAATAGGATTATTGGTATTTTAAATGAAGTTGGGGACTAGACGGAAGAGGAGGAGGAGATTGAAAAAACATACATCGAATATTTTCAAGAGATTTTCTCGTCCTCCCCAGTATCAAACCTTGAGACATCTTTAGAGCATGCACAGAGTTCAGTAACTCCGGAGATAAATGCCTCCCTGCTCCGAGAGTTGTCTGCCTCGGAGGTTAAGACCGCCATTTTTTCCATCCACCCAGAAAAAGCTCCGGGCCCGGATGGAATAACATAGTTGTTTTACCAAAAATTATGGCATATTATTGGCACACAAGTGGTGGAGATGGTTCAAAATTTCATGACTTCAGGGATGATAGATCCAAAGAGCAATGAGGTCAATATTTGTTTGATCCCAAAAACAGAAAGACCTCGAAGAATAAAGGAGTTGCGTAAAATGGGCTTTGCGGAATCATGGATAGCATGGAATATGTCGTGTGTCAACTCAGTATCCTATAAAGTCCTATTGAACGGGGAACCAAAGTTGCTATAACTCCATCCAGAGGTCTACGACAAGGAGACCCTCTCTCGCCGTATTTTTTTTATCCTATGTACTTTATCGCAAATCTTAGGGAAGCAGAAAGAGTTGGGAGTATCATGGGAATCAAAGTGGCCCCAGCCGCCTCACCTATATCTCATCTTCTCTTTGTGAACGATAGTTTGTTCTTCTGTCAAGCTATAATAGCTCAATGTGACATTATCCTTCAAATCCTCAATAAATATGGTAATGTGTCATGACAAAGAATAAATTTCGATAAATCAGCTATCACCTTCGAAAAAGGATACCAGACGAGACTAAAACAGAGCTTAAAATGAAGATGATCATTCCAACTGAAGGGGGGGGTGCAGAGAAGTATCTAGGGGTTCCAGAAAAATTGCAAGGATCAAAAGCACAGGTCTTCGCTTATGTGCAAGAGAGGCTAAATCACAGTATTAATGGATGGTCGGCTAAATTCCTTTCCAAAGGAGGGAAGGAAGTAATGATAAAATCAGTAGCACAAGCTATTCCGACATATGTGATGTCATGCTTTCTCATACCAAAGCGACTATACCATACACTTACGAGTGCGGTAGCTAACTTCTGGTGGCGTACCAAAAGTAACTCGAGAGGTATGCATTGGGTGGCGTGGAAGAAGTTGTGTCTTCCTAAGAAAGAGGGGGGGGTATTGGTTCAAGTCTTTCGAAAAGTTTAATCATGCTTTATTGGCAAAACAGCTCTGGCGACTTCACCAATATCCACACTCCTTAGCATCAAGGGTCCTCAAAGGGAAATACTTCCAATACTCACACCCTTTTGACGCAAAGAAACCATATCGGCCTTCCTATGGCTGGAAGAGTATATGGACGGCTAAATTTTTGGTTGATAAAGGTGCTAGACGCATAATTGGTAGTGGTTGCCAAATGTTAGTGTGGAAGGAGAAATAGATTCCGGATCGACATCCCTGGGCGCGTAGAAGTTCCCTCCCGTCCCCTAACCCATACCTGAGGGTAACATATCTTATAGATAACCATACCAAAACATGGAATGTGGCACGACTCCGAGAGTCGGTAGTTCCGAAAGATATCATGTTGATATTAAGTATATGGCCTGCAGCGAATATGGCCAATAATGGCTTTTGTTGGCATTATACGAATTCAAGACTGTACACAGTTAAGTCAGGGTATGAAGTGGCTAGATGAAACCTTGATGCTGAGATGCAGTTTCTTCTTCAACAACCATCGATAAACCCCCTCAAGGATAAGGTGTGGAAACTTGCAACAACCAACAAGATCCGCCATTTCTTATGGTAAACTCTCTCTCTAGAGCTGTGGCGGTCAATGAACGCCTTGCTCACATACATTTACAGGTAGACAGATGCTGCCCACGATGTGTACATGAGGAGGAAACAATTAACCAACACTCCAATGCTGGGCGCTGTCAAATATCCCAATTCCCAGAGTGTTTTCATTTCAGAGAGTCTCTAAGGGAATATGAATTACCTTTTATCCTGGGTACCTAATCGGACGGATTTTGAGGAATATGTTCGAACCTTTCTGTGAATTCTATGGTACATCTGGAAAGCAAGAAATGATAAGCTGTTCAATAACATAGATATATGTCCACTCGATATCATCACCCTTGCTAGGAAAGAAGCAGCAGAATAGTACTTAGCTAATGCTCCCATGGAAGATAAAGCTAATATGAAGGACCTGAATCAACCACAAGAGACGCCTAGTGCAATTTTCTCATGTTTTCTTGATGGTTCATGGAAGGAAGGGGAACCCACGAGTGGGATAGGGTGGGTGTTGGAACTACAGGATGGCACTACCGATCTGATCGGAATCAAAGGAATGCGACGGACCATGTCCCTACTTCATACGGAGATACATGGTCTACTTTGGGCTATGACTAGTTTGACGAAGAAACAATGCTACTGTTTTCTATTTGTGACTGACTCTAAAGAGTTGTCCCTCATGGTGCACCACCCGAAGGAGTGGACAAACTTCCAACCGGAGTTAGAAGAATTTAAAGAATTAAGGAATTTGTTCCCAGACTTTACACTTGTCCATCAATCCCGAGACAAAATATCAAAGCGGACCTACTCGCTAATAATGCGCGCTTACGAAATACAGTTTTCTGTACTATTGTCACTTATATTCCTTATTGGTTGTTAGATACACATAATATATTCGGATGATCAATAAATAAAGTGTGTATGTGACAAAAAAAGACGATATGATGGATTTACAAAAACACAACACAATCGAAGCGAACAATAATATAACCGACACTATTTTTCTCGAACATCCGTTTGCAAATGTTTGTTTTTCTTCTCTTTTATTTACCGAAATTCTTCTTTACTTCTCTAATGTCCCTTTACTATTAATAACTAAAAAGGACTAATTGGGGCTTCTCAAGCTAGCCATATCAGCAAAAAAAACTCTAAAATGATGCCACGTCAGCTCGGTTTACAGTGTAAAAACTCTATCCACACGAAGCCACGTCATCGTTTTGTCCACACGTTTTTTAAATATGCCAGGCCCATTAACATTCAAACCTACAAATTGAAGCACACCATGAGGCCCGCTTAATAATGGTGAGATTTCTTTCTTCATTGTTCTTCGTACGTTCATTTTTCTTCCTACCAGATTGTTCATCGTCACATTAGAGGACAACTCTAGAATTAGCAATAAAATACACATCTTTAATACTCTCGCTCAGATCTCAATTTAACTTTTTACCAATTCCCAGGAATCGAATCAGAGATCCCATTAATGGTCCCCATGATGTTCTCTGCAATCTCCTTCTTTCCCATCGACGATTTCCCTACCTTTGTAAGACCCCAACTACCTCCCCCCCCCCCCCCCCCCCCCAACGAAAAACAAAACCGAATCAGAAGCTTTTTCGACCTGCTCTCTCCAATTAACATGTCTCAGGTTCATCGCAACCGGAATTTTCTTCTTCTTGATGGTCTCTTTGTGTGAGTTATGAAGTGGAACTGTTTCCCAACAATTCAAGGGAAAGAAGCCCAAAACAAATTATACCCAATAACGGATACTTTACTTTCAAGACAAAGCCTAAAACAAATTCACACCATCCCAAAAGAGAAGCCCTTTTTTCGCGTAAATCTCGATCATCATCTTCCTCCCCTCTACCTAAGAACGATTCTTCTTACGAATCCTAGAAAAATCAAACACCGTTACCACTTTGTTGTTTATTGTTAACGATTCCTCTTACAACCTTAAGAAATTATATCACCGTTACCACTTCTTTATCTTTATTGTCCACTAACTCATTCTAGTTCAATGGTTTTAATGGCCACTATCCTCTCATTATCACCTTCCACTCTGCCGCTTATAAAACGAAACCGTAGATACATCCCTCTCTCCAGCTACACCAACAACCTTGCAAACAGACTCGAGAGAAACGAAGGCGAGATCTGTAATGAAGAAGTCTTAGCCTGGCTAATTCACTTCTGGGAAGCCCGAAATCTTAAAAAAGGGAACTCGCTCATGGCTGTTCAACTACTTCTCATCGATTCAAAGATATGCCTGCGATAGCCTTTCTGTATACACTTTTTAAACACAACCTTCTTTCCAATCGCAATTATTACAGTGTAGCACAATTCAAGGATTCATCTCTGCAAACCGGCTATTCTGTTACGAAGAGGACTTGAAGGTGAATTCTGTTTATAAGTTGAAAAAGTTCATGATCAAACCCTACAAAACACGTTATAAGGTATCCAACAACAAATACAGCATCTGTTTCACCGACAATACGACAATGGTTAAGGTCGCTGAGAGAGCCAACAATATTTATCACCAAAAGTTCAGACTACGCCATTGTTGACATCGAGACCGACCTCTTTGGTAAGCAAATCCCTAACCTACTTTAAAAACTTGCAAAACACATTACTATTACTCCTTCCGATTTTGCATATTGTATATGTCACTAGACACATTCGCCACATAAGTGGAGACAAACTTCATACCCATACATTATAGAACAACCCAATCGAAGTTGTGGGCAACAGAGTAAAAGATAGAGTATTCTTGCACCTACTTATGAAAGAGTAATATAATGGATCAACTTTAGTTTAAGACCGACAAGCCGATTTCAATATAATGCCCATTGACCTTTTTATTTAACTTTTCAAAACATCGGTGAAACTGTTTGCGTTTACCTCTAAAGAAACATTGCTATAAATTTCCGAGAAAGGTGGAACAAAAGTGCACTTCAACCAGTTGTCCTTCTTATCACCACCGTCAACCCAAAGACACTTGGAGGCAACCATTTTCATCCACACTCTCCATATACTCTTCACTATATATTTTAAATATAAACTCCTCCCATATGTTCATACCCTTCCTAGGTGCTACCCTGAGCTATACATCATCTACTCGACTTTTCTTTGACACATACATTACTCAAACAAAAGATTTCATGACATGGTATACATCACAATCCCCTTGAATTACCACACTAGAATATAATATACATATCTTATTTGGATATATGCATGGTGCAGCTTAGCTGTAGGCACGGTACCAACTATCACCAGCTCCACCTCTACTATTACGAAATTAGAGACATTAACTGTAAATGAGATCCACCAGTTCCTACAGAATGAAAACCCTCAGGTAACATGCCATTCCAATTTAAAATAAACATTAGTTGTGAATATCATTTTATGAATGCAACCTATCAAAAACAGTAGGAGAGTTTGGACAATGGCGCCTAAATTTTCAATTATTCTACTCTTTACTTTGTCTCTATAGATTACCTACCATTCTAATACTACTTCATTACATTAAACAGATTGCTAGCTTCTACTGCTTTGCTACAATTGTCGACGTACTAGAACAATATGGATGGAACTACATCTCATGTAGTACCTGTAACACGAAACTTGGAAAGTCTGAAATGTCATTGTATTGCACCACCTGCAAAAAAACCAACAACATCGGCCTCCTTAGGGTTTTTTTCCCACCAACCAATGATAACCAGCTTGCTCATTAACGTCATCTAACATTAAGAACTTCACAATTATAAGAACATATCCTTTGAATATTCAGGTACCGTTTCGAGATTACAGTCTGTGATAAAAACAAACATGTCGCAACCTTTGTTCTCTTCACAGTGATGGTATCAATCTTGATGGAAGAAGAGCCGCTGAGGTTTTAAATGACTCCACTGAGGTATAATTGTTCAAGATGATTTCTCACCATTTTCATCCATAATATCACAAAAACTATTGCATCTTCTGCCCAGGTTGCCTCCAATAATCAATGTGAAGGAATGAACACTCATGTCCCTGAGTGTCTCAAAAATATCATTGGCCGCACATGCAAATTCCAGATCAAGGTCACATTATACAACTTTGGTGCTACTCGCAAAACTTTCACAGTGTCCCGCATAGTTGACGAGGAGGTGGAAATGAAATCAGTGGAAGAAAATTTGAATGTAAATGATGTCAAGGAGAAGGATCACACTACAGCTGCAAACCCAACGCCAGACTTGGAGTCCAACACTTCCGAGTCGGTAGAGTTCACTGTCAAAAAGAAAGAGAAGCGTGGCCGTCAAAACTCTGACACCAACGATGTCAAGGTGAAGATTGATCTCATAGTTGGGGATCCAATAGCAAACATGGAGTCAGCCTCCTCCCAAGACATCGAGTCCACTGCTAAAAAAGGAAGACAAGCATCCCCGTCTCTAAAACTAAATGCAACCATCTCTCATCTTCATTTTCAATGTTTTTTTGTTTAACTTTGCGCTTTTAAGTACTTTACTGTGATGACATTCCCATAATGGTCACCATGAATTCCACTACCATCCTATTAGGGCCACTATCATTTTAATAAATTTGCTCCATTCAACGTTATAGTAAGAAGATTTAAATAAGGGTACAAAATTTTGACATCTGCACATATCACCTTCTATTCGATAAACTACTTATGGTGGTATAAAAAATGAAAGTATACGTTTATGTTTACAACAAACAAAGTTTTTCAAACGTTTTTACCAATTTTATGAACATACAAATTTTAAAAACGTTTCTACCAATCATATCGAAATTTCTGAAAGATTGATAGCATATATGTTTCGATTCCTCCTTTAACTTCGGTTTACAAAAAGAATTCAAAGATCGTCAAACTCATTAAGATATATGTGTATATTCATAATATCCTCCAACCCGTTTAAAAAAGATCTTCTACCTTTGTTTTTGAAAACGAAAATTGCATTACCACTGCAAGAAAACTGTGAAATAACCACCACTTTTTTGGTGGTTAAACCCAAAATCGATGGCTAAAATAAAATTAGCTACCGTTGGCCACCAAAAATTTGTGATGCGGATCGATGAAAGCCAAATCAGTTCGGTCGCCAAACGGTAGCTAAATAGCCATCATCTTGCAATGACACATTTCGGTGGCTAAATTAGCTACCAATTTGCAACCAATGATTCAGTGGTGCTTAGCGACGAATATAGCCACTGAAATATCGTGGCCTTGGGGCTACGAATATAGCTACCGAAATATTAGTGGCCATTAATATGCAGCTATCGTTTAGCCTCTTAAACATTAGTAGTTAGTAGAAACCGACTTAGTCACTATATGTCTGTAGTGATTTGGCTATAGATTTGATAACTGATATATTAGTGGTTATTACATTATTGCCACTATTTGGCTACTACATTATCGGTAGTCTGTAGCTACCATATTTGCCACCATTTATATAGTGGATAATGGCTACCAAAATAATGGCCACCGAATTGTAGCTACCAATAATAGCAACTAGTTTAACAACAAAAGATTAGTAGCCATGTTATATTATTAAAAATTAATATAATTTTGATTTTAATTATTCTATAATCATTAATTTTAAATTAGAACTAAAATATAAATTACTAAAAATAAATAGCATAATTAAAATTAAAATAAATAACCAAATTGTTCAAAACACATAATCCAAAATTAGAGAGACATTACAATCACAAAATAGATTACTCAAGTAGAAATATTATAGTCATCAGTGCTCAAATCCACATCTCTATCCATTGGCTCGGGTATTGTCCATGAACCTCTTCTACTAAGAGACAAAATGAGTTGGTTTAGTGATGCTTGAAGCGTGTCAAATTTTCCATCAAGATTGGTAAACTTTGTGTTGAAAGAGGATGCGGTGACCTTCATTTCTTCAAACTCTGTCTCCAAGTTAAGTTCGTGTCGAGAATAAACGGACTTTGACGTCTCGCCATGATGATATCCATGGTTGACAGGAACATACTATCCAAAAAGAAAAGTAAAGATAGTTAAAATGCATATATCATAGTTATAGGTTGAGATTACCAAAACTTGTTAGAAACAGAAAAAAATAAGGCATGTTAAGATAAGAAATGTGTGTAAACTATATTGTCATAGGTTGAGATTACCAAAACATGAAATTACCAAAACCTAGAGGCTGTGTATACACATGACTTGTACGTGGCAGTGGATGACTACAAAATGCTAACCACACGTAATCATTGTTTAACTAAATAATAGAAAAATAAACACAATCATTTATGTTACCTCATATCAGAGAAATGGAAAAGACACATAAATTTTAAATGAGATAGATTGGCAAATAAATAGACAGCAAATATCTCATAAACTCTTCAATGCTTAACTAAAAAAAATATTACCTCGTAAAATGCATTGTTTATGTGCTCAGCTGTAGGCGTAGTCACATTTGACCCTGCATGGCTATCGATTTCAGGATCTACATCGGTGTTAGGAGTCGACATTTGACTTGCCAAACTTTGCACATCTACAAAAACTTTCTCTGCGTATTTGTCCACGAAAGTTCCATCAGACTTTGTGTGAGTCTTCTTAATCAACTCTAGGATTGAAGGCATTACACCATCATTAGCATCAGCCTACAAAAAACACATTCAAAAAAACCAAATTAGAAATAGAAAAACAAGAGTTTCCAATCATATATAAACATAAAACTCACCATCTCATGGACAGTTTTGTTAAATGACTTTGAGCCATTGGTGTGGACGAGCTGTCCATAGCCTTCTCGCGGAGATTTTCTAGCCTCACTACCCTATTTTGACTTCTTCTTCGCTGGAAGCAATAGCCCAATACTGAAGCATAAGATCCCAATCATCAGGATCAATAAATGCAAGCCTTTTGTTATTCGTCTTCTTTTTGCTAATGTTGTTCTTGAGCAAATCTTTAAGCTGTTCGCGTATGATTTGACCACAACATCATGATGTCCAGGTTCCCAATAATAATGTTGTTAAAAAAAAGTTAGCAAAACAAAAATCGACTTAGCAAAATAGAGAAACATAAACAAGTTGGAAACAACATGAAGGATAGAAAAATCACCGCAAACTTGGACCACCATTGCACTTGAACCTCTCGAGGAACCTTAGTTATACTACGCCATGGACCTTTGAAGTTTTGGTAAATTGATGTGACATCATTCCTGATGCAATCATCAACACTAAACCTGAAAAACAAATATTATTTAACAAAATCAAGTAAACATTTATAGAAGTATAATGTAAAATGTAAAATTAAGAATTTACCAAACATCCTTTGGTTGGTTTGGTATTTTTGGGTGCAACCGAGGCATGAGACGATGGGCTGGTGACTCCATGGTTTTATCCAAGTTCATGGGTGGTATTTTTGTTGTTGGTGATGATGCAGCTGATGCTGCGGATGCTGCAGATCCCACAGTAGCAGATGGGGTAGAGGAACGTCTTACTCGAGGCACCTTATGAGCTGGATCTGGAAGCGACTTTGAAGGATTCATGTTCGATTCTGGTTCAACCTGCAAAAAAAAATAAGCACAAACCGATACATAAGACTCAAGAACTATACGAAATACTTTATCTTCTGAAATTTAAATCAATACTTTATCTTCTGAAATCTTTCCTAATTTCCAAGTCGATACCTAAGAATCAAGAACTATACCAAATCAAATATTTTAGAGGGAGAGATCCCTAATTTCTACTTCAAATTAGGGTTCTAACATTTTTATAGCAAAGTAAGGATAAGGAAAGTAACAAAGATAAAATCGAACATTTTATTTGGTCTAGAGCTGGTCCGAACCTTCACCAACACCAGCAAGCTGAAATGAAAACCAAAAATCTGTCGAAGCACATAAACATTGAGGACAAAAGGATGATGGGTTAATGGCATATAGAGATGCTATTTACCTGATAAAGGTTTGCGTTAGAGACTTTCAGATGTTTGGCCTTTACTTCCTCTGAAACAAGAAACCAAAATTTGGACATCAAAAGAAAACAGCAACCAAAATTTAGACTAAAAGAGATCTACTAGAGTTTAGCCAAGATTTGTAACCGCGTTGTGGACAAATTCAAGCAACCATAATGGCCCTCTGTAATTGACATCGTTATTCATCTCCATAAATAGCATGAATATGTTAAATTAAATGTGTGTACACATATATGAGGTGATGGTTGAATTATAAACAACCTAAAATATTACTTACATGATCTCTGTACCAATCAGCAAATTGCTCATCTTTCGCCTGATTAATGGCATCGTCCGTAATATATGGTTGGTACAAACGCAAATATTCTTCGAACATCCTACAACGTGTATTATTTGGTTATATACAAATTAATGCTTAGATCTGCTGCAAAATATGAAGATGTAAACATAAACACCTCCCATATGGAGCAATCTCTTCACAGTTCAACAATAGAAATGTTTGAAGAACGTGAACATCTTGCTCTGAAAATAACTTTTCACGCATTTTTCACTAACACGGCCGATGGGTTGGAACATGCTCGAAATATCTGGATATGTATAGATCATTTGAATTCTGCCATCGTATGCACGTCTACATTCCTCACGTCCTCTAACGATTACATTAGGCGCAAAATAATGCGCTTGTAAATAAGAGATTTATTCGTTCACACACTCTGCGACTATGGAACCTCCGATTCGTGCTTTGTTTTTGGCTTTTTTCTTCAAATTAATGACTAATAAACCTCTCAAATGGATACATCCACCTGTATTGTACCAGGCCTCCTAATTTAGCTTCATCGGGCAATTGAACTGGAAGATACTCCATAATATCAAAAAAGAAGGAGGAAATCTTTTCTCCAAGTTGCATATTTTAACTGCAATATTTGCTTTCATCGTGGCTACATTGTCGATCTTTAAAGACCTACCACATATATCCCGAAAGAATAGAGCAATTTCTGCATCCAAAAATTAAAACCGTAAATATATTATATTAAAAATTTCAATAAGAATATAAATATAGGTTAAATAAAATAATATATACCTGATATTGCTGTGTGTACATTTTTCGGGAGAAGCTCTGCAAATGCAATAGGTAGTAGGTTGCATTATTATCGGATCTAATCTTTTGTACATTCACTCTCTCTCATTTAGAATATTTCGTATAAAAGACATGTTGATAAACAAAAATTAGAGTGTTTTATTATAATTTTCGGACTCCCATCAATCTATGAAGTGGAGAACTTTGATTTATACTAAAAGTATGGCCACCGATGGCCACCAAAAAATTGGTGGCTATTAAGGTAATATATTTTTTACCCACTGCTCATTAATAGTAAAACAGTTGAGAAGTAAAAATTCATCTACCACGTTGACAGAAGATATTTTCGTCATCAACAAAACCGAAATAGCAACCGCATTAGCCACTGAATGTCAGTGGCTGGTATATTAAAATAACTAATAATCGAAAATTGTTGCTACTATACTATCAGTGGCAACATCGGTTGCTAAAATATCTACTAATAGAAACATTGGCTAATTGACCACATAATTCGATGGTTATATTATAAAAATAAGTAATAATAGAAAATGTCATCCACTACATTATCGGTGGCAAATTGGTTGCTAAATAGCTACATATTTGTCACTGATAGAAACGGTGCCTAAATAGCCACTGATTAGCAACTTATTAGCCACTGCCATGTCAAATTTTTTCCAGTGGCCAATTAGTGGCAAATCGGTGGCCTTTTAACGGCTACAGAGAAAAATTGGTGGGCACACTGTGGCTAATTCACAATTTTCTTGTAGTGTACTTACCTTATTACGACAATCACGCACCCATCAAAGAATTAAAAAATTGATATCTAATTTGACGGCTTCCTTATATTTAGCAATTACAGCCATGATTCAAATTATAAGTTTCCCAAATAAGAAAAATTACAGAAGGTTACCTACTAAATTATTGCACAAATATTACGTAATTAAAATAAAAAACACCCAAAACAGTATGCCACATTAAAAATCCATTAGATTTTCCACAGAGAGAACGGGGAAAAAACCTTTATGAATACAAAGCATCAACCACACATCTAAAATTCCTCCACTCCATTGCCATGTTATGAGATTCTCATTTGTGTTACGAACACATACAAGTTCATACACGTGACTTCCAATCAGGTTAATGACTTTTGAGAAATTGATCATCTTCTAGCTTTTGGAATTCGGTTCAGTTTCTATTTGTTTAACCAGTGTTTTGATTCGAGCATGTCTTCCCAATAGTGTTGTTTCCTAGAGTATCAAACTAACCCAAACCTCCACTTTTTTACTTTGTTCAGACTTGCAGTAGATTATCTTGTTCTTACCACATCAGATAAAGGTATCAAAGTATCTACACTTTTCTTCTTCTTAGGTTAGTGTTAAAATTCACAAACTTTGATCCCCTTGATTAACCAAACATTGGTTGATTGAACTAGAACTAAAGGAAGTTTAGTTTATGTTAGAAGATGATAGTTTCTACGAAATAAATTAAAGTGGATGTAGATTGAATTATAAACCCAAATTATGTTTGAACAAAGAAACGATATAAATATATCCATATGCAGATTTAAAATCCACCATTTATGTATGAAAAGAGATCGATTCAAGTTAGACTTATCACATTTTAAAAGTACTTAGCCATCATAGTTATTATTCCCATTTTTTTCCAGAAAATCCAAATTTAGAAATTGAGCAAATCTGAAAAACTTAGACAGAGTAAAGCTAAAATCAAATTCCTCAAAACAAAGGAGAGGTTTAAAAAGATATGTGTTCACAAGCAGCTAATAAATCTCAACTTCATATTGCAGGTATTAAAACCAACAATTGTAGAAGACGGAAAACAATCTCATCCTACGGAAATGGGAGAAGGTAAACAGAGAAAGAGAAAACGTGGACATGAAGACTATACATGCAATATATATGCCTCTCTCGACCCTAACTCTATATTACATAATATAGTTGTGCGGAAAATCCAATATTTTTAATGTTAAAAGTGTCTAAAAATCTTTCCCAACGGATCTGGAAGATGGAGTACAACCAAACTCCACACTCATCTACTATCATTGTAAGTTTTTTATTCCACATCGACTATATCGGCTAATAAAATCCCACACACATATTAACAACAACAAAATATATACCCTAACAAAGAATGTATTTTTCTCTAGTAGGTGGTTGTACTAGATGTTCCATACACATATTGTGCATTTTATTGACATTGTTCTTAAATTTGATTTTAAAAATTAAATAATTGAAATTATTTACACAGTATATTGTAAAAGAGCTCAGTCCATGGGAAAAGTCATAATGCTTTCCAAAAGATGGAAGACACAAACCGTCCAACCAGATAATACAACGATAATCTCGACCTCAACGAGCCAGGAACCTTCACAGCCCGAAGAGAGTACGCACGGGAAAACAACTGGGAAAAAAAGAAAAGGTATATTGTAACTGTCACACATGATTATAAATTTCGTAAACTTTTTACAGAAGCACGAACTACAAAATCATATAATGACGCATCGTAAACCAAATTAACATACATAATAATTACAGACATTTAAATTGCAAAGGCGGAAGAAAATAACCACATAAAACAAGGGCGGATTTATTCATTACTAACACCATATTTCCACTTGAAAAAACAAAAGTATATATTAAAACATTCATAATCGTCTCCTTAATTTATCAGTCCCCCAGGGAAATGATATGTAATGCTGACGGCCATTATAATATTCAGACTAAAGAGTAATGATGATACAAAATAAAAGGCTACTAAGAACATATTCCTATTATCATTACTTTGCAACAACTACATATCTCAACAATGTCTTCTACATAGTTTACCTAACAAATTTTTTCATGCAGGTGTCTCCAAGAAAGAAAATAAAAAAACACCACCACCGACTATCACCTATTATGATTGTAAGTTTCTAATAATACTTGAATGTATTACGTTTGCAACACATCATCCAGACTAATAAATGTTTCGGTCCATTCTAATCAAACACTGTTTTACTTAATTAGGTGGGTGTGAGAGATGTTCTGAATATGGTAATATCACAACCTCTCCCCCTAATACACATCCATACATTGTCTAATTTTCACTTACGAAATACAATACTTATTATTTATTTACAGTAAGGCATAAAAACGTACAGACAATGAGACAAGCTATCCTCTTATCGAAAAGATTATAAAAAAAAACAAAAATGTCAGTTTCTTTAGTTGTTTTTAAAACTAATTTCTAACCAAATATATATATATATATATATATATATATATATATATTTGCTAACTATGTCTACAAAATTAACAGAAAATGCGTCTCCTTCTGCCCAACCACTATCCTGACAACAGAGAAAACAACTTAATTAAAGGTATGGAGACATAATCTACCCATTTGCAACGAAAAACATTTATAAAAAAAACAAACTTCCTTTAGTTGATATAAGTTATGTTCCCTATCCACACCAGATGCAATGGCGAAAGAAAACCCACTCATGCAATGCACCCATTGTAATGCATTGGTCTGGTATTCAGAAAAACGAGAACTGATAGTTTAGGAGCACCCACATTCACGATATGTTGCCAACAAGGTCGTGTCAAACTTCCACCGCTTAGAAAGCCGGCTGCTTTTCTAGAAGAACTACTAACCAACAATTTAGCATTTCGTATCTTAATATGAATCTACCACTCTATCCCGCATTCACATCAATTGGAGCAAAAATAGATCACACTGTCTCATCTGGAAATGGGCCACCGGGTTTTAGAATCTAAGACCAAATTACCACCGTATTGGATATTTGCTTCCCATGCCTGGACAGCCACCAAAATTTCTGCAGATGTACATATTCGATACAGAGAACTAAGTCTCGAACTGTATCAACAGGATGTCAAGTAGAAATTCTACAAGGGAACTACAAGAAGAAATAGTTTTGGGGTTGATTAAGATGTTAGATGAACACAACTTCTTGTGTAAGTTCTTTCGCAAAACTCGAGATCGATACAAAGCAAATCAAGTTGAAGACTTAAGTATAAGATTAGTTGGCCAAAAAAGCAAGGGGAAGCTTTATGATATACCAGAAATTAAAGAGGTTGCAAGGCTAATCATCAGAGATCCGACAACTACTATTGGATATAGAGATGTTGTTCTAAAATTGCAGTCAAACCACTTGCAAGAAATAAATGGCGACCACCATTTGTTCATGCATGAGTTTACAATATCTGTTGTTGTTCTCCTACGACGAATTTGGATTGCATATTGAAATACCCCATGCAATAACCCAAGAAGGCGAAAGGAAGAGGATGTTCATAAGTGTATGAGAGTTTTATGCTTACCAAATCCAAACTAGATTCACTGAAGGGATGACAATTATAAAGGGAAGACAATTATTTCACTAGTATGTTGTTGCTGCATACACGACCATCAAGAAAGTAGACTATGATGGGCAAAAAAAAATCAAGACCAGTTAAAAGCAGATCTATACATCAATGTCTACGACGCCGTTGGTAAAGGTGACATAGAAGCCAAAAAACATGGGAAATGAATAATCTTGCCATCGAGCTTTAAAGGAGGACCAAGGTACATGGTTGAAAAATATCATGATGCAATGGTAATATGTCGAACATATGGAAATCCAACTTTGTTCATCACAATGACTGCAAACCCAAACTCGAAAGAAATAAAGAATCATCTTGCTACCTATGGGGGAGATCAAGAAATGAACGACCTGATATTGAAAGTCGTGTGTTCAAAATGAAGCTTGAAGAATTGCTTAAAGATCTCGAGAAATGCACATTCTTCAGCCCATATATTGTTGGTATGTTACCTTGCATTTATATCCAAAGTATTGTTCCTTTTTAAAAAATATATAAGAAAATCTAATACAATTTATTGTGATATTTATTTAGTTGCACACAATTGAGTTCCAAAAATGAGGTCTGACACACGCACATATGCTTCTATGGTTGGACCAAGCATCGAAAATCCCAAACCCATCTGAGAAAAATAAAATTATCTCTGCAGAACTACCAGACAAAACAGAATATCCCATTGGGTTTGAGCTTGTGGAGAAGCACATGATGCATGGCCCATGTGGAATCGATAGGCCATCGTCACACTACATGGATAAAAATGTTTGCACCAAAAAGTACCCACATCCATATAACGAGTTCACAACAATCGATAAATCTGGTTATATTGTTTACTATCGTCGTCCAAACGAAGACAACACCGTCCATCAAATGAATGACAAGGTTAGATAATCGATTTGTTGTCCCTCATAATGTTGACATCTTGAAAAAGTATCAGGCGCACATAAATGTGAAATGGTGCAACACATCAAATGCTATAAATTATCTCTTCCAGTATATTACTAAGATAGTGGATAAAACAACCATTTTGATTGAAAAATGTACAACCACTACAACAAGCATTGAAGATTCCCAGAAAGTGGTAAAGGTAAGGAATGAAATTGAAGAGTATCTTGATTGTCGGTATTAATCTACATGTGAAGTTATGTGGCGTTTGTTTGCATTCTACATTCACAAAAGAAAGTCATTAGTTCAAAAACTTATTATACATCTACCAAGCCAATAATCAATCACATACAAAGATCAATCACATACAAAAACACAGACAATCTTGAACGTGTCTTATCTAGATTGGGTATTGACAAAACCATGTTCATCATGCAATGGATGAACCAACTCAATGGGCAACCCCATATCAATTACGACATTTGTTCATCCGTTTGCTCATTTATTGCGAGGTGCGTACCCCATTACGTTTATGGAAACACTCTTGGAAATCATTATCAGACGACATTCTTGACAAAAAATGCATAGATTTTGGGTTTCCAAACCTAAATTTAAGGAAGACGGCCTAAAAGAATATACTTTGATTGAGATTGAAACGATATTGCATCAGTATGAAAGGTCACTCACTGAGTTCAAAGAAATGTCTAAGCCTAATTTGAACATTTTGAAAGAGATGAAGAACAATTTTATGGAGACAAGAGTTATAGTACAATGCCAGAGAAGATAAGTGTTGGGGTCAGATTCCACCTACTGAGAATCAACGATTGAAAAAATGGCTAAGTATAAAACAAACACTAGCTGTTGAACCCCTAACTGTGATGGAGTTGGATCGGGGTCCCTAGCCATGAAGCAGGTGGATCGGGTCCCCCTAACCATAAAAGGTGTACCCCGATCTGTGACAAAGCAAGGGATCGGGTACCCCGATCCGTGAGAAGGATGAGTTATGTGCCCCGATGCATGACCAAGCAGATGGATCGGGTCCCCCTAACCGTGAAGTAGGTGGATCGGGTCCTTAGCCATGAAGCAGTTGGATCGGGTCCCCTAACCGTGAAGAAGGTGGATCGGGTCCCCTAACCATGAAAGGTGTACCCCGATCTGTGACAAAGCAAGGGATCGGGTACCCGATCCGTGAGAAGGATGAGTTATGTGCCCCGATCCATGACCAAGCAGATGGATCGGGTCCCCCTAACCGTGAAGTAGGTGGATCGGGTCCATAGCCATGAAGCAGTTGGATCGGGTCCCCTAACCGTGAAGAAGGTGGATCGGGTCCTCGGTCATGAAGCAGATGGATCGGGTCCCCTAACCATGAAAGGTGTACCCTGATCTGTGACAAAGCAAGGGATCGGGTACCCCGATCCGTGAGAAGGATGAGTTATGTGCCCTGATCCATGACCACGCAGAAGGACCGGGTCCTTTGATCGTGGAGTATGTGGATCGGGCTCCCCCTAGTCGTGAAAAGGTGTACCCCGATCCGCGAAAGGAAGTTTGGTTCCAAACCCCAATCCACGACGCAACAGACGGATCGAGGGTCACGGCCCACGACGAAGAATTTGGGACGAGTATCAGTCCACGGTACGACGGACGGATCAGGGGCTGCGACCCATAGTATGTCGCCCGAGCCGTGAACCATGGTAAAAGATTGGGCCGAGACAACAAGCCCACGAATTCAAGCCCACAAAAGGGGTGACAAAGACAGCCCACGAATCGAAGCCCATGACGACAACAGGCTTTGCTAAAAGGAAATCCCGAAGAAATAGGAAATCTTCCTCATCTCTTTAGACATTAACTTAGCCGACTTAACATTGTATATATACTCATGTAAACCCTCAGAAAAGGGGATCCGCAATTGACCTAGCAGAACTCTGTACTTTTGCTCTTATACGAAAAAGCTTTCTAAACAGCTCAATAAAGAAAACCATCTTTGGATCTTCGTTTGTGTGTTTTGGTGGTTTTACTCAGAAGTTTCAGATCTCCCTAAAAGACATAACGAATTCAATTGGCGTGGATTTATAATCCCACAATTTGGCGCTAGAAGGAGGGGGCTTGAAATTTTCTTACACCGAAGAACCACCACAAAACCGATCTGAAGACGATGACCAACGACGGAGACGATAGCGTTGCTGACACCAGAAACGCCGGCATGGATGATCAGGCGAACCAATCCAAAGACGCTGGGGAGACTTCGACAACGCTCACGGAGATGAAAGCCATGCTGGAGACACTGCTCAAAAAGGCGGAGGAGCAAGATAAGCTGAACAACACGATGACGGGTGAGCTGAAGGCCCTCACAACGGCGAGTCGTACCCGAGGCACGGGATCAGGTCTGGATCCATCAAGACGAGTCGGGAGGCGTCTCAACCCAACGGCCCTGGACTTCACAACTCCGCTCAACCCACCGAGGACCCGAGGAAGACTGCCACTACTACACCAAAGCTCAGCAAACCTAGCCTCAAGAGTCCAAGGGGCAGACGACACGCCAATCGAAGAGGAGCCTGCACCAATCATCAATCTAGAGGAGGAGAACCGAATGGAGCAAAACATGGAGAGCCATGACAATCCTGAACACCTAGCAACTGGTCAAACCCGAACCGAAAGATGCGAGGTCATCCCGAAGGAGATCAAGAGCTGACCGAGGAAGAGGAGAACATACTCTGGGCTGAGCAAGCACGGATGAACGAAGAGCGCCGAGCAGGAGCCAGAGCCCAGAAAGATGAGATGGCTAGGATGCGAGCAGATATGGATCGAGCAGCTGCCGACATAAGAGCTGTCCGATCCATGATGCACAAAGCAACTAGCAAGGTGCCAGAGATAGATCGTGTACTGGAGGAAGCATAGAACACCCCGTTCATAGCACGGATAACTAGCACGAGAATTCCAGATCCTGGAAAGATGAAAGTCCCGATCTATGAAGGAAAGACCGATCCGAAGGAGCATCTGACGGCCTTCGCTATTGCCATGGGACGCTCGAATTTCAAGGAAAACAAGAGAGACGCCGGACAATGCCTTCTCTTCGTGGAGCATCTTAAGGGACCGGCGCTCCAGTGGTTCTCAAGACTCGAGCGAAATTCCATCAACAGCTATAACCAACTATCTGCGGCATTCTTGAAACATTATTCCATCTTCATGTATCCCGGAACGTCTGATGCCGACCTATGGACCCTAGCTCAAGGGCAGAACGAAATACTCCGGAGTTTCATTGGAAGGTTCAAAGCTGTTATGTCAAAAGTGGAAGGCCTGAGCGACAAAGCAGCCCTACTAGCCCTGAAGCGAGCACTCTGGTTCAATTCCGATTTTCGCAAAGAAATCGCGCTAAACACCCCCACTACGATACAGGACGCTATGCATCGAGCCGCAGACTTCATCACCGAAGAAGAAGAGATGAAAATCCTAACTGAGAAGTACGGGAAGGCCAAGACAACGAACCATTCTTCCCAAGTTTCAGCCCCTTCCAACACTAGGAAGAACAATCAAGGCTCCGGCTATATCCAGCACGAGGGAGGCTTTCGAGGAGCTCATAACTATCAAATTGACGCTCCTGGATTCGGTCGCGGAAGAGGCCGAGGCCGTGGAAGAAGCTCATGGAGCACATGGACCAAAAGCGATAGTTCCTACGACGAGACGGCCTACTGCGAACACCACCACATCTACGGACATTCTACCGCGAACTGCCGAATCCTAGGCTTGAAGCTTGCTAAAAAATTAGCAGCCGGCGAGCTTGGAGGAAATGTCAGCCTCAAGGACTTCGAGATGGACGTAAACACATACAAACCCGACCCGACAAAAGAAGATCACACCAAGCGCGATAGAAGGGATGACGAAGCGCCACCCTCTGGGTCAAACAGAAGAAGGATCAGCATGATAATGGGAGGATCCCACTATTGCTCAGATACCGTCTCGTCAATCAAAGCATTCCAGCGAAGAGCAGACGTCAGTATCAACTGGTCTAAACCATCTAAGTTTCCAAACGACGTGATATCATTCGAGGAAAGAGAAACGATCGGAATCGACAGACCTCATGATGACCCTCTCGTAATCGAGTTGATCATCAACGACTGTGATGTAGCACGCGTATTGGTAGACACTGGGAGCACCGTGGACGTAATCTTCCTCGAGACTCTCAGAAGAATGAATGTGGATCTGTCCGAAGTGATATCTACTCCCAAACCCTTAACAGGATTCTCTGGAGAAACCACCATGACTACCGGAACAATCAAACTGCCTGTCCAAGCTGGCGAGGTGACAAAGATCGTTGAGTTCTCCGTAGCTGACCATCCGGCCATCTACAACGTCATCGTGGGGACCCCCTGGTTAAATTTGATGCGCGCAGCCGTTTCGACCTACCATCTTTGCCTCAAGTTCCCTACACCAAACGGCGTGAAAACTATTCGAGGAAATCAAAAAGAGTCTCGTGTCTGCTTTCTCGCCGCACACAAGCTCAGAAACCCGGTGACTGATCCAACGGCAAATTCGAAGCGCAAGAAGATAAAGACCGACAGAGAACCGGTGAAAGAGCTTTCCAAACTGTTATAGCAGTTACAGATCGCGGTTGATCGCGAAGAAGAGGTGTCTAAACCAACCTGCGACCCCGTCATATCAGTTTGCATCGACAACAAACACCCCGACCACTGTGTAGAGATTGGAGTAGAGTTAGATGGAAAGATCAAAGAAGAGCTCGTGGCATTTGAAGAAAAATATCAACACCTTCGCATGGGAAGCAGAAGATATGCCCGGCATCGATATCAGTATAACAAGCCACGAACTGAACGTCGACCTGACTTTCAATCCAGTAAAGCAGAAAAGAAGAAAACTTGGGCCAGACAGAGCTAAAGCGGTAAATGACGAAGTGGAGAGACTACTGCGCGTCGGATCAATAACTGAGGCGAAGTACCCGGACTGGCTAGCTAACCCAGTAGTGGTCAAGAAGAAGAATGGCAAATGGCGCGTGTGCGTGGACTTCACCGACCTGAACAAAGCCTGTCCAAAAGACAGTTTCCCCCTTCCACATATCGATCGCTTAGTCGAAGCGACGGCAGGAAACGCACTCCTATCCTTCATGGATGCCTTCTCAGGTTACAACCAGATCTTGATGAACCCCGACGATCGCGAGAAGACCGTTTTCATAACGGATCGTGGAATATATTGCTACAAGGTGATGCCATTCGGTCTGAAAAATGCGGGAGCGACATACCAACGACTGGTGAACAAGATGTTTGCAGACCAACTCGGCAAAACAATGGAGGTTTACATAGACGACATGCTGGTGAAATCACTAAAGAAACAGGATCACATCACTCATCTCAAGGAATGTTTCTCGCAGCTGAACTTTCACAACATGAAGTTAAATCCGACCAAGTGCAGATTCGCAGTCACTTCGGGAGAGTTCCTTGGTTATCTTGTAACTCACCGCGGCATTGAGGCAAACCCTAAGCAGATCGACGCACTCATCAATATGACTTCACCAAAGACGAAAAGGGAAGTCCAACGTCTTACCGGGAGGGTAGCTGCGCTTAACCGATTCATCTCGCGATCCACGGACAAATGCCTACCTTTCTACGATACTTTGCGAGGGAACAAGAAGTTCGAGTGGACGGACAACTGCGAGGAAGCGTTTCAGCAACTCAAGAACTATCTAGCCACTCCCCCAGTTCTCACAAAACCAGAAGCAGGGGAACCACTTTTTCTGTACACCGCAATTTCTGCCACAGCGGTAAGTGGCGTATTGATTCGAGACGAGCGCGGCGAACAGAAGCCGATATTTTACGTAAGTAAATCCCTTACGGACGCGGAAACAAGGTACTCACAGATGGAGAAATTGGCACTATCCATAGTTATGTCGGCAAGAAAACTAAGGCCATACTTTCAGTCTCACTCAATCGTCGTTCTGAGCACCTTTCCGATAAGGTCTGTTCTGCACAGTCCAAGTCAGTCCGGAAGGCTAGCAAATTGGGCTATCGAACTGAGCGAATACGACATTGAGTATCGCGGACGCACATGCGCTAAATCGCAAGTTCTAGCAGATTTTCTTATCGAACTACCCGAAGAAGGCATTGACGACGAAATGCAAGGACAGCTCTGGAAACTCCACGTTGATGGCTCATCTTCCAAAAATGGTTCAGGAGTCGGGATACGGCTAACCTCTCCAACTGGCGAACTACTGGAACAGTCTTTCCGCCTGGGGTTTCATGCATCTAACAACGAAGCGGAGTACGAAGCCTTGATTGCCGGGATGAAACTTGCTAACGGCCTAAAGATCAAGAAACTCCATGCATTTTGCGATTCCCAACTAGTCGCGAATCAGTTCAGCGGTGAATATGCAGCAAAGGATGATCGAATGGAAGCTTACTTGAAGATCGTCAAAGAATTAGCTGCACAGTTCAAACAATTCATCCTAACACGCATTCCGCGAGGGGAGAACACCCCAGCCGACGCACTTGCAGCCCTTGCATCAACTTCCGATCCAGATCTAAAGAGAGTGATCCCGGTAGAATTCATCCAACACCCGAGCATCAGTTCCGGCGGTTCAGTGAATGCCATAACTCGTTCACAAGCGGCTAGACAAGCGACAGATGTCTCGACCAGGCAAGAGGTGATGGATGAAATGCAGGCAGAATTGGCCGACCAATCACCCGCAGAGCCGGATATTGCCCCAATGGAAGAAGACAATCTCGTTGAGTCACCAACTACGACAAGCAGCAAGGACCCTGTCATTGAACCCAACGGAGAAGCAAACGAAGTCAACAACCATCCAGAATATGGTTGTGACAAGGAATGGCTCGGCGCAATCAGAGGATACATATGCGACGGCGTCTTACCAACCGAAAAATGGGCAGCTCGCAAGCTTCGAGCCCAGGCAGCACGTTACGTGTTACTTGATGGGAATGTCTTCAAGTGGAGATTCTCGGGACCATTGCTAAACTGCGTGGAAGGAAAGGACGCCAGGAAAGTTATGGAGGAAATTCACAGCGGTTCATGTGGAAATCACTCTGGAGGAAGAGCACTAGCCATAAAAGTCAAACGTCACGGCTACTATTGGCCAACAATGATCAAAGATTGCAAGGTGTTTTCAGCCAAATGCGAAAAATGCCAACGCCATGCGCCGATGATCCACCAACCTACAGAAGTACTTTCATCAATCTCATCGCCATATCCATTCATGCGATGGTCTATGGACATTGTCGGGCCACTCCATCCGTCGAAACAGAAACGCTTCCTTCTAGTTTTGACCGACTATTTCTCAAAATGGGTCGAAGCCGACTCCTATGCTAACATTAAAGATGCGCAAGTGGAGGCCTTCGTCTGGAAAAATGTCATATGCCGACATGGAGTACCGTACGAGATCGTGACAGATAACGGCTCGCAGTTCATCTCAAATCGTTTTGAAAGTTTCTGCGAAAAATGGAAAATCAGACTCAGCAAGTCTACTCCAAGATATCCACAAGGGAACGGACAGGCCGAAGCAATCAACAAAACAATACTTGACGGCCTAAAGAAACGCCTTGATGAGAAGAAGGGACGTTGGGCTGAAGAACTGGAGGGAGTACTTTGGTCTCACCGCACCACCCCACGACGGGCGACAGGAGAAACCCCGTTCGCCCTCGTCTACGGAACAGAGTGTGTCATCCCCCGGAGATACATTTTCCAGGGATTCGCCGAGGCTACTACCAGAACAAGAGGGGCTCAATCACCTGTTAATGCTTGACGAACTGGACTTGATCAACGAAAGAAGGACCAAGCCTTGATCAGGATCCAGAACTATCAAAACGCGCCTCAAAATACTACAATTCCAACGTTCGAGAACGAAGATTCTACGAAGGCGATTTAGTTTTGCGGAAGGTTTTTCAGAACACGCGGAAACAAATGCTGGCAAACTAGGAGCAAATTGGGAAGGACCCTACAAGATCACCGAAGTTGTCAAACCTGGCGTTTACAAACTTGCTAACATGACGGACGTTCCAGTACCGAGATCATGGAACGCAATGCACCTCAAAAAGTACTATCACTAAGCTACTTTACATGAACTACGGGGCGACTTGATCCCTGCAAAGGGTACGTAGGCAGCTCGTCTTCGGACGGGTTCAGTTGCCCCCCTCCTTTCAAAAAAAGGGGGGGAGTGGGTACGTATACGCATACTCGTATACTCCCATCTTTGTAACAGTTTCTACTATCTATCGAAGCTTTGCTTTTAAAGGCAATTTCTATCTAAACATCCTTCAAGGATCACCAAGTCTTAACAAAACAGACATATTTGAGCAAATCAGACTACACCGGGCATCTCGCCACATCTTCACTATTGCTGGCCATAATAGTGAATTCTCACATCCATTTCGGATTTAAACTCACATCCGTCTCAGGATTAAAAGCGCACTATACAAGTATTCATTCATTGTCGGAGCGGATACTTTATGTTAACATATCCGTAAACCGAAATGCTCGTCCTAGACTATACAAATGTTCATTATCGGAGCAGATAAGTTTATGGTAATCTATCTGTAGACCGAAATGATCATCTCGAGACTGATCATCTCGTAACTACGCAAAACAAATACAAATGCAGGCAAGGCATTCTCGAATCTATCGTTAAACGAAAGACATATATATTCAAAGGCAAGGGTTAGCTAAGTCAGCAACCAGGTGATAAAAAGGAGTTCACAGCTACATGGATAAAGCCGTCCAGGCGTTAACAAAAAATGAAAAAGAGTTTTAAACTAGACAAAAAAGAGAGGATCATATTCCTCCGTTATCTCGGGAGTCGTGACTACCTTCTGCTCTGGCTCTGACGGTTGCTCAACCACGTCGCTTCCTGAAGCTTTGCCCTCTTCAGGCACCATTTCAAAATCTACGACGGCTTCCTCAAGAGCGACGGTCTCCTCAAGAGCGACTTCATTGGCTTTCCCAGAAGGTGGTTCGGGGGTCGGCTCCTTAGCAACCACCTTTGGACTAAAGTCAGCTAGACCGGGCGTTCCTCTATTCGAGCCAGAAAAGTCTTGAATCCCGACGCTCGCAGCAGCAGTCTCCATGGGCTCCCCGTCGTTGAGCTCCTTGAGAATGTCAGATCGGATCGGGGACAGTCGCAGGATTCCTCTCATTTCCGTCACAAGCTGAGCAAATGCCTCGTGAGATCCCGACAAGCCCTGCTTCTGCTCGGCTAAAGTCTTCACCTCGGCATCGAGAGATGGCGGTTCGTCGCTTTGGAGCAGCCCAATAAATTGAAGATTGCCTTCAATCTGGGCAAGATCAAGCATGTTCTCCTTTGGCTCACCGTCGATCTGGTCAAGAAGCCTCGTAGCTCGGGAAACTTTGCCTTCGAACGTCGTCATGGTCTCACGTCTGGCTTCCAGAACAGCTCGCTCGACTTTGCTCTCAAGAAGGTCATTCGCAGCCTCTAGCTGCCTTGTTAAGCTAGCTATATGAGCATCCCGCCTCACTTTGCCTGACTCTAGCCGCATGATCCGCTCGTCAGCTTCCTTGATGTGCTTCCTGCTCCCTTCAGCATCAGCTTCAAGGGCCTTGATCCTTTTTACGGCTTTTTCCTGTTCAGTAGCTTGATTTGCCTCGGTTTCTTTGAGCTTCCCATCCAGCTCAATGGCTTTTCGCCTAGCGTCTTCAACCTTCTCACGATCCCTGTGGGCGTCAGATTCATACCCCATCACCATCCTATTAAGATGGGATATGAACTGCACAACAACGAGAAACACTGTTAAAAAAAAGGGCCTGAAATGGATCGGGTGACGAAAACAAAACAAGTAAACGTCACATACCTTGATGCCCCGAAGAGACACTTTGCTATATGCCTTGTCCCTAAGCAGAGTATCAGACGGCGGAAAGTGATCACCTGGACACGTGATCCTTGAAAAGATAGCCGCAGAAGCAGAGGCATCATTGTAAGCCCCTTCAGCGTTTACCGGAGCGGCAGGGAGGGGTATTGCTTCAGGGATAGCTCGAGATGACTCAGTACAACGCAGTCGCTTCGGGGCCCCTCCCTTGTCAACTATTGATTGGCGTTTTTTGCTCGTAGTCTTCTTCTCCTTGGCCTTCCCTTTGCCTTTGTCTTTATGCGGTACAATTTGAGAGTCGGCTGGACGAAGCCCCAGGATGACCCCTGTAGGAGCCGGTTCGCAAGGATTATCAGCAGAAGTTGGTTCAGAGACGATGGCAGAGACAGATTGAGGGTTCGGGGGACGAGATTGATTTAACGCCTTGGCCTGCTTCGCTCTCTCCTTAGCCTCTGCCTCTGCCTTGGCTTTCGCAGCAGCTCGGTCTCTGAAAGTAGGTCTTCCCATGGTATCTCTCGAAGAATGAGAAGAAGATGATTGTTCAACCGATTGTCCTTCAGAAAGGGCTCGGGCTCTCTCCACTCGTCGAAGGTTGAAGTCTCTGGACCAGTTGCACTTGCGAGCAGAAAGCACTTCGTGAACCTCAGACAGATCGGGAGGCAGTGAAAGACGAAGATGACGCACTGCAAAAAACAAAAGTATTTATGCAAGGTTAGAAAAACCCTAAAAAGAAAAAATTGCTAAGTAATGGAAACCCGAGCCGTGGCCCAAGTCGAGCAACGGATCGGCTACCAATTTCTCCCCATTCAGACTTGATAAACTGGAGGCACCGCCGACCCACCGACGCTTCGGAGATGGGGATGAAAAAGAAATAGTCTTCCCAATTATCGTCTTTCGATGGGAAACCCCTTATAATATTTCTCCTGGCTTTTCCCGACACATAATATTTCAGCTCCCTCTTATTACGACGCCTGAACTCCAGCAAGTGTGTCAGATGTTCGACGCCAACTTCTACGTCACACTCATAACTCCTGACCAGAATACCAACCATATGCCTAATTCCTCGAACGTTGATTTGAGAAATAGCCAAGTTGTACTTCCAGATAAACTGTAGGATGACTTCAGGGATCGGGAACCACAACAGGCAGCGATAGAAGAAGCTTTCGTAAAGAGTGAAATGGTTAGGAGGGGGATTGCTGGCTCGGTCTGAGGGCGAAGGAAGAACAAGCTCGACTTCCTCAGAAATGCAAAACCTATGCCTAAGGGCGGATAGCGAATCCAGGGTTGAAAGGGTTGAACCAGGTGGATCGGATCGTTTCCTTGTTTTCTTCCTCCTTGAAGTCTGACGGTTGAGACCCATCAAACGTTTCAACTCCTGTCTGGCCACAGCTGGATCAAAGAACCAGTCTTCTGGTTCAACTTTTGGCGGATCGGGATCAGCTACATCAATAAAGGGGTTTGCTGCCTCGTCAAAAGGGGAGTCGTGAAGTTGGGGTACTTCAAATCTCGGAGGACTCCCAGAATTGCTGCCTACTCCCGAGGATTCAGAGAGCACCATTTTTCTTCCAAGTAGGGAAGGTCCAACTCCCGAACCGCTTGGATCATCTAGGTTTTCGGAGACATGGGCGCCAGACGAATCTTCCCGACTACAGCTCCGGGCGATAAACGGATCGGGAGAGGAGGATGGTTCAGGAAGCGAAGACTGTCCCGAAATACCAAACAGGCGGGTATATGGATCGGGAGACGCAGAAACAGGTGACTGAGACATTTTGCTGAAATCAAAGACGGATCGGGGTCTTTGGATGATGTCAACAGATCGGGATCCTTAAAAAACTCGCGAGAATCTCCTGTTTCTAAAAATTAACAAAACGGATCGGGGTTCTCAGCCGCTCATCAAAATGGATCAAAACCTTTAAAAGATGAAGAACAGATCGAAGATCCTTTAAGAATAGCAAGTCGATCTGGATCTTCAAAGTAAGCTGCCGGAGAACTTGAAGATGGCGACGGAGCTGGTTGGAGATGGATCGGGAAATTCAAGCGGATCAGCGGTGCAAGAAGAACAACGGAGTTCGATAAAATATAACTTAAGCAAAAAACCTAGAGAGAGAAAGAAGAGATAGGTTACCTGCTTTGAAGGAATTTTCGGAGAAATGAAGTGGAGAACAAATGAGAGGTATCGCGAATTATATAGGCAAATGGTGACGTCATGCGCCTCGGAAACCAGCAAAAATGCTTGCACTCCCCGATAAAGGTATCAAGGAAACGGAACCCCGAACTGAATCAGCAATGCTACGAAGAAATGATTCGGGGTTATCCATGGATAATGGTTCGGGATCGTCATCAAAAAGGACAGTTCGGGACGACCACGAGAATCGTTGATCTCACTCAACCACTTACAGCTCGGCACTAACATTACCGATACTGCCAAGCTGGGGGGCTAACTGTTGGGGTCAGATTCCACCTACTGAGAATCAACGATTGAAAAAATGGCTAAGTATAAAAAAAACACTAGCTGTTGAACCCCTAACTGTGATGGAGTTGGATCGGGGTCCCTAGCCATGAAGCAGGTGGATCGGGTCCCCCTAACCATAAAAGGTGTACCCCGATCTGTGACAAAGCAAGGGATCGGGTACCCCGATCCGTGAGAAGGATGAGTTATGTGCCCCGATCCATGACCAAGCAGATGGATCGGGTCCCCTAACCGTGAAGTAGGTGGATCGGGTCCTTAGCCATGAAGCAGTTGGATCGGGTCCCCTAACCGTGAAGAAGGTGGATCGGGTCCTCGGTCATGAAGCAGATGGATCGGGTCCCCTAACCATGAAAGGTGTAC
The DNA here is from genome assembly GCA_900406555.1 of Pseudoturritis turrita. NCBI lineage: Eukaryota > Viridiplantae > Streptophyta > Magnoliopsida > Brassicales > Brassicaceae > Pseudoturritis > Pseudoturritis turrita. The sequence continues at coordinate 102,358 of OVBL01000459.1, read as the reverse complement.
CCCGATCTGTGACAAAGCAAGGGATCGGGTACCCCGATCCGTGAGAAGGATGAGTTATGTGCCCCGATCCATGACCAAGCAGATGGATCGGGTCCCCCTAACCGTGAAGTAGGTGGATCGGGTCCTTAGCCATGAAGCAGTTGGATCGGGTCCCCTAACCGTGAAGAAGGTGGATTGGGTCCTCGGTCATGAAGCAGATGGATCGGGTCCCCTAACCATGAAAGGTGTACCCCGATCTGTGACAAAGCAAGGGATCGGGTACCCCGATCCGTGAGAAGGATGAGTTATGTGCCCCGATCCATGACCACGTAGAAGGACCGGGTCCCCTGATCGTGGAGTATGTGGATCGGGCTCCCCCTAGCTGTGAAAAGGTGTACCCCGATCCGCGAAGGTAAGTTTGGTTCCAAACCCCGATCCACGACGCAACAGACGGATCGAGGGTCACGACCCACGACGAAGAATCTGGGACGAGTATCAGTCCACGGTACGACGGACGGATCAGGGGCTGCGACCCATAGTATGTCGCCCGAGCCGTGAACCATGGTAAAAGATTGGGCCGAGACAACAAGCCCACGAATTCAAGCCCACAAAAGGGGTGACAAAGACAGCCCACGAATCGAAGCCCATGACGACAACAGGCTTTGCTAAAAGGAAATCCCGAAGAAATAGGAAATCTTCCTCATCTATTTAGACATTAACTTAGCCGACTTAACATTGTATATATACTCATGTAAACCCTCAGAAAAGGGGATCCGCAATTGACCTAGCAGAACTTTGTACTTTTGCTCTTATACGAAAAAGTTTTCTAAACAGCTCAATAAAGAAAACCATCTTTGGATCTTCGTTTGTGTGTTTTGGTGGTTTTACTCAGAAGTTTCAGATCTCCCTAAAAGACATAACGAATTCAATTGGCGTGAATTTATACTCCCACAATAAGGAAAAGCATGAGCAACTGTTTGGTACTCTCAATCATGAGCACAAAAAATCTATGAGGCAATTTTGGAATCAGTTCACAGTAATTTAGGTAAATTATTCTTTCTTTATAGTCATGGTGGAAGTAGAAAAATATTTGGCGACAAGACAATCATCTCCAAATTATGATCAACAGAAAGAACTGTACTATCGGTTGCTTCATCTGGAATAACTGCCTTGCTTTTACATGGTGGAAGGACGACACATTCAAGGTTCAAAATACCACTGCACGTCACAGAATATTTGATTTGCGACATTAAACTAGGTACAATGTTTTCAGAATTACTTAACAAAATAAATCTAATAATCTGGGATGAAGCTCCAATGTCACATCGACACATTTTTGAGGCGTTTTATCGGTCACTTAAAGACTTAATCTCTATAATAGATTCTTTGGCAAGGGAGAAACCATTTGGAAGAAAGATTGTGCTACTTGGAGGATATTTCAGGCAAATACTACCGGTTATTCCACATAGAACACGAGCGGACACAATACTAGCATATGTAAGCCAGTCATATTTATGGGATGCATGCGAAGTGTTTGTCTTAGAAAAGAACATGAGGGTTGAAGATTCAGAATGAAGTTTTGCAGCATGGTTACTGAGTGTTGGCAACGGAACTGCGCCCACATGCAAGAAGTAAATGGACATGTTGATGACGATGGTGAAACTGTGGTTGTTGATAATCGCTTCTTCATGGAGCCAACTAGGAATCCCCTACATCAAATCACAGAGTTAGCATTTGCGCTAAATAATGAGCCTAAAACCAACTTCCACCACTTCACATAAAGAGTTATCCTAACTCCACGCAATGAAACAGTTGACGAGATTAATGCGTATATGTTACCTCAAGTTGACGGATAAGTAAAGGAATACCTAAGGTCAGACAGCATAGGAAAAACAGACACAATCGGGGCAGATTATGAAACGCTTTACCCTAATGAGTATTTAAACTCCTTAGAGTTTCCAGGATTGCCAAAACATAAGCTAAGACTCAAGATAGGAGTCTCAATTATGCTCTTGAGAAACATCAATCAAAAGAAGGGTGTATGCACCTGTACAAGATTAATTGTCACTCAGTTGGGTGAACGAGTTGTGGAGGGACAGATAGCCACAGGCATGCATGCTGGTAAAAAGGTTATGCTACCAAGGATAATTTTATCACCACCAGAATCAGAGCATCTTTTTATACTACGGAGACGTCAATTTCCAATAAGAGTTTGCTACGCCATGACCATTAATAAAAGCCAATGACAAAGTTTGAAAACAGTTGTCATGCCAAAGCCAATTTTTAGTCATGAACAACTATATGTAGCTCTTTCAAGAGTTACATCTCCTCACGGCCTGAGGATCCTCCAAAAAATGATCAACTAGAAGATGGAGTGAAAAATATTATCTACAAAAAAATCTATAATGACCTACCAAAGTAGAAAGGTAAAAGCTATCAATTCAACCTAGCTAAAAAAAAAATTAATAACAATCTTTGTATGTACAGGTCATACTATTCAAGAAGTAAAGAACGCTGTGCCGAATTCACTTCATCAAATAGTAAGCACTGCAGCACAATTACTATAAATTTACCAATACTTATGAATTATCACCATCATAAAGTTTTTTCTGCAAAAAAACCCGTCACAAAGTTTTTTTTTGCAAGATTACCCTTTAACTTAAAAAAATGCAAGTCAATCTATCCAACTCAACGGTCACCCGCAATATAGCCTTCGCCTGTGTATATGTTTTTAAATATGTATATCACCGTGTATATATCATCAAAACGATGCAAAAAACCCGTCACAAAGTTTTTGTTTGCAAAATTACCTCTCAACTTAAAAAAATGCGCAATATAGTCCTCGCCTGTGTATATGTTTTTCAGTCTGCATATCACCGTGTATCTATCATCAAAACGACATAGTTTTGAATTTTTTTAATAAGCAAAATAATGTAAAAAGAATGACTCGAACCCAGATTTCCTTGGAATATGTGGCAAGTACATAATCATTGTGTCATTAGAATTTTATTGTTATTACTAACAATTACATATATATAATACGAACATTAAAATCAATAAAATCCCAAATTTTTTATCTTGTTTGTCGTCTTCTTCTCCGGTGATATGTATTGAAAACGACGAACAAGACAAAAAATTTGGAATTTTATTGATTTTAATGTTCGTATTATATATATATATATATGTAATTGTTAGTAATAACAATAAAATTCTAATGACACAATGATTATGTATGTACCACATGTTCCAGGGAAATCTGGGTTCGAATCCTTTTTTTAACATTATTTTGCTTATTAAAAAAATTCAAAACTACGTCGTTTTGATGATAAATACACGATGATATACAGATTGAAAAACATATACACAGGCGAGGGCTATATTGAGCATTTTTAAGTTGAAGGGTAATTTTGCAAACAAAAACTTTGTGACGGGTTTTTTTGCATCGTTTTGATGATAGATACACGGCGATGTACAGATTTAAAAATATATACACAGGCGAGGGCTATATTGCGGGTGACCGTTGAGTTGGATAGATTGACCTGTATTTTTTTAAGTTGAAGGGTAATCTTGCAAAAAAAAACTTTGTGACAGGTTTTTTGCAGAAACCCTTAATAATAACAATAAGGTGGGAAAATTGAATTATCGCAGAAATCAAGCATGCAACCTATAAGGAGTGAGCCAACTCTCCTTTCTCTATCCAATCTTTTGATGAAGACACCACCAGTCATTGCTGCAATCATGGAATGTTAAATTACTTCGTACCTTCGTTTCAATGTAGCTGGTTGATTACCGTTTAAATACTTTGTTTCTTCTTCAATTTTCAATAACACATCTTACTTCTAAGTTTAATATTAAATTAAAAAATAATACAATACGAATTGTATTTTTTCTATCTGTATTATGTTTCACGAGGTCACAGATTAAATTTAAAACTCAGTGGTAACATCTATTTTTTGATGAAATATGTGTTTTTATTATGTTCAAGTAAGTATGGTTTAAACATTATGAAAAATATACTGCCTCTCATTTCTAAGTACAACAAGTTCAAAAAATCAGACAAAAAAAAAATTAGAAGAGGAAACAAATAGGAAAATACCAAAAGAAACCAAATAAACGGAAGCTGCAGACAATTAAAACGAAAGCCCAACGAATCCTAAATCAAGAAACAATCAATATTAAATGAATTCTCCATTCTAAAATTATTATTAAAACCCTGCTTTTTCAGTCCGTTTAAAACGAAACAAAATATTAAAAAGTCCATACACATAATAAACCCAAAAGACGAGCCCACTACGTCCCCAAGTCTAAACTCATGACACTTCACCTCCCTAAAACCAAAACGTACCAAACTAACAACGATCCCTCTTACAAACATTTGAAAAAACAGACATCATTACGCCTTCCGCTTCTTTTATGACCCACTAACTCATTCAAGTTCACACATTATAATGGAATAAAATAAATGCAGTCCACTAAGCAAGTTTAATTAATAATAACGCATTGTTGCATGTACATAATATCATCTAAAGAAACATCCAAACCACGCCGGTAAATCGAGAAGACACATATAAGGAAACTAGGGTTATAAATATTCAAAATATCAATGACAATAGACCAGAAGAAAAAAAAACAAAGACAAACCATGGCAGACCCACAACACCTACCCTACTCTTTCTCATATGAAACTCACCTCTCTAATACACACCCGCACAATGAAATCCACCTCATAATAAAAAGATCACGCACACATCAAACTGACATCGTGATAAAAATACCGTACGCAACAAACGGTGTGGGACCACCTCTTTAAACCTTGAGAATAAAAATCGAAGATCTTCTAACTTATCACGAAATAGACGAGAACGTCGTACCAAGATTGACTACTATGCACTTTCTCGAGTTCATCAACGCCTCTCAAACATCAAGTGTAAGTGAAAGAGGAACCACCATTACTTTCTACTTCAAAATTACATATTACAACTTGCATACTATAGCTAGGCTTGACACATATATATTCATAACCGATCTTCAAGATGCCCAAAGGCCTCCAACTCCAGAGGAGGAAACAGCCGAATGCACCATCTGCTTACAAATATTCAACGGAAGAAACAGTATCGACAATTTATTGTGTAACCACACATACCACCATGAGTGTATTGTCACTTGGCTATATAGAAAAAATAATTGTCCAATATTTAGGGCAACCTAACTTCAAAAATATTCATCTATGGTAATGACTGTCGTGCATCGTTTGTTTATTTTTCAGCCTAAATGCATTGTCTACTTTAAAAGTTTTCTTAAAATATTAATAATAACGTGCAAATTTTAGAAACCTCATAATGTTAATAGCAAATTACAAACCCTTCCAACGCCTCCACACAAAATAATAATAATCAATTAATGGAATATCAAATGATATATGAGAATATATGAAGATACGAAGAGTTTAATATTTTATTATCGAGACTTTGCTTTAACCGGTTATGTTACAATTCTTACACTGATATAGAATTAAACTAATTGAATTTATTTTACAAATATATTTAAAAATGAATTGAAAACCAAACGTCTATGGATTTACATTACGGCTTACGGACTCACAATATTAATTAATATTATTAATCAATTCTTTAAATAAACACAATGGTTTAGTGGTTCGGTTTTTAATATTATTAATCAAATATTTAAATAAACACAATGGTTTAGTGATTCGGTTCGGTTTGGTTTGTGAAAAAGCTTAACATAATGGTTGTGTATAGACAAATATTTGGCTTGGATCGGTTTGGGTTGGTTTGATTTGATTTGGTTTAGTTAGAATTTACATCCATAGACTCTAATGAATATATAAGGTACCTAAATATTAGTGTCTGTTAAACAAAACTACATAAATTATACAAATAAACATATGTTAAAATTATTACATTATCGGAAATACAAAATCCACACAAAAAGGAAACAAAATCATTTCATGGGAAACCTTTTAGACCGACGAAAGTAATTTCAAAAAAAAAACTTACACTATAACAAAAAGGAAAACTAATTATTACCGAATATGATTACTACATACAAATAAATACCACCAAAAACTGAAACAGAAACTATCAAACATATTGAACAAAATTGCCAAAAAACAAATTACAATCAATCACATAGATCGACCGACAATTATTCTTTCACCAAAAATTAAGTTCTTTCCATAATGACATAACCAATCACAAATAAATAACCCAACACTTCCACAATGATCGCAACACAACGGCAACGAAAAATAATAGAGGCCATCTTCACACTCGGGTAAATCTTCAGCCTTTGTTTCATATAATATATATTATTATTCATCAAATTACGGTATTTTTTTTCTTCTCGGAGTAAAGGTTCCGATGAGATTTGATGACCAAACTATCAAATGGTTTTCTTTGCTCACAATATTATTACACAATAATAGCAAATCATTTACCGTTAGTTCGTATAGAAAGTTGAAGCTTCTAGCCATCTTTCTTTGGCTTTTTGGTCATTCACTATGTTTTTCATCCTTTGGATTTCAAACAAAAGATCCAAAACTAATCATATATCTTCTTAAACCCTATGCTCTTTTTTGTAGCTCTATAACATACATGTTACAAACACCGTGTGAAATTGCTAATCGGAATGATGATGCAACATACAACCGCTAGATACTGTCATATAACAAACCTAAGGTTGGGCTACTTAGAATGGTCAATCATCGTTAAGATCAATCGCATATGTATATACACAACCCACAAACAAAGACGAAAAAATCAGCACCATACTACTACTCTCAGGCACCAATGTAAACAAATCCTCCATAAAACTAAATTACTTACAGTACATGAATCTAACCAAAAAAAATGTTCAAACCAGGGTACAATGATCCAGAGTACGAGGTATTTTTTCGTCGCGGAGAAACACTGAACAAATTTAAACGAATGTCAAATATATGAAGTTTCACACTTCATAGTTCTTCCAAACAACTACAACTACAAATTCACTCTTCAGCAATAGGTCATTCGAATGACAAGAAAAACTATGATGCTGCCACTAAAAGATAATTTACCGCACATATCTACCAACAACTTCTTGATTAAAGGCTACAATCAACTCCTAAGACTACGAGGCACCAAAACAGAGCTACCATATACGTCAACTGCAGTCTCTAATCATAAGAAATTAACAAAAATCCTTACTACTTATCCAAAACTATATTAAAATATATTTTTCGAATATGTGGTCGGCAAAATCCGTATCATACAGGACATAAATTTCAGAAATCCACAATCAAAAACAAATGTTATGGTAGGCTTAGAGCTTAAGATGTACTTAAACATAATATGTTTCACACAAAAAAAACTCATGCTAGGCGGAAGTGACAAGAAAACTAATGAAATAATTGCAGGAACACCATTTTTCGACTATCTATATGGGATGTCCAAGAAGCAAGTTTTCGACAAATTATGTGCACAAAAAATAGGAAACACTCAACTATGTTGGTCACAAGTATCAACTCTAAGGAAAAACAAGGTACATAGATGAAAAATATATACTTATTTACATATAAATACACAAGTTTGATAACTAAAAAAACCATAAGAAAACTACTGTTTGAGTCGATACCAGCAACAAGATTTAACTTTGAAAAATCTATAGAAGATATCAAAAAATACAAGAAAATGATTAAAAAACTGACGGTAAACAAGGACGCCAACATACCAATTCCAAGAGTATAAAAGAAGATGTAATTGGATCGGCCTCACATACCACACAAACGTCGATCCAAGATGCAGACAACACCGATAAAGTTTTCTTCCCATCAAATAAAATACTCAATAACATGAACAAGCAAACAGCAATATAGTTTTCTCCGCAACCAAAATAAATAAATAAAAAATGATCTTTACAGAACCAAGAGAATAATTGATAGCAACCATTATTTTACAGAATCAATGAACATGTCTCCATACATACGGCATAAACACCTTACAAAATACAAATCAAAACCTCAAAAATTAAAAAAAAAACACGACCACTTTGCCATTCAAAGGTCCCTTTGTTCGGCCTCACGTGCAATACATAGTAGGTCCAGCGAATATGAAACCAACCAAATAACTACAACGAAACATACAAAAACCCATTTAATGTAAAACAAAAATAACAATATAACATAAAATTCATCGACAAAAAATATATAAACAAACAAAACAAAAAACTAACAAACACAAGATGAAAAAAAAATACATAAACAGAATAAAACAAATACTTACGGAAAAAAAATCCAATAACAAGCAAAACCGGAAAACAAATTTCACAGAAAAATAAGTTACGAAGAACACAACAAAATATCAATAAAAAGTAAAAAAACTTATATCCACAAATATAGAAGAAAAAACTTACAATTTTATTTCAGATTTTTTTTATAACTCTTTGATCTTACTAGAGCAAAAGCAATGAAATGTATAATACTTAGAAAATTTGTTTGTGTGAGATCATAGTTGGCATTACTTAGAGGCTTGGTTTCTTTAATTTGAGGCACATCTAGGTAATGTTAATAGCTCATCACATTCTCTGCTTGTATAATAAAGCCAACGATGTATTATATATAAGAACCCATAAGATTAAGATAATGAATAATTGTGAAATTCATGTCTTTGAGCAGATAAACTTGCAATTGTTATTTCAGATTGCTCATTAACTCTTTGATCTTGCTAGAAAAAGACAATAAAACGCAGATATACATCATCAAACAAGGAAAATTTCAATTCTCCACCTCCTTTGCAAAAATGCAAGTACATACTTTGCTTTTAAGAAAATGATTATATCAGTTAAATTATAGTCTATACAATCACACGTGAAAGAACAAAAAAGAAAAAGTTCCTCAAATTCTATGTAACCCATTCACATACCGTACAAATTTAGTGGGACAAACATCATATATTGCAAGAAATGAAAGAAAGAAAATTATTGAAGTAAAGAGAAAAAGAGTGTTCATATCCAACCTTTAGGTTAGGTTATCTTTATATGTTTTATGTTCAATTTATTTGAATTAACTAATTGAACTTTTAAAGAAAAAGAAAAAAATTATTTTTTGCAGATTGTAGCACAATAACAAACACAACTCAATTTGCTACTCAAGGTGCAAATACCAGCAACACACAAATAAGTGATAGTGGGATTGGCCAAAGAGGCGGTCAACAATAAAGTTATTTATACTCTCTTCTTTACTATGACATATAAACAGAATACCGCATGTGTTATATAAGTGATAGTGAGTCAAAGCTAGCTAGAAAAAAAATGAAGAGAAATTATCGAAAATATTTCTGGACAATTTTCACTTTTTATTTTCCAAATTAAACTAGGAGATTACCTCTTTAAACCGTCTAAATTTGGTTACAATATGAGAGGGAACAATCTTATACTATAATTTGGGATTTTAATTTTTGAAATTTATCTTTCACGTTGAAAGTTAAGATAGAAAATTACTCAAATACTCTTAGTAAAAAATTGCATGAAGAGAATCTCTACACCGAAAATGAATATTTATGCGTTTTGAATTGTCAGAAATACATTTTCGTATATTTTTAAAATTTGATCATTATATTTTCCAAATAAAAGGAAAATTTCTTTATTTTCTTATTCGATAATGGCTAGAAAGAGAAAACTTAAATTTTAAAACCGCCTCTTATAATCTTATAAATAGTAGCTTTAGGTTTTCATATGAGTTCATATCGATTTTCGAAGCTACCGTAGAGTAAGAAGATCATAGATATAGTTTATACATACGTCGAGTGCTTGGTGTGTGGAAGCATCGTTCATAATTTTTTGAGAATGTATTTTTTATATATATATTGTTGATCTATAATATGTTATTCTTTTGAATGTATGGTTTATGTTGGGATTCTAATATTTTCGTAACTTATCAGGAGCTAGAAACGCCGAATATGATTTCACCAAGTAAATTCTGATCGATCTATAATTGTTGCTATATGTTACATTTTTATTGTTTTAGTTTTTATAAAATCGGTAAAACTAAAGACCGGAAAAACTAAAATCAATCAAATTGTAAATTGGATTTTCATCTCTAAGTAAAACCTTATCAATTTATTTAAAAAATATAAGCCCAAAACCGTGACGAATTGATTCTCCTATTCTTATTTGGATTAGATATGGAATTCAAAAATTGTATGGAAAATACTTACATTATCTAAATCATCATCAAATGGAGATTCAGTAACTAGCTCATGTAGAGTTGGTGTTGATGAAACACTTGAAGAACTGGCACAAGACCTGGTGTAATGATCTTCATAAAGCCAAATCAAATTCTTCATAAGTTTCTCAATTTTTGACTTAGAAGTAGTAGGCTCCATTATTTCATAAACTCTTTCAAGCATTCGCAAACTTCATCATTGGATCTAAAACAACTCACATAGCCAAAATAAGACTGTAATTTTCCTAGTACTTAGCAAATTTAACTTGCATATTAAAAGCCATTATTTTCAAATCGTCATCACAAATGGCATACTTCTTCAACAACAACTCAATCCGCCATACATGTGTCAAGTACACATTAGATGTAGGATACTTTAAGCCAGAAAAGTAAGTGGTGATGACACTGAAATGCTTAAGGAATCGAAGATTTTTCTTCCACGGTTCCACTCATCCTCTAAAAGTAATGACTTATAATTTGTGTCATAATACCCCATGCTAACAAAGGCATTCCTAAAGTCCAACGCTCTAACAATATTTCATATGTAAATTTCTATCTAGTAAAAACATCAAGAATTAAACACGCTCCACTTTTAATATCTACTCTTTTCTACACATGCTGTAAACGCCTCATTCCTTTGTTGAGATGTTTTCACTTATCTGAATGTTATGCAAAACATCATTTGCTAATTTTTTTTTGCCAACATCATTTGCAATCTTTAAACCTTGTTTCACTATGAGATTCGGAATATGAGCATATAATCTCACATGCATAAATTTGTCATCACACAACAGGTCACTTCCACTCATCATCTGAAGTTGACTCTTGAGGATTTTCAGCATACTATCATTATTAGTAGCATTGTCTAAAGTAATAGGGAATAAGTTTTTCTCTAAATCACATTCATTCAAATACTCAAAAACCTTATTAGCAATTTTCTCACTAGTGTGTGGAGACTCATATCACAAAAAGTTAGAATATTACTGTTAAAGTTCCAACCATCATCAATGAGTGGACAGTTACGCAAATATATCCAATAACAGTGGTACGAGCTGGCCATAACTGACTACGATATTTTGTAAATACCTCTTTCAAAGTTGATGGAAGATTTCGATTTGTAGAGAACTCCAAAGAAAAACCTTATCAAGGATTCGTGGGAAGTCAATTTATGTCTTTGTTGTTGTTAAGAAACAAAATGTAGAAGCATAAGCAACAAATAAATGATTAACAACCCAAAAAACCCTTATCAGCGTTGGAATCGTGAATGTTGCCAAAAAATTCCTTCAAAAACTCAATCTTATGTTTGTTCGAAGCTCAAAATACGATTATTTTTGGAATTATGTGTCGTGTCTAAATATCGAGGAGCTAAAAATCGCTAAGCAAAATGGCATCATTTATCTCATCACTAAATCTTTAAACGCAAAACAACGTTATTTTGGCAGAGTAAAATATATATATATATATATAGATCTAAACAAGGCCTCTTTTATCGTGTTAGAAATCCTTTTAATAAATGTGTCTTAACGAGGTACCCCATTTAAATCCGTTAAAGTTTAATCTCATAAATGGCTATAAACATGCTTTTGAACATTAAAGCCCATTTAGATACACAAATTTTGAGCCCATCTTAATATTTTTCTAGCCCTGGAATGTCGAATGAGATAAGGGGTTGGGTTCTCTTTCTACAACCATTTTAATATGATAGGCCCGACTACCTTTCCCTTATCCCTAATGATTAGGGGGATGTTAAACCCAAGAACGACCGGTATTGTGTGGTACGGAAAAAACAGACTACGATGATGTCCCCCGCCCCGGAAAGAAAGTCTCAACCAAAACTATATTCCTTTTGCATGAAGATGTAGCTAAGTGTCTGACTCTTTTAGTCATAGTTTGTGGCTGGTGCTCGTTTGCGCGCTTGTGTACCAACTCAACAAAGAAGGAAATGATGCTCGGGGAGGCATCTGAGAATGATTCGAGTTGTATTACGGGAAACTCTCACGTACATTTTTTTTTTGGGAGGGGGCAGGAGCTCGATAGGGTCCCCCACTGACTTGGCCCGTGCCTAAGTGAAAGTGAAGTGGTGGACATATCCATTCCAACCAGGGATATGCTGAGATTCACGAAGAGCAGCACCTTACGATGTTCATAAACATATATCGTAGGGATGTTAAAAGAGGTTAAAACCCAGTGGACACCCAAAATTCATGTAAAAATTTAAGCTCACATACTTGTTTTTTTTTTAACTAAAAAAATAATGCGGGCTTAAAATTGGTGGGTTTTGTTTACATTTGGATTGATATGGTTTTAACCCATTGGGTTTCATGTGCACACATGGTTTTAAAAAAATCCATATATTATTAAATCGACATCGTTTTGCAATAATAACCTTGAACGAAGTTGTTTCGTATCAATCATCCTTAAATTAAAACATAACGAACTATAATTCGTAAATCCGATAAAACAAATGCATTTGATCCAAAGCTTGGCGACATAGTATTGTCGGAGACTCAAATTTCCAGAGGTAAAGGTGGAATTGGATCGTTAGGATCGTGGGTTTTACATATTTTTGATGTGTTGTTGTGCTCATGTCAAATTTATGCGTTTGGATTGTAAGAAGATCTCTAGCTCTGATGTTATCTCCTTTGTGTTGTGCATGTTGGGTATGTTAATCCTGAAGATTCGACTAGTTAACCTGAAACTCAATTTCAACAATCTCAAACTAGTCCTCTTGCTCAAGGTAATAACCTTATCTGATAAATTCCTTGCTATCATATTCTGTTTCTCTATTCTCATCTTTGGTATGAGCGTCTTGGTGTTATGTTCATGTTTGGATTTGGTATTACAGATTCGAAGATGTTTCTTCTCCCTAATATTAATATCTTCATTTCTTTGCTTGGTTTTGGCTTTTATGAGATTTGATACTTAACGATAATGCAATAAACATTAATTTCTTGTTGACATTTAGCTTACGTCCATGAACCAATCACCCACTCTAATCGAACAAGGAACATGGAATCTTAGATTTCCTATGCAAGAGGTATTGTAATATGTGTTTATGTATTAATGTTGGCTATACTCTGATGTCTCTTGGAAATTTGTTTTTGATTAGAAGATCAAATGATAAAATTGTTACAAAAAGACGTGTTTGATCAATATTTAGACTTCTTCTTTATGGTTTATGTGTGTTCTAACTTAAACATACATAAACCAAAGAACCCTATTTATGTATTGATATTGATATAATTTCTCTATTTTTTACTTAATCTAATAATATATTTTTTACTTTTGTAGAATGAACTGGAAGTCACGAGAAACAATTGCACTTCTTAATGCTGAAAATGAGTTTATGCTAATGAATGAAGACATTGAGAAGGATAAAATATAAACTCAAAGAGCAGTACAAAGTGAAACTCAACCTAGTCAATTGATTCAAACATTATCTAACTCTAATAAACGCCCCAAGTCTGATATTTGGAAAGAGTTTGTATCAGTAGGTGCAGAGCAAGATGGGAAAAAGTGCGATTGCATCCATTGTAGTAAGAAGTTAGTACAATGTTGCCCAAAAAGGCCTCCACGGCTAAGTAAAGAAAGGGAGTATGATCACAAAGTAGATTATGATATGATTAGTGAGGTTATCATCTACCATGATATGCCGAAAACTATCCCCAATCACCACTCATATATATTTTGGGGCATGAAGAAGACATCACGAGCAGCACGAGAGGCACAAAGTCCTCTGTTACTAGCGAGGCGTGATGGGTAATATAACACAATTACCTGGCGTGGCTTCTAAAGAGTCCGGAGAACTGTGCTCCTTGACAATCCTGAAGGGTTCTCGTGCGATCTCTATGTACCTTATGAAGACTATCACACAAGAAAAAGAATAGATGGATAAATTTCACTCAATTATTCAAAACCAAAAGAGAAATAACAAAAAATGTTAAAGTTGGCAAGTGGCAACAAATCCAAAAGAAAAAAACCTATCAACAAAGTCAAATAAGCGATTGGGAAGTGTGAACACAAAACTTTTATTAACACATTGCAGGCTGAGCAAAAAAAAAAAACTTTGTGCAAGTGAAACGACATAACATACAAAGCTTCAAGGAAAGCAGGGTAAGGCGAAATACATTTGGAATGCAAAACCTAAAATAAAACGTGACAAAAGAAAAACGATTTCAAAAATCCTATACTCCAAAAGCAACATAAATTGTGATACTTACAAGGAGGAGACCAAAAGCACAAAAAAAAAAAGAATTTCAAGAGTTTATGAAATTCTGAGAAAGATGTGGTCTCTATTTCATTCTCTCGGTTCACACCAATAAACTATCGACAAGTTTGTAAAGAACAAATAAAATTTCTTCCGCCTATCAGCCAATACAAATGCGATGAGAGTTAATCTTTTAGTTTAAAATGATGTATAACATCATAAAGCGGTATAATTTTGAGTTAAAGTTTTAGTTTAAAGTGGTGTATAACATGATAAAGCGATATAATTTGTGTATAAATAGCCTTAAATTAGCAAATACCACATTTTACTGATGATTTACGGTTAAACCAATCAAGTTCTTACTATACACATCTGAAAAAGATAAAAGGTTTGTTTACAATTTATAGTTTTGAGAATTGCTTTGTGTTTTGGGCCATAAACAGTGAAACACAGGCCTTTGTAAGAAAGAAGTAGGTGAGCCTTTTCAAATCAATGGTTTTGTTTCCAAAACGCAAAGAATCTTCTGGATCCTTTTTGCTCCACTCCATTATCTAAACCCTAACCCCCTCTTACTTTCTTGTAGAGTAACCACTTCCTTATCCACAAATCTAGAACAATCCTGAAAAACTCGTTGCTCCGGTCTGAAAATGGCGTCTGCAAACGCTCTCTCTTCTGCCTCCGTCCTCTGCTCTTCCCGACAGGTCTGAGTTTGTCTGAAATTAGCCATTTCCGTTTATCTTCAGTGTCTTCCATTACTTGTTTTGATACTTTCCTTTGGATTTGACCTTTACTTGGTTCTATTTTAATTGACTTCCTCTATGTGGCTTCTGTATGCTTTAGTGGTTTCTGGGTTGGTGAAAAAATGGTTACTTTCTGGGGAAATAGAATAATTCGATCGAGATTAGTATAAATCGAATCTGCTTTAACGAATATTCATCTTGTGGATGCAGGGAAAGCTAAGTGGAGGAAATCAGCAGAAAGGTCAGAGAGTGAGCTACAGGAAAGCAAACAGACGTTTCAGCGTTAGAGCAAATGTTAAGGAAATCGCTTTCGACCAGGACTCAAGAGCTGCTCTTCAAGCCGGTATCGACAAGCTTGCTGATGCTGTTGGTCTCACTCTTGGCCCTAGAGGTAGTATTAGTAGCTCTTTACTTTCACAATCTCCATGTTCTCTGTACAAATTTTGCTCTCTTTGTTGCCTTATCTTGGTGTTTTCATTTGATATTCTCAAGGGAGAAATGTTGTGCTGGATGAATTTGGAAGTCCCAAGGTTGTGAATGATGGAGTCACCATTGCAAGGGCTATTGAGCTACCTGATGCCATGGAGAATGCTGGTGCAGCGCTTATTCGTGAGGTTGGTGTTGGTGTGAGAGAGCCTTAGTGTTTTGTTTCTTTTAATGCGATTTGTTCGGTGTGATTTATTTGGTGGGTTTGTTGTTGTTGTGTGGAAGGTTGCAAGTAAGACTAATGACTCGGCTGGTGATGGGACAACCACTGCGTCTATCCTTGCTCGGGAAATTATTAAACATGGATTATTGAGTGTCACTTCTGGTGCTAATCCCGTTTCGCTCAAGAGGGGAATCGATAAGACTGTTCAGGCTTTGATTGAAGAGCTTGAGAAGAAAGCTAGACCTGTCAAAGGTCGTAATGACATCAAAGGTACTAACTTTTTCAGTGACCTTCCTGTGATGCAATGTTGATTGTCTAATACTAATCAATGAGTTTTATGATACATGCTTTATTTTTCAGCCGTGGCTACAATCTCTGCTGGAAATGATGAGCTTGTGGGAACAATGATTGCTGATGCCATTGACAAAGTTGGACCTGATGGTGTTTTGTCCATTGAATCTTCATCCTCTTTTGAGACCACGGTCGAAGTTGAAGAAGGAATGGAGGTATGAGTTTTTGTCTTTATTAACTCTTCAACTATTTCGGTTTTCCAATGGTTAACTTGATTTCTTACCGTGAAATACAGATTGATAGAGGTTACATCTCACCTCAGTTTGTTACAAACCCTGAGAAACTACTAGTTGAGTTTGAGAATGCTAGGGTGTTGATCACTGATCAGAAGATTTCTGCAATCAAAGACATCATCCCCATTTTGGAGAAGACCACTCAGCTTCGAGCTCCATTGCTGATTATTGCAGAGGATGTTACTGGTGAGGCCTTAGCAACCCTTGTTGTGAACAAACTCCGTGGTGTCCTCAATGTTGTCGCTGTCAAAGCTCCAGGATTTGGAGAAAGAAGAAAAGCTATGCTTCAGGATATCGCAATCTTGACAGGTATATGCATGGGTTTAGTTTTCTTTTATTTCCTCTCTGTTGTGTTCTGAACCTTCTGTCCTTTTGTATGTTGTTCTTCAGGAGCTGAGTACCAAGCCCTTGACATGGGCTTGCTGGTCGAAAACACAACCATAGATCAATTGGGTATTGCCCGAAAAGTCACAATCAGCAAAGATTCGACTACCCTTATTGCAGATGCAGCTTCCAAGGACGAATTGCAAGCTCGGATTTCCCAGCTGAAGAAAGAACTATTCGAGACAGATTCTGTGTACGACTCAGAGAAGCTCGCTGAGAGAATTGCTAAACTATCTGGTGGTGTTGCTGTCATTAAAGTCGGAGCAGCAACTGAAACAGAGCTTGAGGACCGTAAGCTTCGAATCGAGGATGCAAAGAATGCCACATTTGCTGCTATCGAAGAAGGAATAGTTCCTGGTGGTGGTGCAACTTTGGTGCATCTTTCCACTACTATTCCCGCCTTTAAGGAGACACTGGAGGATCCTGATGAACGTTTGGGAGCTGATATAGTACAGAAGGTAAGATTACCAAGTGTGAGCATTCTGTTTTTCGGTTTTGGTTCGGTTTTTATGTCCACCCTTAAAAATTACAATCATCTAAAAGCTAGAAAATGAACAACTGTGACTATAACTTATGATGGTTTATCATATGGATACAGGCATTGGTGGCACCAGCTGCACTTATTGCCCAGAACGCTGGAATCGAAGGAGAAGTCGTTGTGGAGAAGATTATGTTCAGCGAATGGGAGCTTGGGTACAACGCGATGACTGATACGTATGAGAATCTGTTGGAAGCTGGAGTGATTGATCCAGCAAAAGTGACGAGATGTGCGCTTCAGAATGCTGCTTCGGTTGCAGGAATGGTACTGACTACTCAGGCCATTGTTGTCGACAAACCGAAACCTAAGGCTCCCGCTGCTGCTGCTCCTCAGGGTCTCATGGTGTAATGAACCACAACACTTGATAATATGGCCACATTTATTCCCCAATTATCTGCAATGTTTGTCTTTTTCTTTTCTGGGGAAATGAGTAGTTTGTTAACGGTGAAGAGAAATAATTATCTTTTTGATTAAGGATTATTCTGATTGTTGGTAGAAGGGAAGTTGCAAAATAAAACATGGAAAGTATTGTATTCAAATGTACCGGAATTTTGGGCAAAGAAAGTTCAAAGCAAATAATAGGAGGGAATGTGAGATTGATCCTAAATTCATCAACGAAGATGCCACTAAATGACCATATAAATATAACCCACATTTCAGAAAATTGTTACTTGTGCCAATGCCATTATCCTTAATGACATAATTGATGTGCACACTTTGCCACAGCACTCTCACTTTTTTGTTTCTACTTTGTTATGGCATAACATCAATTGCCTTCTCAAAAAGCTCCTTACTAACACATAATTGGCATAAACTACATTTCTCAGTATTTCGGTTGTCACGGAAGGTTCACCAACATGGACCTAATCACCATTCTCTTCATCTTCATCATTGTTCGACTCAAACATGAAATCGTCTTCTCCTTCATCCTCCAACTCTCTTTATACTCTATATGCAATCCTCTCGGACAACATATAAATTATATGTTTTCATATGCGCTGCTCTTTTCACGTTTTCTCCATATCCGAAACCCCAACCTTCTCAAGAATGTATAATACATTTGCATCTTTCGGATGTATAAAACCAACTTTGTGCACATCACCATCGATATATGAATCCTCGGTAGAGCTGCAGATTAAAGGCGTGATATCTCACTCCTTTGGTAGGGCAAAGACATGTCATCTCAGTCTTTAGGGTAATAAGACAGTAGATAAGTTTTTCTCCCCCACGACCACATCTTCATTTCGGACCAAATCAGAACAAGATTTTGGTTTGATGCCACTCTTAACTACAAATGTAACCATCATTTGTGCCTCTGCCCGGTTTTCTTGAAACAATACATCAGCTAAATTTTCAACTATATTAGCATCAGGAGTGAATCCTTCCCTAATCATCTCAGCCACCACCTCCAAAGCTTTATCTATCATTCCTGCTCTGTAACACCCTTCAGTCAATGTAACATACATTGCTTCATCAATCACAAACTCGTTTACTCGCAACTCGTTCAACAATCTCATCGCTTCACACACTTTCCCTGCTTTGCATAGTCCATTCATCAACGCCCAATACGTATCCCTGTTTGGAGTAACACCTCGAGAACTCATTTTACTGTGTAGTTCAAATGCTTTCTCCACTAGTCCGAATCGAGAGTAGCCATTCATGATCAAATTATACAGATAAGTTTCTACTCTTAGCTTCTTATCGTGCATTATCGAAACCAACCTCTCTGCTTCTTCAGCCTTGCCGCAGCTAGTGAAACCGTCGATCAAAGCCTTGTAAGTATCGAGATCAAGCGTCACACATTCCTTCTCCATCAACTTAAGAATCAAATCCAACTCTTCAAAATCCCATCTCTTGACACAACAATCTATCATCGACTTAAATGTAACAATATTGGGCTTAATCCTTTTGACCAGCATCATCTCCTCCACTAATTCTCTTGCTCTCGTGATCTCTCCATTGCAACACAACGCGGAAACAACGACCGTTAAAGAGTACACAGATACAACATCTATCCCCGACCCAACCATTAGACTAAAGAAATCGCTAGCTAATTCCATCTGATCACATTTTTTGAGATTTAGCAGATGCAAAGTGCAAGTCTTGTCATCAATCTTAACCTCATTGTTCTTCATATACTCAAAAACCTCGACAACTTCATCGAATTTTCCGCTGTCTGAATAAACCATGACCATCGAATTAAAGAACCTCGCAACGACTTTCGTCTCACAACCGCATTGATCAACGACGCTAGAGGCAATGTCACGAAAAGGGTACCTGCGAATGTCGTCAATCGCCACGGGTTTCAAGAGTTTCTGCGCATCTGAGAACTTCCTCTCCGACAAAACCCGGAAAGTCAGAGACAAGTGAGTCTTGAGGTCAGGCTGAAAAGAGAAAAGAGATGGGTTTTCGAGGACGAAATGGAAGAGGGATACGCATTTCCAGGATTTGACATGTGGGTCGGATAAAATACGGCGAAGGGTAGAGAGATTGAGATCAAAGAGCGGTTTTTTCGGAGAATCAAGACTTTGGTTTATAGAGGAAGAATATATGAGAAGCTTGTAAACTGAAAATGGATAGGTTCGTTTAGCTGTCTTTAGGGTTTTCAGGAATCTTTGCAGAGTCATCGCCACTGTCTTCGAATCGTCTCTCTCTCTCTCTCTCTCTCTCTAATCTCTTATTCCGTTCGTCAGAGTTGGAACTTTTGACCGGCTGCCAAAAAGTAGGGTGATGTTCGGTTTTCCAATATGAGAACAGCACGATTTCTTGTCACCATCATGCGCGTGGGTTTAGATGGTTTAAGATTCAGATGGATTTGGTCTTTGGATTACCTAATTGAGTGGATTTGGGATTGATTTGATTCGAGTTTGTGCATATGATGGGTTGGAACAGTAGAATAGACAAAAGGCCAAGTATGCAAAACAACAACATATCGAGTTGATCAATCTCATGTAACTTAATTATTTCATAGTGAACTTGTGGAGAAGAGATTCCACCGAGATGTGTTCTTGAAAGATAAGATAACTCGTAAAAGTCTTGAGTGTTTACAGTTTGCAATTTGGTTTTAGATCGATTGCATGAGAGATCAGTTTGAGTTTGTGAAATTGTGAGTTTCAAAACCATACAATTAGAGATTATGTAAAGAATTGATTCAAGATACTCGGATTGAAGTGAAAGAAGGGTTTCCCGAATATGGAACCAAGTCATGGCAGGTTCGAGGTGGAGAAATTTGATGGTAAAAAGGATTTTGGCTTATCGAAGCGTAAAATTCTTACTTGACTAGAAGTTTTTGGGTTGAATGAGGTTCTTGAAAGGGATTCAAAGGAAACTATGGAATATACGATTAAAGAAGATAATGAGATTGATCTTAAACTCAATACCACGAAAGATGGAAGCATAAAGGATCTTCAAATTATGCATTTAGGTGATGAAGTATTGAGAAATGTTATGAATGAACCCACTGGCGCAAAAATGTGGAGTGTTCTTGAGAAATGTACCAGTCTAAATCACTACCTAAAGCAGTGTTTCTACAACTTCATCCAAGCAACGTTTGTACAACTTCAAGATAGATGATCTCAACTCAATATATGAGAATATATATGTTTTTTGAAGTTAGTTTATAATTTGGCCAAGTGTTAGCATAAGTGAAGAAGACCAAGCCATTTACTTGTTGAATTCACAATCAAGGCAGTATGAAAACTGTGCGACACTTTCAAATATGGAAGAGAAACTCAAAGTAACTAATTCTGCTTCTATAAAGAGCTTTAACGGAGAGAGAAAGGTACTCATTACAGCCAAATTCAAAAGGTTTTATGTAAATGCCAAAGGTATGACAAAGAAGATAAATGATTTTCAAGGGGGAAAATTGCCAAAGAGTTGAACAAGATCTAAGTCTAGACCAAAGAACAGCAAGGGTTGCAATCAAACATCAAGAAGAACTCATCTTCTGTGAGACATCCCATCCCGGGTAAATCTGCACCGACTAGCCCGACTTGCGTTTGACATTCAAAAGAAACTCTACTTACATGTAGACAAGTAAAGGAGGGGTTAGTAAATGGATTACTTAGTGAGGGTGGATTCAATGGACCTCACAATCCACAACATATAGTTCAACCAGTTAATAAACGCAACACACTTAGCCATAAATATAACACACAATTATATCTCATTCACAACATCCAACTTTATCGATCAATCTACTGTCCCTGTGCCCCTTTTGGCACCCGAGACAATACATTCCTATCCATCAATCTACCATCTCTTGCCTTAGTGGCAACGATACCCATGCCCTCACCGCATGCATCGACCAAACTGATCAATCCTCGGCTCGTCAGCCAAATGTTAATAGGCCGCACGACTGTATCGTACCTAAACTAGTACACCATCACGGTCCGACAAACAATTTTTCAACGGACCTCTTCCCGTTCACAGTCATACAATAAAAATACGACACAACGTGCTACCATGCATCCATCATTCCTCATCATTCAATACTCAACATGTATCAACTCAACCTATTCAGCATACTACATGCATCAATCACCAGAAATTGATCATTAAACATCACCACGTATCATAGTCTAAACTAAACATGAAACGAGTACGACTTGCAAAACCATTATATAACACGTCCTCACTTGGTTTCTTTGACTTTCTCAAATTTAGACTTCTTGTGTTTACTCTCGTTCTAAACAATTGACGTCTTGTAACTGCGCAACAAGAAACATCGATTACTTTCATAAGAAGCTAGGGTTTCTAAACAAGGTTTCTATTTTTGGAAAGTTTCACCTTTGGGAAAGTTTCAACATTAGAAAATTTTCCACTTTAGGAAAGTTTCCATTTCTGGAAAGTTACAATCTTAGGAAAATTTCCAATTCGGGAAACTTTCTACTGCGGAAAAGTTTGGGTTTCCCTTTTCGGACATCGGAACTTTACTCTTTTGAAATTCGGGTATAAGGTTCCCTAAGTCTGATCATGGTTTCAGGGTTACATTGTCGAGAAAATAATTGAGGAAACAATTAGGGTTTCACATCGGACCTCAATCCAGTTAACACCATCGGTGTGCCCTTGCCAAGATCTACCACTGCGGACTGATGAAGCACCATCATTATAGCCAACGATCCCTTTTTTCCCTTAAGGTTTGTCTCTGTTGCACTCGGGTTAGGTTTTTCTCTCACGGGCAGCGCCTCTGTCACCTGCCTCATCGTCATCACACTACTGTCGATCTCCCCTTTGTTGCCGCTGGTCACTGTAGACTCTAATATACCTCATATTTTATCGATTTTTAGTATATTTTTAATAAAGAAACTACTTGGTTTTGGCATTTATTGTATTTTTAGTGTTTTGTAGTTTTTTTTAATAGTTTTTACAGGAAATTTGATTAATTTGAGCTAAAAAGGATGGAAAACAAATATTATGGAGATTGGACAACATCTGAGCATCAAAAGTTTCACATCAGATGGAGATCTTCCCACCGTTGGATCACGCGCAAATTTTAACACAATATAGGTGGGAGAGTTATCTTTCATTTCCAAGTAATTTCATGAAAAGCCAACAGTTAGATCTCATATATGCTCAAATTACTGAAGACTGGTCGATCTGGGTCCGAGTTGAAGCAAGCAGAGGAAGGAGGCAGTGATCGGTTGATTGCACCATAGGTGATCAATCGATCAAAATCAGCAAAAGACTCACTGCCCGAAAAAGGGAGGCAATCGATCGATTGCTCCTATAGGGATCGATCGATTGATTCCCCGAAAAATAAGGAAATTTTGATTTTATCGAAATCTTCCTAAATCTTTTGGGAATATATCCTAAGGTCGATCCCTCTACTATATAAACACAGCAGTAGCCACGAAAATAGACAAGCGTTCATCATTCTTCAACACCAAAAGTCTCTTTGTTTCTTTTAGATTTTTCTTGTTTCGTCTACAACCGTAAGCGAAGAACCATTTCACAAAGCAATGCATAATAATGGACCAAAACCAAACAATGTATTCGAAGGAAAATTTTTGGATTGTTATGATGGTTTTGATAAGAACAATGAGGCTTGTGTTGAAGAAAGACAAGAAGGCGTTCCATAAGATGAAACACAAAAGGGGAGCAACTGATTGTGAACCTCTTTGCAAGAGACACAAGAAACAAAATACAAATCATATGCTCAGAGAACATGTTTCAGACGAGATGAAGCCATTGAGTTTCTATATAGAGAATCTAACTTTATGGCAAAAAGAGAGCGTAAAATGAAATTCACAATTGACCAAAAATCTCCTGATCCAGCAATGGATAAGGCCGAAGGATCTAAGGAAAGACCGATTTCCTTAGATGTTTCTCATCACGCCTGGAAAAATGGCAACCAAGATGGGCTAAACGACTTTAACTAGAAGCGCTTAGTGGTAGACAACCCACTGGTAAGTGTCTAGGATTCGTTTATTTCTTTGATTATTAACGTTTTTACTTTTGTGTCTCAGAAACAATAGAAAAATGCAGACTACATGTTGCCAATCGATCGACCAGGGAGCTAATCGATCGATTGCAGAAGTGCTGATCGATCGATCACCACCTTGATCGATCGATTGCAGAAGTGCTGATCGATCGATCACCACCTTGATCGATCAATCACACCACTTTGAGAAGTCCAAAAAATTGCAAAAATTAAATGATCGATCGATCAGGGTACCCCCCAATCGATCGATCACCAATCCGTAAAAATCCAGAGACTACAGATCATCACTAATCGATCGATCATCCCCCCTGATCGATCGATCATCATGCTTGTACAAATTTTCGAATTTTCTGACCCGAAAAATAAAAATTTCACTAATTGGATCGAATGTTCCAAAGATCTTCGAGGTACCATTTTCTATATATTATTTTCAATATTATTTAATTTGATTATGACTTTTTCTGATTTAATTTCACACCAGGACGGTGTGATTTAAGTCTGGGGGAAGGTTCTGCGGTATCTGATGATGTTTGCTTTTTGTGATTTTATCGAGTAATTTTTTTTTAAATTCGAAGTTAAATTGTTTTATTGAGTCAAAATTTTGTTGGGAATTATGATACTTTCTATGAACAAATGCTTTGATTTTGAGACTCAGTGACCATTGTAGCATGGTTATTCAGGACAGACGATTCAGAATCTGATTTTGACTCTCTTATATTGGACGTCTAACCTTACTTAATATTTTTATTTAAAGGTGTTAGATCAGGAAAACAAATCATACATTCAAGACTTCTTATTCACTTTACCACTTTCTGTTGATCCTGAATGGCCAACTTATTTTTTGTTGGTACCCCACCTTAAACCCTTACCTCTTTTTAGACCTCATGCGTTCTTGTCTTCATTGTCATATATGCAGATATGTGTAAAAACGTTGGAGAAAAAAGGATTGAAAAAAGAACTAACTTTGTTACATGTGGATTACAGGTCAATGAATCAAAGCTATGATCTCAAGGATATATGAGTTTCCACGATTTAAACCTCTTTTCTGAACTTGAGCTGTTGTTGTTTGAGGACAAACAAAGGTTTAAGTTTGGGGGATTTGATATACCTCGTATCTTACAGGTTTTAACTATATTTTTAATAGGTTTTTAATGAAGAAACTACTTGAATTTTATATTGTATGGCTTCTTTTAGTGTTTTGTAGTTTTTAGAGTCTTTATAGGAAATTAGAGCAATTTGAAACAAAAAGGATGCAAAACAAGCAATTTGAAGATTGGACATATCATGAACATCAAATTGTTTACATTAGATGGAGACCTTCCCACCGTTGGATCAAGCTCAAATTCTACCACAAGATATATGGGAGTATTAACTTCGATTCCCATATCAGATCGTGCAAATCTAACGGTGCGATCTCAAGTTATGTTCCGATTACTGAAGACTTGTCGATATGGACTCGAGGAGAAGCAAGCAGAGGAGTTAAAGACCGATCGATCGATCACTCATTCCCAATTTTGGTTGGACATGATTTTAAGAGGCGATCGATCGATCCTCGTAGGGGCAATCGATTGATCCCCCTCCTAAAAAGGGGGAATCTTCTTTTTCGACGTTATCTCCGAATCCTTCAAGGAATATTTCCTAGATGCGACCCCTACCCTATAGATATCCTACAATAGACATGAAAATATCAAGCTTGGTAGGCTCTGCAGCCACCAAAGTTCTTCATCCCCAAAAACTCTTTTAGTTTCTTTTGTTCTTTCTTTGTTCTTGTTCGATAAGGGAGAATATCCCGCCTCTTTGTACTCCTTAGAGAAGTTTTCTGAATCCTTTGCTACTGGTCTTAATGAATATATTTTCTATTTCTTTTTCTTTAGTTTTCATAACCATGTGTGAGTAGATTTCTTGTTGGGACTAGGGCTTATTCAAAGGGATTTTCATAGTTCGATAGATATGTTTCTAGGAATAGAGTTGCACTTTTGATAAGTTAGAGTAGTTCTTCATCTGAATATGTTCCTTAATGCATGTTTCTTTATTGATCATCTAGAAACTGATATTAAAACGATTTTGCTTGCACACTACTTGAGTTATTATTTGGATATGATGTTTGATGGGCCTAACGCTTTAACCTGAGAGAGTTGAGTTACTAAGTTAGGTGAACAAATGAACATGTACGTGAATGCTTTTTTTTATCTATGCTATTGACTGCAAAAGTTGATTAATAGGGTAGTTTAGACTTAGTTGATTATTACCACGGGAGTGGGTTAGTCATATGATACTGATTTGAGTTCTAGAACAAAAGAAAAACGATGTCAATTGCTTCTAGAAATAGAACCTTAATAATTTGATCTATGAATCCCTGAGAAAACCTTGAAATCCCAACGCTTTAATTATATTATTTTACAACGCTTTTAAATTTACTGCTTTTTTTATTACTATGCCCAATTCAAAACCTCCCTTTATTGCTTAGCTTAACTTTTAGTTCAAGATCACTATTGTTCACTCTTGTTTCCTTGGCTTCGATCCTTAAGTACTGCAATTGATCGCAGTTCACTTGCAACTAGATCACTCTGTCTTAAGATCAACAATTAAATAATATAAAATTTGAACTTAGTTTACTTTTTATTTTACTCTTTTGTGAAATTTATTCTCCATTATGGCCATATTTTTCTACATTTATAGGTACAATACAAATTATTTTCTAGATTCAATGATTTTGTCATTCATTAGTATATATTAACTATCAAGTCTATATTAGTTATAAACAAGTTTTTTTGATATTTTTATAGAGTGAGGAAACAAGAATTCGGGACGGGACTTTGTGGGAACGGAACGTGACGAAAATTTGAGAAGCAAAATAGTTATTTCATTTACATCCCATTTAAAATTCAACACGGAAACAGGATGGGACGGGATGAAATGAAAATTCTCAAAAATAAAAAAATGTGAAAAATTCATATAAATTAATTATTACTTTACATAATATAAAATATAACAATTAGTAACTTTGTTACATTTAATGAAAAAATAGCAAATGAAGATAAATTTTGTGTGTAATATTTTATCTTTTCTATTTTCTATTATTGTGAGATACATATTTAATTGTATTCGGTCACCTCTTGGATGGATAAAATATAATTACGACATAACTTTTAATTTTGCAACATAGCAAGTGACTGCCGGATAGATTATCCGGAATTATGACGGGTCCCAAAATGTTGGGGACTGATAAATTTGGGCTCTGGAATATCACCTTTTAAGGCATAAGGAAAGACTTTATTGATGGTTATAGAAAGTGTATATTTCATGGATTTTTCAACCGTGATTTTTGAAGAAGATTGAAAAGTTATGATATTATACATGGATCAGTTCGGGACATAAGCATAGAAAGCATCGTCAAGATACTGGTTTTTAGTCAAAAAAAAATCAAAACCTGTTAATTTTATCATGTAAAGAGGTGTTCAAATGTCGCTACACATACAATTGCAAAACATAGCATTTTGAATGTTTCTTTCTACTCGAATTGTATTTATCCTCCGCATTGGCTAACTGATATTTTGTTCCGTGACTTTATAAATTTAAAATTTACATAATGTAATGATTTGATAAAAACAAAATGAGATACATGTTCAATTATTTATATTATACTACTTATAAAATTCGTACCGAATGAGACTTTAGGAATTCTGTTCCCAAACATATGGAATACATTTCTATAAGAAATGGTAAACCAGGACAAGAGTGAGACGGAATGGGGCGAAACAAGATGGGGCGACAATATTGCTCAATTCTAATTTTTTTAAAAAAAAGCGCATACGCTCGGGTATTAGCCTAGTAAATATGATAGCTAGACCCAAATTCAGAAATATAATTACTATATTTTTGACTTCGAAAAAAAAGAATTGGGTGGACAATTCGATTTAGGACTCGGTTTCGATTCGGTTATAATAGTTATTTTGGTTAGGTAAAAACAGAAACTATTATAAAACTATTTGTAATTTGGTTTGGTTTCAGTTCTTTATGATGCAATTTCGGTTTGATTTGGTTTTCGATTTGGTTTCGATTCGGTTTTGATAAAAAAAATAGATAAAAAATAAAAACAAATAGTGATTTATTTAATATTATGATCATTTAATATGATTATATCTATTGTATATATATAACCAAGTATAATATTTTGGTGAAGTTCAGTTTATTTGGTTTTGTTTTGGTTCAATTACACAATAACGGTTTTTCGGTTCGTTTTTTTTTTTTTTGAAGATAAAAGTTTTGGTTTTGTTTTGGTTTCAGTTTTATAGA
This sequence comes from Pseudoturritis turrita, assembly GCA_900406555.1. Lineage (NCBI taxonomy): Eukaryota > Viridiplantae > Streptophyta > Magnoliopsida > Brassicales > Brassicaceae > Pseudoturritis > Pseudoturritis turrita. Next base: position 74,320 of record OVBL01000459.1, on the reverse strand, counting down.
TTTTAAAATAAATAAAACTAAATGGTTTATAAACAAATTTTTGTCCGGTTTCGATTTCTGTAATTCCCTGCTCTTCAAATGGATTACAACAACTAAACTAATTAAGCATATGTTGGATGAATAAAGTTCGAAATTCCAAATTTTCAATCCAAGATTTTTCAAGCATAGTGCAAACAACAACTCCAATGTGTTAAGACCAGATCATATAATCAATGTTCTTGCTAAACATCATAATTTCATAAAATCTTAAAACATTGAGAGGGTCTTACATCAACCCAAATAATATTACTAGAACGGCCCAAAACTAAATTTCTTGAATGAAAACCCAAATAAAATAAGTGTGGACGAGAACGGGAGAGTTGAGAGAGACATACACTAACCGACTCATCCACTTCTATTCCATCAGTTTTATTCAATCTTTTCTAAGCGCAACAAGCAAATTTTTCATATCTCTACTGGATAGGTTCAAGAAGTCTTTATATCATTTTCTTTAAAAACCTCTAAGTTCTAACAAAAATGTTCATACAAGGTTGTTATTGATGTTCAACTTCGTTTATTATCAATGTCCATGTATATTATCAATGATAAGATATTGCACATATCAAAGTGGAAACTAATCCGAAATATATTTGGAGTAAGCCGACTTTCAGCTGTATCAACTTCGTCAATCATCATAAAAAAAAAAATATTCATAATCTCAATCATCTCCTAAACAAATCAACAAACACCAGTTAAAGAGCATCCTAGTTAAAGAGTATCGGGTTACAAATTTCTGGTAGAATGAAACAGAGAGAACATATTTTCTTCACTGCCTTTACTCACAATTCTCGATCAAATCTTCTTCATGATTGTTGACGGATGAGCCCTTACCACTGCTTCAGTTCTTCTTGTTGGAACTCAATTTTTAGACATAGTGTAACATAGTATACTCCTATGTCAAAATTGCAGTTTGTTTGAATGAGAAATGCTTGTCCTAAGTTTGTTGCTTTAAAGGCACGAAATGGGCATATCATATATTATGGAGAAGTCCTAACAAGATTAAAAACCTTAGGATAATTGTAAAGAAGAGTGAATCCATACTAAACCATGCGCGCGCGCCAAGCTGAGTCAAAATAGACTCGGGCTTAGGTTCAGGTTTAGGTGCGGTTTCAGGTAAATGGGCCTTCGGTTCAATAACCTATCTTTTGCATCAAGTTTTGGTTTTGTAATTGATCACTACAAAATATCTAAACTTGGTCAAAATATAAAATAAAATAAATGGCACTCTTAATTTTGGACAATTAATTTAGAGATTAATATTGTCCTTAATGACCATAATAAAAATCTCCACTAATGCTCTTTGAGAGAGTTACATATTGGAAACCCATGACTTTTTATAAAGCATTGGTGTTCTTCAATCTCATTCATAGACAAGGAAACAATAATCTCTTATACTTCATCTTTTTCTTCTCCTCTTCCTTTGGTTTTTCTCCATACGAGTACAACACAGAAAAACCGTTCATTAGATTCTGTTCTTGAGTTGTGCAAAAAAAAATTGATTGCAGTTGTATCCTGGGATTCGAAATGCCACACAACAATCACACTATAGGGCATTTTCAGAATTAAGGAAAGAGTGTCTCAAATATGTTCTTTTTCCTAATTCTTATATCGGTATTGTTGTATTATCGATTTATTTAGGTATTTTACTTTACAAATATCAGTTTACCCATATTGTAGTAATTTGAGTTCCTACAATCTTATTTCTGAAAATTTTCGTTTTTGAATTATTGCACTAACGAAAACTGATTTTTTTTGTAAAGTGTTTTTGTCATGAAAATAGGAATCAGAAAGTGTGATCGATAATCAATCTTTTTCCATTGGATTATTCTCGGTTATTTCTTAATAATTATGCATTTTTTCAATTAATTGCTGAATTATCTAGATTATTTATTTAATTTTCTGCAATTTATTCTAATTATTTTGTAGATTTTTCTAGAATTTTTCTATGTCAAAAATTTAATATTGTTTTCATTGTTGAGTAACAACACAAACACGTTTTTGTCTTGAGTTGTTGACTTCCCATATCTGATGTTTGGCAATATTATAAGCTAAATTGATCGTGTGATTCAAATTGCATAAGTATTGTCTTTACATTTAAGTGGATTAAATTATTAATTTTTAGAATTTATTAATTCTGGAAATTTTTAATATAATTTTAGTTGCAATTTATTCATATTTGTATAAATTGTTTCATATATATTAGATTGAACTTATAATTTTATGTACTAATTTAATCTTGGTTCTTTTGAACATATTTGATTTTAAGTACAATTATCAACGAGTTAACAGTTTAAATCGGACATATGTATATGACTATACATTTATGTTTTCTATATCTAAAGGTTGTCTAACAAAGATGACAACGGGTATGGTGAGTGGACAACTCAAATTGAGAATGATCTACCACTTATGATATTGTGTGTTATACGTCTTTGATGTTTATCAGAATGTTCAGATCCTATTTACACCGATAGCGGTGGAGGTGTTATGGTTACAAGTCTAGTGAGTCGATGCACCAAATTCAGTTTGATAATGATCTGCCACATATAACTGTGCCAAATTCTAATTTTGTCATATTGTCCTGTTAGTGCCTAATGTCGCAAACATAGGACTAATACTAAAATTTTTTGATGGAACTCGATTCATTACGTGGCAGGATAATATGTTTATTTCCATGACCATGTTGAAACTAGAGAAGTAAATCAAAGAGGATAGCATATGCTTTCTCTTGAGAATACTAACGTTAGAACTCTAGTCAGTGGTGAACCTTGTACCATTGAGAATGTTTTATGCAAGGTTGGATAAATGCCGTATGAGAAACTGATGTATAAATCTACAGTGAGTTTAATACTTCTAAGGAACTCATGTTTCCTTGATATAAAGTACAAGTCTAAGAACACACGTTCTAAGAAATTCGTAGTGACGAAATTTCTGGACTTTAAATTGGTGGGCTTTAAGTTCATCATATCAAAGTCAAAGAGCTATGATTGCTGATGCATGAGATAACGACCGCATGGATGTCAATTACTTTGACATACTAGGTCTGTTGTTTAATTGATTTTTTTTTTCCACTAGCATGGAAATACTTCAAGAATTATCTCTGGTATAAGCGAAAGACTGAGAAACTTGGAGACTTAATTGTCAAGCAGAGGATTGAGTCTACAACCCGCAAAGCATATGTTGTTCACATATGTGAATACAAGCACAAAGAGAAACATAAAGTTTCTATTAAATATTCCACTTGCTTTATAAAGCATAATGCTTAAAAGAAGTTTAATGGAAAAAATATCCCAATTGTGGCATTATCGGTGGTCAAAAGTGTTGGGGTCAGTTTTCACCCCATTAAGATCAACGAATAAAAGCACTAAGTATAGGTGTTAGATCTAGCCAAAGAAGGAGACGAGCCAAACCTTGGCTCGGCGACAAAGGTAAGATGGAGACGAGCCAACACTTGGCTAGGCATCATAAAGAAGGAGTGACGAGCCAACGTTTGGCTAGGCATCAGAAAGGAGTGACGAACCAACGTTTGGCTAGGCATCAGGAAGAAGGAGCAACGAGCCAGACACATGGCTCGGCGACAGGAAGCAGTGACAAGCCAAACACATGGCTCGGCGACATGAAGCAATGACGAGCCAATTTCTTGGCTCGGCGACAGGAAGCAATGACGAGCCAACATGTTGGCAGACCAGCAAACGGTGACGAGCCAACATGTTAGCAAACCAACAAACGGTGACGAGCCAACATGTTGGCAAACCAACGAACGGTGACGAGCCAACATGTTGGCGAACCAATTTCTTGGCTCGGCATCGAGGAAAGTCAGACGAAAAAGCCAAGACCTCGGCTCGACATCGACGAACCAGACTAGCCAAACAGGCGAGACAAGCGACAAGCCAGCCCATCGATGACCCAACAAAGCAACGAGCCCAATACCTTGTTGGGCCGAGGCAACAAGCCACAAGATATTGGTGGGCCGAGGTGACAAGGCAAATAAAGAAGCCCGCATCCGAATCAGAGAAAGGAAATCCCGAAGAATAAGGAAGTTTTCCTTATTCCTTTAGGAAAAAGGCCTAGCCGACTTATTCTTGTATAAATAAGACATGTGCCCCTTTGAGAAAGTGATCCGAAAATTGACCTAGCAAAACACTTAAGAATCTCTGCAACAGCTTTCAAAACAGCTGAGATAATAAAAACCATCTTTGGATCTATGTTCTTGGTTTTTTAACATAGAAGTTTGTCGAATCCCTAAATTCTCCTTACAAGTTTTGGTTGTGCGAGTTTTGACTCCCACAAAAAGCCTTAAACATGTCATAACAATGATAATGAATGTAGTACCACGATTCACCATGCAGAGACAATGAAAAATCCCAGACTAATCTGACTAAAACAAACACGTGTAGTTTCAGAAGTCTACCAGATTGAGAAGAATCGAATGGAATGGTGGCATTATGCTGCTACCACCGTCAGTATCTATTTTAATAGATATGTATACTTGCTAAGAAGCAAGAATATGCCTTTGAAAAAGTTCAAAGCATACAAGATGGAAATTCGAAACCAACTTGAGAAAACTATGAAAATAGTTATACATGATAAAGGAGGCGAGTTTGATAAGAAAGAATGCGTTTCTTAGAGAAAATGGCATTATTCATCGAAAAAACTTATCCTTATTCACTTTAATCTATTGGAGTTGTCAAAAAAAAATCTGAACTCTTAATGGATGGTGAATGCAAGATGCTGGGGGGGGGGGGGGGGGGGGGAAGCGTTGCTTACCACATAAAGTCATTGTCAAAACGCCATATAAACTTTTGAAGAGGTAAAGTACATTCGTACAAATACCTAAAAGTGTGGGGTACCTGAAAAAGGTAGCAGTGCCACCTCTGAAAAGATTACAATCAGACCAAAAATGACATATTGTATTTTATCGGATATACACATAAAATATGCTTATCGGTTTTTGATTTATCATCAGATGTACCGGATATCCATGTAAATACAATAATGAAGTCAAAGAATGTATATTTCTTTGAACACGAGTTTAGGTGTAAGGATAAACAAAATCCAAAACGAACTCGTGAAGAAAAAGACTATATCACTTCTGTAATTAAGGCGAGTAGTTATGGCCAGATTGTGAGATTGGTACAAAAATTAAATGGTCTTTCTCCGAGAGTATGCATCGTAACTTTCACTAAAGTCAAGTCTAAATTAGATAATCCTTCGAGGAAAGAAAAACCTCATTAGTGAGATCGACTCCATTATGAAAAACCATATATGGGCGATAATCGATTTGTCACTAAGGTTTAAAGTCCTAAGGTGTAAACGGTTTTTTCAAAACTGAAAACTAATGGCTTAGTCGAAAAGGCACACAGTGTACAAACTTGTAAAGTCTCTGTTTCGGCTTACAAAAGCTCTAAAAACAAGAACATGAAATATTTGACATTGTCAAATAGTTTTATCATCAATGAATGTGATAAGTTTATATATATCAAAAGTACTCCGCACGGATACATTTTGTCCAGATTGCATGTAAATCACATTGTTTAAAGCAATAAAGACATGGTCGAACAAACTAAGATTGGTCTTAGTGTGAAGTTTGACATGAGAGACTAAGGTCGAATGGATGTGATTCTAGAGATCCGGATCACTAGATATTCCAAAGGAATAATCATATTAAGCTCATTATGCTAAAACGATACTTGAGAGATTCAAGATCTACTCAAATGTGATCAGAAGTCTAAAGTAATTAAGCGATCGACGAACTTAGTCCATATACTAAGTCACATGCGTAATCCAGGTTGTAAACATTGGAAATTAATAACTAGAGTATTGAGTTACGTGCAATATACTAAAATTTATGGATTGCATTATGGTAAAACACCAATAGTTGTGGAAGGATACAATTTTATTAATTGGTTATCGGCTTCCTGAAACTAATAGTCCACAAGTGGATATATCTTTACGCATTGTGGTGCAACGACATCATGAAAATATTTCAAATTAACTCTGTGGAACAGATTAGTCATGGAACCTAAGTTCATAGCTTGAGATAAAGCGAAGGAAGCTTAGTGGTTTCAACACTTGGTAAAAGATATCATGATGTGGAAAAACTAGTGTGAGCATTATGACTATAGCTCATCATTGAGTTTTGTGTATAATGGTTAGTCATATCTTTTAAGAAGATGGCATACAACCATTAGACAATTGATCTCAAATGGAGTAATCTCAACAGATTTATCTCATCGGACAACCTAGGATCCATTTATTAAAGGTGTGTCACGAGATCAAATTGTAAAATCATCAAGAGGAATGGGTTTAAAGTCTATGACTTAGGAGGAGGTTTGATGGAAATCCTACCTACGTGACTGGAGATCCCAAGATATAGGTTCAAAAGAAAAACTAAGTCAAACTGAGTCTACTTAAAGCACTGCAACTCACCCAGTTCCTAAGATGATATACAGTGCTTTCTATATAAAAGGATAAGCGTTGCTTTTAATGATATTCATCAAAGCATTGATATGTTTGTGGAGTACTACATTATACTTCATAAAACAAAGACTAATAGAATATCACATAGTGAGTGTGAAATGAGACCGTTTCTAGGAGAATGAATGAAAGACTATATTCTCTAAATTCACTCATGATAACATGCATGTTCAAGGACATAATGAACACAGTAGAGAACCTCGTTCTGTGAGAGAATGAAGCTATGTTATAACTGTTGTCTCGGTTTACATCTAAGCCCGGGTGGTTCAAGACATCATGTTCACCTCCTGGTCGAGTAAATCCGACAGATATTAACAATGACTGGTTCAAAGCTGAAAAAACTACCCACTCATATACAGTGAATTTTTTGCTTGTACTCTCAAAAGTCCTTCCATCGAGTCTTCATTTGTTTAGAAACATTTCTATTCATGTGGGATTGTTGGAACTCAATTTTAAGGCATAGTGTAACAGAGTATACTCCTATGTAAAAATTGCAGTTTGTTTGAATTTGAAACTTTCTGATTCCTGTTTTCATGACAAAAACACTTCACAAAAAATCAATTTTCGTTAGTGCAATAATGCAAAAACAAAAATTTTCAGAATTAAGATTGTAGGAACTCAAATTACTACAATATGGGCAAACTGATATTTGTAAAGTGAAATACCTAAATAAATCGATAATACAATAATACCGATATAAGAATTAGGAAAAAGAACGGATTTGGATTTGCAGAGGCGAGACACTCTTTCCTTAATTCTGAAAACACTCTGTAGTATGACGGTTGTGTGACATTCTGAATCCCAGGATACAACTGCAATCAATTATATTTTGCACAACTCAAGAACAGAATCTAACGAACGCATTTTTTTGTGTTGTACTCTCATGGAGAAAAACCAAAAGAAGATAAGAAAAAAAGATGAAGTCTAAGAGATTGTTGTTTCCTTGTCTATGAATGAGATTGAAGAAGACTAATGCTTTATAAAAAGCCATGGGTTTCCAATTTGTAACTCTCTCAAAGAGCATTAGTGGAGATTTTTATTATGGCCATTAAGGACAATATTAATCTCTAAATTAATTGTTCAAAATTAAGAGTGCCATTTATTTTATTTTATATTTTGACCAAGTTTAAATATTTTGTAGTGATCAATTATAAAACCAAAACTTGATGCAAAAGATAGGTTATTGGACCGAATGCCCATTTACCCGAAACCGCACCTAAACCTGAACCTAAGCCTGAGTTTAGTTTGGCTCAGTTTGGCGCGCGCATGGTTTAGTATGGGTTCACTTTTCTTTACAATTGTCCTAAGGTTTTTAACCTTGTTAGGATTTTTTCATAATATATGCTATGCCCATTTCGTGCATTTCAAGCAACAAACTTAGGACAAACATTTTTCATTCAAACAAACTGCAATTTTGACATAGAAGTATACTCTATTACACTATGTCTTAAAAATTGAGTTCCAACAAAAAGAACTAAAGCAGTGGTAAGGGCTCATCCGTCAACAATCATGAAGAAGATTTGATTGAGAAAGGTGAGTAAAGGCAGTGAAGAAAATGTGTTCTCCCTGTTTCATTCTACCAGAAATTTGTAATCCGATACTCTTTAACTAGGATGCTCTTTAACTGATATTTGTTGCTTTGTTTAGGAGATGATTGAGATTATGAACATATTTTTTTATATGATGATTGACGAAGTTGATACAGCTGAAAGTCGTCTTACTCCAAATATATTTCGGATTAGTTTCCACTTTGATATGTGCAATATCTGATCATTGATAATATACCTGGACATTGATAATAAATGAAGTTGAACATCAGTAATAACCTTGTCTGAACATTTTTCTTAGAACTTAGAGATTTTTAAAGAAAATAATATAGAGACTTCTTGAACCTATCCAATAGAGATATGAAAAATTTGCTTGTTGCGGTTAGAAAAGATTGAATGAATCTGATGGAATGGAAGTGGATGAGTCGGTTAATGTATGTCTCTCTCAACTCTCCCATTCTCGTCCACAATTATTTTATTTGGGTTTTTATTCAAGAAATTTAGCTTTGGGTCGTTCTAGTAATATTATTTGGGTTGATGTAAGGCCCTCTCAATGTTTTAAGATTTTTAGAAATTATGAGGTTTAGCAAGAACATTGATTATATGATCTGGTCTTAACACATTGGAGTTGCTGTTTGCACTATGCTTGAAAAATCTTGGATTGAAAATTTGGAATTTCAAACTTTATTCATCCAACAGATGCTTAATTATTTTAGTCCTTGTAATCCATTTGAAAAGCAGGGAATTACAGAAATCGAAACCGGACAAAAATTTGTTTATAAACCATTTAGCTTTATTTATTTTAAAATCTATAAAATTGAAACCAAAATAAAACCAAAACTTTTATCTTAAAAAAAAAAAAACTGAACCGAAAAACCGTTATTGTGTAATTAAAGCAAAACAAAACCAAATAAACTGAAGTTCACCAAAAGATTATACTTGGTTATATATATATATATATATATATATATATATATATATATATATATAATAGATATAATCATATTAAATGATCATAATATTAAATAAGTCACTATTTGTTTTTATTTTCTACTTATTTTTTATATCAAAACCGAATCGAAACCAAGTCGAAAACTAAACCAAACCGAAATTACATTATAATGAACCGAAATCAAACCAAATTACAAATAGTTTTATAATAATTTCTGTTTTTACCAAACCAAAATAACTATCATAACTGAACCGAAACCGAGTCCTAAATCGAAATGCCCACCCAATTTTTTTTCTTTTTTTCGACGTCAAAAATATATTAATTATCTTTCTGAATTGGGTCTAGCTATCATATTTACTAGGCTAATACCCGAACGTATGCGCATATATATATATATATTTTTAAATTAGAATTGAGCAATATTCTCGTCCCGTCTTATTTCGTCCCGTTCCGTCTCATTCTTGTCCCGAATTACCATTCCATATAGAAATGTATTCCATATGGTGCAAACTTTTTATTCTATTTGGGAACGGAACAGGAAACAAAATTTTCAAAATCTCATTCCGTACAAATTTTATAAGTAATATAATATAAATAATTGAACATGTATCTGATTTTGTTTTCATCAAATCATTACATTATGCAAATTATAAAATTACATAGTCAGAGAACAAAATACCAGTTAACCAATGCGGAGGATAAATACAATTCAAGTAAAAAGTAACATTCAAAATGCTATGTTTTGTAAGTGTATGTGAAGCGACATTTGAACACCTCTTTACATGATAAAATTAACAGGTTTTAATTTTTTCTAACCAAAAACCAATATCTTGACGATACTTTCTATGTTTATGTCCCGAACCGATCCATGTATAATATCATAACTTTTCAATCTTCTTCAAAAATCATTGTTGAAAAATCCATGAAATATACACTTTGTATAACCATCAATAATGTATTTTCTTTCGTCTTTAAAGACGATATTGCAGAGCCCAAATTTATCAATCCCAACATTTTGAGATCTATCATAATTCCGAACAATCTATCCGGCAGTGACTTACTGTGTTGCGAAATTAAAAGTTATGTCGTAATTATGTTTTATCCATCCAAGAGGTGACCGAATACAACTGAATATATATATATGATTCTCCATGTATAGGTGTGACGTATACTAAAAAGAGTTGTTCCAACATTTATTATTTGATTATATACGTTAGTTTGAACCGTTAATCATTTCCACCATAATCTAAATATATAATAAAAATATGGAGAGAGCTAAAAATGGAAAGAGAAACAACCACATAATTATATTTAGAAAATTTTGAGTGAGAAAGACAAAATAAAAAGAGAGTGTGTAGTCAGAGAAATATATTTTCTAAATCATAGAGAAAACTGTCTCATCAATTCTACTGATAGGGGTAAAAATATGACAATGAATTGCTAAATTTGTACAACAAACTATTTGAAACTGATAAAATTGTAAATATCGCTTTCAAAAATTGCTAGCCATACAAAATACTTGAAAGAAAATATCGTCGAAAGCTCTATAAATAGTAAAGGGAAAGCCAATTTGGTGATACAAACACATTACATGCCTAAAGTTTGAGAAAATATTGGGAAATAATAGGTACAAATATAAAGAAATGGTCCTCACATACTCCGCTTTGCTTTTGATCTCGATCTGAATGGACCACACACACACACATATTCATCCCCTCGAGCCAATTTACCATCTCATTTTTTGTCAGATCTAAATACGTAAAGATTCTAATGCACTTTTTTCTTTTTCTTTTTGCATTTATGTATAAATGAGATGAAATAGCATAATAGCTAATTAGATAATCACGAAGGTAATCAGAACACATAAGATTCACACATGAAACATCCCAATTAAAACATATCATCAAGCTTATATACAGTATACTGTATACGGGTATAACCTCACTTAGGTACAAGTTCGCGCAAAGATGTCATATATCAATTAATTGATGTATTAAAGAACAAAAAACTCTGGGGATTAATTTTCGTAACACAATAATTTCGTTTGCCAATACTAGAAAGAGATGCAAAATACACGTGATTTACGGACCTATCAATGATATCATCATGATCTGAAAAAAATAGGTGCCATTGTGCATTACAAGAACGAGATAGAATGATTTCGCTTCCACTTATGGAGCGTGATCAATCGATGAAGTTTAGGCCATCCAATGCATTGCTCAAATCCATTTGATTTATAATGGACGCTATGATCAAAAGATATAATTCATTTCTTTAGTTATTTAAAGATCTTATAGGTGATACATGACGGTACGAGTTTTTTTGTGATACAAGATAACGGTAAGATATGGAATTACAATTAGAAGCGGTAGAAAATAATGATAAATGATAGTGGTACGATAAAAAAAATGGTGGTACAATATCTTCGTATTACCATTTTCTTACCGTCTCATTGAACATGAGGTAGTACACAATACTGCCGTGGTACAATGTTATCAGTCAAAGCCTAAATATATGTGGAGGGAGAGTGATCTGGAACACACAAATGTCCATGGCATACAAGACTTTTCTTAACACATAAATACAAGTAATACGTTTATAAGAAAAAGCAAATTATTTCAATTTTGATTTGTAAACGATAAATATGTCATATAAATTAAGGATGATTTGTTCTCACAATCAAAACATAAAAAACACAAAACTATGGACAGGTTTTGTTCAAAATCTAATTCGTCATGTCAGCATATTAGTATTACCCTTTTTATCAAAAAAAAAAAAAAACATATTAGTATTAGAATATAAGGACAAAAAGAGTAGGTTTGCCCCGTTAATTGTTCATCAGTAGTATTGCAGTTATAAGAACATCTAAATATGTAATAGAGGGGACACAAATAGGTGGGACTGAATATGCCTAGCCTACATGTGTAAGGTCCACCAACAAGTTCCTGATTGATTCTCTATTTGAATGCAATAGCCAACAACAACCAACAAAAAGGAATTGACAGTGTGTGTCTCCGAAACCTTTTCTTTGCGATACATCAATCGTTCCATAGACCCTTTTATATCATCTCAACTTCCACAATTAGTTCTTTTTTTATCTCCAAAAAAAAAAAAACCCAAGGATATTGTGTTGTTGTGGAAATGCAACAAAAGAAATAAGGTATATAAATATTGATTAACTGAATTAGATCATTTTAATGACATTGTTATATCTCTTACCTTACTAAACTTGTTGTGCACCTATTGAAATGAGAAGCTTGTGGATCCAATATTCATCTCTTGGGTTGAAATGAAGCAACATGATAAAAAAGACTGCCAGAAACTTGAGATCCTAAATAAAATCCAATGTTATCACATGGAAACAAGACACCCAGAAGAGTTCTTGGTCAGATCTTTATGTATTAAGAAATTATAAACGGGGAGAATAGCTTAACATAAAGGTGAAAAAAAAGATTTCAAGCAGAAACAAACCTACCTGAAGAAGATCTGGATGGAATACAAAGTATATAGAGAGAGAGAGAGAGAGGGAGCCGTTGATTGCCGATGCAGCATCATCAAGATTCTCATTTTCACAGAGAACTTTGGAGAGAGTGAATCACCACCGTCCATCAACAGATGTGAATCTTGATGATGCCACAGCAGCAAACCACGACTGTGGCTCCGGAAATCAGTCTTCCATTCTGTTTAACAATCTTCTTGTAATAATCTTTTGTCTCTCAAACTCAAACTCAAACTCCCAGCGACTTAACAACTTACATATATCATCTAAATAGTAAATACTTAGCCTTTTTAATTATTGTATTGTATAGACCTGGAAACTCGTGCCTTCACAGACACACACACACATAACATATACATATATGTATGTATGTATGTAGATATATACACATATGGAAAGGAAAAACATGTCGAAATGGTCGAGATTGCTTGTTGTGATTGGATGAAATGAAAAGTAACAACGTTAATTTTACTTTCTTCTACTTAATTTGAACCTAACCATAACCCAACCCCCCCCCCCCCCCCCCCCCCAAAAAGTGTGTAAAAGGAGAAGAAGCAAAACCCTAACAGATGAGAGAGGGGAAGGAAAAAAACTCCTGAATACCCTCTGAACTTAGTAATATATACCGCTAAAATAGTAAAATGAGACAAAACCACAAATTTTTATAATTGATTTAGATAAAAAAAATTATGACGTATATATCACATGTTACCAGCTCGTGGAAGCCAGATAGTAAGCAGAGAAGACCTGGTGAGATCTAAAACACACAGAGAGAGAGAGAGAGAGATGTGTGTGTGTGTGTGTGTGTATATATATATGCTTGGTAATGGGGTTTTGCATAAGAAATGAAAATAATAATGTTAGATAGAGAGTTGATTGGCGGAAGGTGAGCTGTGGTAAACAGAGTTGGGCCAATGGAGTTAGGCGCTGCCGTCTTGGAGTCCACCTCGTGAGGGAATATCTCACTTTCCCACTTCACATGTCGACCTTCCTATTATTATTTCCCAAAGGGAATAATGCAAAAAAACCTCTAAGTTACAAAAAAATGCAAGATCAACCTCAAAGTAAAATAAATACAAAAAAACTCTTTATCATATTAAAAATCAGCAACGTGAACCTCGGAGTAAACATTGTTTATTTTTTTGACGGAATTAAAAGCACAATCATTTTATCTAAATAAAAACGACATGACAAGGAAATGTAATGTCCTTTGAGGCTGGATAACACTGTTTTACCGAGCTCGCTCTATAAGGCAAGAGACCGCAAGAAGCTTGCTGTTCTTCGTGGACGTGGCTATGGCCGTGAAAAATGATTTCCACCATGTTTTTTTTTCTATCTTTCCCATAATAATATTTTGGCTTTTTTCCTTCGTAGTACTCTTTTATTTTGGATTTTCATGTGCCAAAAACTAGGCAAAAGTTATTTTCTTTTAAATTGCAATGTAATGATTTCAACGTTTGGGATACATTGTTTTCTCAATTATAAGTTGTTACATTTGAACTGCAAATAGTATGAGATCGTGTTGGTGTGTGTTTCTTTCTATCTAGAGTGTAATACCGTAAAAGATGATGATTTTTAATGATCTTACTTGTCGTTTGGTCTTCATTTTAATATATACCCATATGAAATTTATGATGTGTTGAGTTTGATAATGCAGTGAATATTTGCCGTTTTCACAGAGCAAAACGACATTACATTTTTTTGTCATGTCATTTTTATTTAGATAAAACGACTGTGCTTTTAATTCCGTCAAAAAAATAAACACTGTTTACTCCGAGGTTCACGTCGCTGGGTTTTAACATGATAGAGAGTTTTTTTACATTTATTTTACTTTGAGGTTGATTTTGCATTTTTTTGTAACTTGGAGATTTTTTTTGCGTTATTCCCTTTCCCAAACTATTATTGGATCTAGTTATTATTTTAACAGTGCAGTGAAAAAAAAAACACAAACTTAGTGGTTAGAAACAATACATCACATCTAGAGATAGTAAGAGATAATGATACAAAAGAAAAAAAAAAGTAATTCAATTCAATAATTATATTTGTCCAACTATGATTGGATCTAGGCATCTAATCTGTTTTAAAACAAGGGAATGTTACAAGAAATACCATATTCTTTTAAAAAACTTTTTCAATCTACCATAATCTGAAAAGTTTTTCAAAATCTACCACAAAACACTGTACATGTTTTGGAGAAAGACACTTCTACTCCTGGTTATGACTTATGGTGTAGTCAGTGTTTTTTTTTTCAACACCATCCAGTATTTTGTCCACCACCATCCACCGCCGTCTCTGTTTCTGTCCACCATCCACCACCATCTCCGTCTCTGTCCATCACCATCTCCATCTCTGTCCACAACCACCGTCTTCGTCTCTGTCTACCACCGTCTTCGTCTCCGTCCACAATCACCGTCTCCATTTTTGTCCACCACCATCCACCACTGTCTCCGTCCACAACCACCATCCACAACCATCTCCGTCCACAACCACCATCCACCACCGTCTCTGTCCACCATCTACCACCATCTCCGTTTTCGTCCACAACCACCGTCTCCGTCTTTGTCCATCACCATCCACCACCGTGTCTCCGTTTTCGTCCACAACCACCGTCTCTATCTTTGTCCACCACCATCTCTGTCCACCATCCACCACCATCACCACCATCTCCATCACCACCATCCACCACCGTCTCCATCATCACCATCCACCACCTTCATCACCATCAACATAGAGAGAGAGAGAGAGCGAGAAGAGAAGAGAGAGAGGATATGAGTGTGTGTGTGTGTGTGTGAGAGAGAGAGAGAGAGAGAGAGAGAGAGAGAGAGAGAGAGAGAGAGAAATGAGCGTGAGAGAGAGGGAGAGAGAAAGATAGATTTAGACCACCATCTCCATCACCACCATCCACCACCTTCATCACCATAAACATAGAGAAGAGAGAGAGAGAGAGGGAGAGAGATGAGCGTGAGAGGGACGGAGAGAGAGAGAAAGATGAGCGTGAGAGGGACGGAGAGAGAGGGAGAGAGAGAGAAAAAGATATTTACGAGAGAGAGAAGTAAACTTGTCTTTTGGAGTTGAGTTGTGGTAAAATTGAAAAGGATTGAAGTTATGGTAGATTTTAAAAGAATTTAGAAATTTATGATAGATTAGATAAATTTTTCTAAAAACAATATCTTTTTTTTTAGACAACCATCTAAAAATGTTTTACTGGCTAAAAAGAAGATAATGAGTCAATAGTATATTTGATTCTTGTCATTTTTGTGGTTTGTATAGCACATATAACAACATTTCATTTTAACACTTTTAAGATTTCGCCAACATATAACATCTCTCACAGATTTTTATAATTTTTACGTGTTTGTATAAATATTTACGTATTTTCTGTGTTAAAATATTCTTCCTCTTCTTCATTTAAAATGTCAACTTTTCATATATAAACCCTATATTGTGAAATATATATCATGATCTAAACATCTTAAGCAATTTGTTAAAATGGGTCGTAGTTCATAAACTTTTAACTGTAAAATCTTACTTCTATTTTTAATCTTCTAAATCCAAACCGCTGTTGTTAACCTCGCCGAAACTCGTCATCGCAGACACCCAACATCTATCCGTCTTTTTCTTTCTCTCTCTTAAAATATTTCTGAAAAGAGTTAGTTTCTTATTTTCTTATGACTCTTTTAAAATGAGTAATCCAAACATTATTTCCCAAAAATGTATTACCCCTTACAAAGTCCCTTAATCTAATACAAAACTTTTTATCATAAACATTTTTTATATAAACTATAATAAAATAGTATATATATATAGGGAAATTGCACTCTATATTAATTTTTAACCTATAATTAACTATCTAACATTATATAAAATAGAATATAGTAACTAGCATTTAGCCCACATAAAATTCCGATTTTACCCTTAATGAAAAACAACAAAGACTCATAAAAAGAAAAATCATAATTCATCACCTCTTCTTTTTCTTCTTCCATCGTTTCTTCTTCTTCTTCTTCCATAGCTTCCGAGTTTTTTCTTCCTCCATCGTTTGTTTCTTCTTCTTCTTCCATCGTTTTTTTTTCTTTTTCTTCTTCCTCTTCCATCGTTTCTTCTTCTTCCTCCATCGTTTATTTCTTCTTCCTCTTCTTCTTCTTCTTCGTCTGACACAAGCATCATAATCAATCTCGTCTCTCTCTGGTGATTCACAAAACCAACTCTCAATCACTTTGTCATATCTCGTTGCCATGGATCGAAAATCTCCAATCGTAAATTAAGATGGAAATCGATATAGTTAACTATGTTCGGAAATTAATAGGTAACTATGTTTCTGATAATAATTAACTATGTATGTTATTTTTTCCATTATGCAAACTATAATAGTAACTACGTTCTGAACGTAGTTAACTATATTTGTTTAAATAAGTAACTATTACAACAATATTTTTATGTAGTTAACTATGTCATAAAATTAGATAACTATGCTCTGAAAATAGTTAACTATGTTTTTAAATTGGTAACTATTTTCTGAAAATAGTTAACTATGTTTTTAGATAGTTACAAATAATGTGATGTAGTTAACTATGTTATGAGATTAATTGAATAGGTAGTTTCGATGAAAATAGTTAACTATATTTTTAGATAGTTACAAATAATGTGATATATTTAACTATATTCTGAGATCAATTGAATAGGTAGTTTCGAAAATAGTTATATATGTTATTAAATAGTCAATATTTGTTTTTTTGTCATCTTCTGATTTTTTTTTTTTCAGATCTACTTTTTGCAGAGATACAACTGTATGAGCAATTTTTTCAAAGATAGATCAAGAGAAGATTTTTTAGGGATTTCTTTTATTTACTTATTACCTAAAACATATCTACATGGGTAATTTCGTCCAATTTTGTTTTTCTCTGCTATTTACCTAATTCCGAAAATGGAACTGCTACTTTCCCAATTATTTCTCTCAAAAGTAATATTCAGCTAATTAACCTATATATATAATTTTCATCTCTGGAGATATATATATATATATATTATTCGATATGTATACATATAAGAAATTAATCTTGTGAGAGAGCACCATAAACCAAATAGGCGGTAAAACTAATAATATGTGAGACGAAAGAGAGCTAGAAATTAACAAATAATAGTTATTCCAAATGTGCTGACGTCATCTTGATCATATATTCAGATTCAAGTAGGCAAGACTAAAAAAATTGAGACGTTGGTTTTGTATTTAATAATATATTTTATTGTTGAAATGAGCGTTTCTAACTCCGAATATAGGAAGAGAGACTTCTCCGCTGATTCCATAAAATCTAAAAAGATTGTCTCACTAGCTTGATTTTCGCAAAATGTAAAATTTATGATATGAACTCTTTCAAAATTATTTGGTAACAAAATCGAATTTTGATTTATGTTCCCCTTTATTCCTCTTCAATTCTGGAGAGAAACATTTTTGTTCTATAATTGATCACTAAAGGAAGAATGTAGATGAATGGTGTATAGTCCACATAATATTGGAAAAGTATACTTTTAAATGGTAACGATTTTGAAGAACAAAGAGGAATAAGACATTTTTCCTCATTATTTTTTCTTTCAAAAGTCGAAGCCCAAGTCTTTTCGTGTTTTTTTTTATAAACCAAAATTTCATGCATATTAAAATAATTAAATAGTTGACGATTTTATTCAATTTTCCGTTTTTATCTTCACTTCCTACTTTAGCACCCAAAAAAAATAATTATATAATTCGCTATATATTAAATGAGGAACATTGGAGATCAAAATTGAAACACCACAATTTTTCTCAGCTTTTTTATTTTTTATTTAATTATTTAAATTCTTCGCACTATTCTAATTGCCAAACAATTACTTTTCCAAACAGCACTAATCCCGTAATAAATTTATCTACATTCCCAAACAAATAATATATTTACTAATTTACTAATTGTTTACTGTCGGTTTATATCTATACCGATATATATACCAATTTCTAATATAAACATACGACTATTATCCAAATTTTTTTATTTAATCGACATTGATAGATTATGAACCCGAAATTTACCATTACATTCAGTATTATTTTATTTTATTTAATATTAATGGTGCTTCATTTATTTGAGAAATATACATTATATATTAACATGATATAATAAAATTATTAATAACTTAAAAATAATATGATTAGTAAAAAAAATATTTTACAAATATACCAAACCAATATTGACAAAAACATTACAAAATTTTACAAACATATTTTAATATTCTAAAACATTATATATATATATATATATATTTATATATACATATATATATATATATATGTAAACTCAATTAAAAAAGAATATTTTAATCCCGTGCATAGCACGGATGGTAATCTAGTGTTGTTTACGTACTAAAAAAATAATGAAAATTCCTTAAAATAACACTAAAATAAGTTTTTGTTTCAAATATACCATAATTAGTTCATTTTTCCAAAAATATCACAAACACTAAAGTTAAATTTAAGGGTTTATAATTTAAAATTTTGGATTTTGGTTTAGTATTTTGGGCTTATGTATGGTTTAGTTTTTAGGGTTTAAAAGTTTATTTTTAAGGGTTTAAAATTTAGTTTTGAGAATTTAAAGTTTAGTTTTAATTTTGTGGTATTTATGGAAAAAAAATTTAGTGATATTTTTGAAAAAAAATTAGTGATGGTATGTTCGGAACAAAAACTTATTTTATATTATTTTTGAGAATTGTTTTAAAATAATATCAGTATATAGTTTTAGTATATTGTATATTCCAGTGAATTATTATTACATATAAATATTGATGATAAATTATTGACTATTGTACAGAAAAACAATTATTAGTTATAAGGCCTGAATTTCATACAAAACAAAAATAATAAAAAAGTCTGAATTTTCAAGTTTAGAGAATAGATATGCAGAATCTTTATCCATAGATATTAAAAAATATCAGGAGATAACTATAAAAAATAGTATATATATCAGGAGATACATATCGAATAATATGTTGCCATGACAAAAATATGTTGTTTTTAATTATTTATTGTTTTTAAGAATCTCAACATGTTTAAATTTCGAGAATGGACATGCAGATAATCACAATACGTTGAATTTCCTTAATAAGAAAATATCAAATTTTATAAATAAATAAAAAGTCAAATATAAGACAAAAATTATTTTGAATTAATATTTATTGGTTTTTATCTTTGACTGGTCAGTTAACTTTTTCTTGAGGGGGTTTTTTTGTCTATTCAGTTAATTTCAACCATATATAAAACTATTTTCTATGAAATATAATATATGAAAAAATTGGAATTACAATGACCGTTATCTTTGTGTTTTCTAGTCATTTGTGAAAAGATACCAAATATTATGGGTTTTCGAATGCATCTTGTGTCGAAGTAAAGCGGAAAGGAAAATGAGTTTTTCATAGGTGAATTTAATTCGATATGATTGGCAAAACAATTTTGACAGTTAATTAATTTTTTATTATCACTTTTTCTAGAGTTTTTAAAGGTTAATATTATCGGAAGATCGATCCAATGGATCCAATAAAGTCTTATTCTTCTTTTTATGGATGAAATAGTTTTATCTCAGTTAAACCTCTTGTTAAAAAAAATGATTAAAAGAGTTGGTTCAAAGTTTCTATATCAGTGTGGAATGACTCATGGATATCAGTCAATCGTCCGAGACCAACAATATGTAAGGGACACAATTTCATCATACTTTAACGGTCGATTAATTGATTAACCCGACAACCATTATTGATTTAAGATCCAAGGAGGTGTTCACTCGGATTTAAACAAGCCGGGTACGAATTCCTTAGGCAGCGGATGATGGAATTGAAGGTGGAACGAAGATCGCCACTCAAGGGTACAAAAGTCCTTGTGATGAAATCATGAGCCTAGTCTTAGGGAATCCACATAAGAGACAAAGACTCAAACTCAAGACTTGGAGACATACTCAACAAAGACAACAGAAAACAAATGTCTTAAAAAAAACTCAAAGGTGTTTGATTTCATAAAAGATGCGTGAATACAAAATAAAGCAAGCTTGAGCTTTTATAGACTTAGCAAGGAATGACCATCCAACGGTGTAAAAACAAGAAAAAAAAAGTAATTGCAGATAATAAAAACAAGATAAATCAAAGCAATGAAGAAAATGCTTTTGCATGGAATATGGCCGTTGGAAGTACATGTCTTGACCATATAAGGGAACTTTGAGCGCACCTTGTATCTTGATAGTATCTTGATATATTTGTGGCTGCTTGGTCTTCTAGAAGCTTCTTGGATTCGTACAAGATCAGAAACTAGCCGTTAGATAATCTTGAATGCACTCGGGTCTGGATATCGTAAGTTGAGTTGTAAGTGGATCCGCCTGGATGTTGGTGCATCTAAGGATGTCTCACAAAGCTTGTTGGATGGTTTAGAATATCTCATGCACACCATACATGGTTTTAATGAAGCAAACCAATCATTTTAGGCATATTCCATATTCGGATACAAATAAAGAAAGTAAAAGCATGAATGGATCTGCTTGATCCATGCGTTGAATGGGCTGGTGTATAAGTTCTCAAGAGCCTCTATAATAAGTAGAGACTCTCCTGGATGCCAGATTTAGCTTTGGATTGATCCAAATAAGCTAAGTTTCCAAATCTTGCAATCTTGGGTATGCTGGTTTGAAAGCTCGGTTGTGGTTTGATCGAACCGGTATGGTTTGGGTTTAGGGTCTCTGCGTGCCCTTGATAGGTCAAGAATATGGACCAAGTTAGGTTTGGATTGAACTCATCATTGTTGGGCTTGTGCTCTTCATTCTTTGACCCATATGCATAATCAGATTGTCTCGTCGAAGGGTAAGGAATATGGCTCACACCATGGGTAAAAATTGCTTGGATGTTCTCATCCTTGATGTAGATTTGGAGTTACTTAACGTAGTCACTGATCCGATAGATATCATGATTATTCAGAGCATTCCAATCAGTAAAACACTTCAAGCAGATATGCTTGGCTGGTACTTTACAAAGTTCGGAAAATATATAGTTAAATCAGGATACTTGACATAACATAACGAACCACAATATGGACCACTATTGCAGGTTTATGGATCAGACTTTCAGCCATTCCAAGCTCACAATTGGAAATTGAAGTGTCCCCTGAAACTACATCATTTCATATGGCAGACTATAACAGGTAGTTTATGGGTTGGTTACCGGTTACTACGAATCTCATAAACATAGATGTTAATTATGACACTTAGTGTGCATGGTGTGAGCGGACGATGAGACAGTGAATAACGCTTTGTTTGAATGTATGCCAGCGATATATAAATGCCCCTTTTAAGTGCCATCGACAATGGGACATTTTCCAATAACCTCAGTCTTCTCAAACTTAGACTATCTATTATGGAGAATACCAACAGCTCACCAGGATTACAGTTTCCCATGGATTCTTTAGTACATCTAGAATGATAAGGTTTTCAATAATCTGGATAAAAAACCACAAGAGATAGTAAAATTAGCGAAGAGCAAGGCTTTAGCATGGGAGATGAAAAAAGTCAAAGAACAAATTTTGGATCAAAATAATATCATATCCTCTACTTTGACCTCAGATTTAATATGATATCGATGCTACATAGATAGTCCATGGAAGGAGACAAACATATTTTCAGGTTTAGGTTGGGTTTGTTTTGAGCATGAGGTTAGTGATGGGGCCATGAATTTATGCAGAATATTTTCTCTTACACACCAAATTGGAAGCACTTATCTTGGCCATGACCTCTATGATCGCGCAGTTAAATACATCAGTCGCCTTCGTAACAGAATTTTACGAGTTGGTGAAAATGGTGGCTACGCCGATGAATTGGTCCAGTTTTTGACAGACGTGGATGAATTCATGAGGAACAAGGATTTGCATCAAGAGACTTCCTTTTCTACATCATGAGTTTAGTTATGTATTTATGATTTATTTGTTATCCTTTCTTTCTTTTTTAACTTGTTGGCCACGACTAAAACTATATATAAGCCTCCTTATTGTAGTTCATTTTGGTTACCTTTGAATTTTAATCTAAGAAAGTTTCCATAAACTTGTGTTATTTTCTCTCTGCTTTTATCAATTCGGTCTCCAAGGTTTTGAGTCTCTGAATTTCTTAACCACTGATCGGTTTCCCTTTTACTAGGACTTGCCACTATTTGTATCAAAGGAGTTACACAACGTTTGTGGTGATATCGATCCACCTTTTCTATCCTGCCGACATTGAATATGTTTTATCGAATGTGTAAGTATTATTGGAGATCCTTGTCCTTACATCAAGATGGATGGAATGTTTGACGATGCAAAGTGTTAGTTTTAGTATATGAAAGTTATGATTTTATAATTTTAAGGACGGTATTATAAAGCAATGATAATACGAAAATATGTTTTTTATAGCTATGGTGAATTATGTTTGCAATTGTAAATACTCATTAATTTAGGATTAGTTTGCTTGATAACAAATTTGGAGGTTTATGCAAAATGACCGGGTAACTAAATCATAATTTTTTTTTTAACAACCACATATTAAATAAATAAACTAAAATTTCTTGATTGGTTATCAAATATGGAGAAAAAATATATACAAATTAAAATTCAGATAATCTAATCCGCGAAGAACGAACCAAACAATCTGTCTTCGATAAAGGAGAAGCCATGGAACCTAGCGCGGAGCACTCCAAACTCGTCTAGAATGTTGGCAAAGACAAGCCAATCTTCCGGGGACCGGGTAATACTAACCAGTTATGAGCAATCTATTTCGAAAGCGTTATAGTGAATTCATGTTTCAAGGATGACCGACACACCCATAATAATGCTTCCATCTCTGAATGCAAAGGAGATAGACTCCGTCTTAGACCTCCAGTACCGAGAAGTAATACAAATTTCCCATGTATGGAAATCCACCTCATACCAGAGGTTGGATCTGAAATTTTCCAAGACCCCTCAACTCGACACCTGTAATCGGTAGTTTTTGCCCTAGTCTCCTGAATCTTTAGTTGATCCGTTCTATTTATTTATGCCTCCTTCCACACCGAGTACTCACTCTTTGCATGACTGAGTACATCTGGAGGATCCGGTTCTGCTTTTTGAAAAACTTTTTTACTCTTCACTTTCCAAATTAACCATATAATCTATGGAAACATATCTTGATCCCCCACTCGTCTATATAATGATCTTTTCGACATGGATTCCATCAAAAAAGAAAGTCTAGATTAGAGTACACCAAACTAATCATAAATAATTAGGATGTTGATTTCACGTGTATTTTAAACATATAGCATGTCATTGAATCGAATCAAATTAATGTGGTATAATGTAAAATAATGTGTCATCGAATAACATTACATATTATGTGTTTAAAACAAGCGCAAAATCAACACTTCACTTATTTGTGATTTTGTACCACATTATGTTGCAAATAAATTTCCATTTTTTTGTCTATCTAGTAAATTCACCCATTATTTTATATTTTAAAAAGTTATTCAATATTTTACTAGTAGAATCTAAAAAACGATAGGACTTGTGCATACTATATTACTATCTTCACTGATAAAATCGCCGGTCATATAAAGATAAAGTGGATTGGATCGACTTTGATTAAATGAAAGAAAAAGGTTTATCTTTACTGATCCAAATCGCATGTAGATAACCTTCCCACTAATCAGATATTTATTTTTAATTATCAGAAAAAGCTAAATACATATATTACCAATCTTTTACAAATCAATTATTAACTTTAGCAAAATTAATTTATGTTATTTTTTAATTAATTACATTACGCGTATATGGCTTTAATTGGTATGGCTCATACTAGAGCAGTAGCATAAAACAGCATTAGCAGTATGTTGCTGGAACCGTATGCTCTGATTAATATGTACATTTTAAGTGATTAGCATAGTTGTGAATGATTAGATATTAAATTAAAATAAATTATTTTATTATATTTATTTATATGTATTCTAATGTATTATATATATATATATATATATATATATATATATATATATATTAGTCATAAGTTATAACAACAATTTTTATTTATTTAAAATATTTTATTAAACTATTATTTTATTATAATACTATTTAATGAATAGCATGACAAATAAATTAATGGTATATATTAAGTTTAAAATTTAATATAAATATATTTATAAATTATAAATTTTAATATTGAGTTATATTTTATTAAAATTTATTTAAAAATAATGGAACATATAAAAAATGATAAATATTAATATATATGTTTTATAATTATATAAATTATGTATATTTATTTTCAATGATATTTATTGTATATATATTACATTTCTAAATTATAACTAAGTTTTTAATAAGCTTTTCAAATTTAAATTATATTTAATTGAATTATTATTTTATTATAATATTATATTAAAATAATAGAATAAATAAAATAATGATAAATATGAGATAAAATAAATAAAAGTGAATATAATTCGTTTTTGATGTAATATAAAAATAAATAAGTTATATAATTTTTTTAAATTTTTTTAATATATTAGAGGTCTATGCATCAGAAAAACTCTATTTAAAAACATGAGGATGAAAATATTCGGAAAATTTTACTTTATGCTTTGACAATCAAACTTAATTAGATGATAAAAAGCATAATGCTCTTTTAAATGTTCTTCCAATCAAACCCTATGTATAATTGATAATATAGATATCGAGATTCGTTACTGTGCAAGTGACATTACTATATTCGCAAGATTTTTAAACATAGAAGTTTGATTTCATTTGGCACAAAAGATTGAAGATTAGTGGGTCAATTGACAAGGAAAAACAAAATTGATAATAATATAGATAATCAGAAAGTATGGTCTTCACTATTCAGGTGGTTTGAAGTACTTTGTTGAACCCAAGGAACTCAGATCCTGTTACGAGGATCTGGTCTCTTGATTTTTCGTTTAAGTACTTGTTTGATTATTTTAATTATTTTAATTATTTTCTTAAATTAATCGTCCACTATCTCTCTGATAAAGGTTATTTGGGTAAAGATAGCATTTGAAAACTTTAGGAAAAAAGATTACTGCATTTATTGTTAGACTATTAACACTATAATATAATATAGAACAATTTTCAAAAATAACATAAAATAAATTTTTATTTAAAATATATCATTTTAGGTTTTTGTTCAAAAATATCATTAAAAAGCTTTTTTTTTCAAAATAGCACAAAATTAAAACTAAACTTTAAACCCTCAAAACTAAACCCTAACCTCTAAATACTAAATTTTAAACCCAAAATACTAAATCCAAACCTAAAAATTTAAATTATAAACCTTTAAAACTTATTTTTAATATTTGTGATATTTTTGAAAAAACAAAAATTTTAGTAGTATTTTTGGAAAAAAACTAAGTGATAGTATGTTTGGAACAAAAATATATTTTAGTAGTATTTTAAGGAATTTTTCATATAATATTATTATTATGTGGTTATATTTGATCGTCGTTGTGTCATTATTCGGATTCAAATTCACAAAATATATATTATTGATAAAAACAAAATAAAAAGCACAACATTATAGAAACTATTACTATAATAATAATATATTTAATGTTCAACAAAACAATATTTAAGATGGACCATAATAAAAGAAAATATTTTATAAAATTTTCAAAATAAGTAGATTTTAGTAGTAGACACTTGTGACACTTGATAAGGGGTATGGTGTGTAGGAACTCAAATTACTATAATATATGGGTAAACTGATATTTGTAAAGTGAAATACATAAATAAATCGATAATACAACAACACCGATACAAGAATTAGGAAAAGAACATATTTGGATTTGCAGAGGCGAGACACTCTTTTCTTAATTCTGAAAATGCCCCGTAGTGTGACGGTTGTGTGGCGTTCTGAATCCCAGGATACAGCTGCAATCAAATCTTTTTTTTTTTTACACAACTCAAGAACATGATCTAACGAACGTTTTTTCTGTGTTGTACTCTCATGGAAAAAAACCAAAGAAGAGAAAAAGAAAGAGAGGAAGTGTAAGAGATTGTTGTTTTTCTTCTTTTTAAAATAGAATGAGAGAGAGCATTATATTTCTTTCAAAACCAAAAACGTTTTTTGGTCATGGTGGAGATTAATATTGTATTAATTATGGCATTAACCATAGAATTAATCACAAAATTGAAGAGAGCATTTTCTTTCTTGACAAAGATTAATTCTCTAGAAGAATTATTTACTTTTTGACCAAGATTAATTTTCTAAGAGAATTATTTACTTTTTGACTAAGTCTAAATTTATGTAGTGATCAATTACACAAATAAAAGTTTGATGCAAAAAGATAGGTTAATGGACCTAGGTCCATATACCCGAATCCGCACCTAAACCCGAACCTAAGCCCGAGTCCATCTTGGCTCAGCTTGGCGCATGCGCATGGTTGAGTTCACTCTTCTTTACAATTATCCTAAGATTTTTAACATTGTTAGGACTTCTCCATAATATATGTTATGCCCATTTCATGCCTTTCAAGCAACAAACTTAGGATAAATATTTCTCATTCAAACAAACTGCAATTTTGACATATGAGTATACTCTGTTACACTATGTCTTAAAATTGAGTTCCAACAATTCCCCACATGAATAGAAATGTTTTTAAACAAATGAAGACTCGATAAAAGGACTTTTGAGAGTACAAGCGAAAAATCCACTCTATATGAATTGGTAGCATTTTGCAGCCTTGAACCAATCATTGTTAATAGCTATCGGATTTACTCAACCAGGAGGTGAACATGATGTCTTGAACCATCCGGACTTTGATGTAAACCGAGACAATAACTATAACACAAATTCATTCTCTCACAGAACTAGATTCTCTATTGTGTTCATTGTGGCCTTGAAAATATCTGATTATCATGAGTGAATTTAGAGAATATAGCCTTTCATTCATTCTCCTAGAAACGACCTCATTTCACACTCACTAGGTGATAGTTCAATAGTCTTTGTTTTATGAAGTATCATGTGATACTCCATGAACATATCAAAGCTATGGTGAATATCATTAAAAGCAATGCTTATCCTTTTTATACATGAAGCACTGTATATCATCTGAGAAATTGGGTAGAGACCGGAGTCTCATAGTGCTTTTAGCAGAATCAGTTTGACTTAGTTTTCCCCTTGAACCTATTTCCTGAGATCTCCAGTCATGTAGGTAGGATTCCCATTCAAACATCCGCGTAAGTCATAGGCTTTAAACCCAATCGTTTTGATGATTTTACAATTTGATCTCAAGGCAAACTATTAATAAATGGATCCTAAGTTGTTCGATGAGATACAATTGTTGAGATTACTCCATTTAGATCAATTGTCTAATGGTTGTATGTCATCTTCTTAAAAAATATGACTAACCCTATTATACACAAAACTCAATGCTGTTGTTGCACCACAATGCGTGAAGACATATCCACTTGTGGACTATTAGTTTGTGGAAGCCGATAGCCAATAAATATAATTGTATCCTTCCAAAACTATTGGTATTTTTCCATAGTGCAATCAATAACTTTTAGTATATTGCATGTAGCTCAATACTCTAGTTATTAATTTCCAGTGTTTACAACTTGGATTACGCATGTAGCGACTTAGTAATGGACTGAGTCCGCTGATCGGTGAAGTACTTTAGACTTCCGATCAAACTTGAGTAGACCTCGAATCTCTCAAGTATCGTTTTAGCATAATGAGCTTGATATGATTATAACTTTGGAATGTCGTGTGATCATAATCTCTAAAACCACATCCATTCGACCCAAGTTTTACATGTCAAACTTCACACTAAGAACAATCTTAGTTTGTTCGAACATATCTTTATTGCGTCAAACAATGTGATTTACATACAAACTGAGCAAAATGTATCCGTACGGAGTATTTTTGATGTATATAAACTTATCACATTCATTGATACTAAAACTATTTGACAATGTCAAATATTTCATGCTATTGTTACAGAGCTTTTGTAAACCCAAACAGAGACTTCATAAGTCTATAGATTTTGTGTTTGTTTGACAAAGACATAGTTTTCGACTAAAAACCATTTACGCCTTAGGACTATACGCCCTTGTGATAAATCGATTATCTCCCACATATGGTTTTTTCATAATGGAGTCGATCTCATTAATGAGGTTTTTCATTCATCAAAGGATTGTCTAATTTATACATGGCTTTAGTGAAAGTTACGGTGCATTC
This sequence comes from Pseudoturritis turrita, assembly GCA_900406555.1. Taxonomy (NCBI): domain Eukaryota; kingdom Viridiplantae; phylum Streptophyta; class Magnoliopsida; order Brassicales; family Brassicaceae; genus Pseudoturritis; species Pseudoturritis turrita. The sequence goes on along the minus strand of OVBL01000459.1, from coordinate 45,568 downwards.
TCTCGGAGAAAGACCAGTAAATTTTGTTTTTATCAAAAGATTTACATTCTTTGATTTCATTATTGTATTTACATGGATATCCGGTACATCTGATTATAAATCAGAAACCGATAAGCACTGTTTTATGTGCATATCCGATAAAATACAATATGCCATTTTGGGTCTGCTTGCAATGACTTTATGTGGTAAGAAACGTTTCCCCCCACATTTCAAGGCTCAGAATCATGCTACTATGCACTCATCTTCTCTTTAAGAGTCGAGAATTGTTTATTTATTTATTTTATTATTATTTATTTTTTATTCCGCAACTCCATTAGATTCAAGTGATCAAGGGGCAGTTTTTTTTTCTGACGAATAATGCCATGTTCTCTAAAGAACGCATTTAATGTTCATCAAACTCGCCTCCTTTATCACATATAACCATTTTCATACTTTTTCCAAGTTGGTTTCAAATTTCTATCTTGTATGCTTTGAACTTTTTCAAAGGCATATTCTTGCTTCTTAGCAAAATACATATCTATTAAAATAGATATCAATGGTGGTAGTAGCGTAATGCCACCATGCCATTCGATTGTTCCCAACCTGGTGACTTCTAAAACTAAACTACACGTATATGTTTAAATCAGATTAGTCTTTAATTTGCAATTGTCTCTGCATGGTTAATCGTGGTAAGACCTTCATTATCATTGCTATGACATGCGTAAACCTTTTGACCACCCATAATACCACATTTGGGACCTTTTTCCATTGAACTTCTTTTAAGCATTATGCTTTATGAACCTAGTGGAGGCTTTTATAGAAACCTTATGTTTCTCTTTGTTCTTGTATTCACATATGTGAACACCATATGCTTTGCGGTTTATAGACTCAATCCGCTGCCTGACAATCAAGTCTTCAAGGCTCTCAACCTTGAGCTTATGCCAGAGATAATTCTTGAAATATTTCCAAACTAGTGGAATAACAGACCTAGTATGTCAAAGTAATTGACATCCATACGGTCATTATCTCATGCATCATCAATCACAGTTCTTTGACTTTTAGATGATGAACTTAGCCCAGGAATTTTAAAGTCCATAATTTTCGTCATTGCGAACTTCTTAGAACGTGTGTTCTTAGACTTGTACTTCATCTCAAGAAACATGAATTCCTTAGAAGTATTAAACTCACTGTAGATTTATACAGCAGTTGACAAGACGACATTTATCCAACCTTGCATATGACATTTTCAATTGTACAAAATTCAACAATGACTAGAGTTATAACGTTAGTGTTCTTAAGAGAAAGCATATGCTATCCTCTTTGAGTTACTTCTCTAGTTTCAACATGGTCAGGGAAATAAACATCTTATCCTGCCACGTAATGAATCGAGTTCCATCGAATTTGTCTAGTATTAGTCCTATGATTACAACATTAGACACTAATATGACAATCTGATAAAATCAGAATTTTACACAGTCATATGCGGCAGACCACTACCAAATTAACTTTGGCGCGTCGACTCACTAGACTTGTAACCATAATACCTCCACCGCTATTGGTGTAAATAGGATCGGAACATTCCGATAAACATTAGAGATGTAGTCCGTATAACACACACATGGTCATAGGTGGCAGACCATTCCCAATTTGGGTTGCCGACTCACCATAAATCGGAAACGTTTATCTAAACGTTGCTATCTCAAACGTTTATCTAATCGTTTTCTTTGTTAGACAGCCATTAAAAATCGGAAACATAAATGTTTATTTGTATACATTTGTCTGATTAAACTGCTAACTCAGTGATAGTCGTACTTAAATCCAATAAGTTCAAAAGAATCAAGATCAAATTAATACATTAAATTAGAAGTTCAATTTGATATATATGAAATAATTTAAACAAATATGAATAAACTGCAAAAAATAATTAAATTAAAATTTCCATAATTAATAATTCAGAAATTAAATATTACAAATTTCAAGAATTAATAAATTCAGAAATTAAATATTGCAATAACCAATATGCAGAGAGAACTCATTTTTCAGTTCGATCAATGATTAGAATGAAGGTTGAAAACCTGTTCTGATGAGACCTTAACAATATTAGTATCGTTAATCCTAAACATGAATAATTTTAAAGAATTTTAACACAGAAAATTGTAAAAAAATCTGTAAAATAGTTAGATTAAATTGCAGAAAATCAAAGAATTAATCTGAATAATATAACAGGCAATTGAAATAATTGCAGAATTATGAAAAAATAACCGAAAATAATTTGATGGAAAAAGGGATTGATTATCAATCACATTGAATTCTCTGATTCCTGTTTTCATGACAAAAATACTCAAAAAAACCACTGTTCGTTAGTACAATAATGCATAACACGCATGTTGGACTAGTTGGCTCTAGGTTTCAGTGTAGTTACACATGATATGCTTGTACCCAACGAGCTTGCATATCCCGAGTATAGTTGGACTTCAGTCCAAATCATATGAATTAATAAAAAAAATAGAAATTAAATTTTAATGAAAAAAAAATATATATATATATACTAAACCACTACAAGACTAGTGGTGATTAACGACGACAAGTTTCGTTGGTAACCCGTCGTAAATTAACCATAGCAACGGATTAGCAACGAAACACAATTCGTCATTAATTGTTCTAAGTAAACAGTCATTCGACGTAAAAACGCCGTAATGGTTACGATGATTATGATCCAACATAAAAATATCGTAATGGTTATGATGATTATGATACAACGATAAATCGTCGTAAATGATTCGTCGGTAAAATGATGGTATAGTAACAAAGAATTTATGTCAACTGAGGTAGTTGGGAAAATTAGTTATACTATACATCTTAATCCGTCGTAAAATAATTTATGACGAGTTTACAACGAATATTTTTTAGGTCGTTGTAACGTCGACGACACGTTTACGAAGCAGTTACGGTAAAATATTATTGGTTCGTCGTAAATATTACGTAAATGTTGCGACAAAATAGCATCGCCTCGTCGTAACCTTTACGACGTAATTTTTGAAAATAATAAAAATATATGATAAAATATTAAAATAAAATAAAATATTAAATTTCAATTTATATAAAACGAAATGTTTAGTTAAAAAATAATACAAAAAACCTAAACTACATCGGCGTCATCTAGACGGATGTCATCGAATAGGTCGGCATTAGCAGCTTCAGCTTATTGCTTCTTGAACTCTGTTTGCTCTCGTGGTTGATGCTGACCAGTCCCCTGATGGCTCGTCTCCCCATCACTGCCAGTGTAAAATATGAATTAAACAAGGTATATTTAAAACTTTATTCAAAATTATTTATCGAAAGACTAGGCGAGATTGTATCTGCTCGAAGATGTGGTCTATCTCGGGTATGGTCAATCCCCCATACAGGACCGAACTACCCCCTCGAGATTGATGCAGCTGCGACTGACGCTATGAAACTTTCGAAGTCACATCGTTGTAGATCTGCTCCGACCGGGCATCCAAAAAAACTATATTCTTCCTCTTGTGCGTTTTCCGGAAAACCTCAGTAAGAGGAGATAAATTGTAACGCGCGTGTTCGAGAAAACTGACCAATGAATGATTTCATCGATTATTGGGTTAGTTGGATCGAATAAGTTGGGAAAGTTGGCTGATGGAAATCTGAATGTGTAAAGGGTTGAAGTAATCGAGTTTAATGAGTGTAATCCGAGCTGAATGGGCAGTTTTGGTCGAGAAAAAGAAAAAGATCAAGTTAAACTGAGCTGGGCAGTTATTTCTGGGTTAAATTCAGACCAAGCGGATTTTTTCGGATAGTTGTTCGGATTCGTACAAGATAGTTACTGAGTCAGCTGGGTTAGTTTCGGACAGGACATTTACTTGGTGGAAACTGTTTGATCCAGGCTGGATTTTATCAAAATTCGCCTAAGGAAAAAATAGCCAAAATATTCTAAGGTATTTTGGCTGGAACTGTTATTGGGAAAAAGGCATAAATAAGCCGAAAATATTCTAAGGCATTTTGGGTGGGAAAATTATCTGAAAAGGTGAAAATAATCAAAATTATTTTCTAAATGTTTTGGCGGGAACGGTTGCTGAGCCAAACATGCGGATTTGCCTTAGAAAAATAAGTGGAAACAATTTTATGGGGGAAAACACGTGCCAAAGGAGTAAATACGCGCATAAACAGTTTATCTGCTTAAGAAAACGGACAGTGTGCAGTTGGGTGCGATTTTTGGTGAGTTATCAGGATTAAACTCGGGTTTCTTCCCATTTTTGTCCATCCTGAATATTTCCTTAGAGAGAAAAATAGAGAAAACTCAGAGAGAAACTTGACTGAGATTTTCCTAAGGTAAAGTCGAAAGTGATCGTTGGGTTGGATCGTGATCGTCGCTGAACATTGTGACCGTTGTGAGATCAAGTCTGGGTGGATCGGTTAAGCGGATCGTTGCGACCAGAGGTGTCAGAACCGAATCGGATCATGAAAATTGAATCCGATTGGCTAAAGTGAGTGTGTGACCGTGGTTACTGTTCTAGGATCGTTTGATTGCTAGATTTCTTACTATCATTAATTGCTTGGGTGATTCCGACTGTTTTGCTTGTCATGTTCTTATAATATGCATTTCTGTCTTGATGTGTTGATAGTTTGATCGAGAGTCTGATCGGGTTAACACGCTTGGGAGTCGAGTGTTCTCACCAAGGCTTACCTGGATCATGTAGAGACTGCTTGATATTTGGATCATGCACGCTTGATGAGAATTCTGTTATAAGTAATATTGATTGTTTTGAAATCGATAAGTATGATGGCAATTCTGTTTTGTGGCCTAGTGAGACGGGATGACAGCATCACTAAGCAATTCTATTGCTTATGCCTCCTTTATGGATGCAGGTTATGAGACTGGCCAGAAAAGTGGCTGATCGTGAGACAAAGGCAGGAAGGAATGGATGGTTGGATCACAAAGGCCATAAAACTCTAAAGTTTATGCAAAAATGGCTAAGAAAAATGGACTGAAAATTTGGCTAAGTGTCTGGTTCGTAGTGAGTCTTAACCATGGGTAGAAACCTCGGGTTGGGTCATCACAAGTTAGTATTAGAGCGTTAACGGTCTAGGACAGTCTAGCATAAACAGGTAGTGGGTTGATCCATCCTTCCAATGCCAAGGTCTCGCGGTAAGGTTTCTAGTAAGTTTTTAGTATGTGATCTAATTTAGTGTCACAACTAACTTATGAACCGGATTATGCAGATAGCAAAAAGTACTCGAACTGGAAGGCGACAGGCTGGTGAAACTGGAGAAAACTCAACTAATGCTACTGCCAAGAATGCGGCTGAGCAAATAAATGTTGAGAATGAAGTGGATGGAGCAGCTGATGCGGCTGCTGTGAATGCAGCCAATGTTGGGATGGATGCGAATGCTACTGCAGCTCCAGTTGGACTGGAAGCAGTGTTGGGATTCCTGGCTCAAGTGTTGGAAAGGTTGCCGGGTGTTGTACCTGCTCCGACAGTGCCACCGCAGTTTGTATCACCACAGGGAGTGGAGGAACCGCTGTTGCAGAAGTGAACTTGGTGGTTAGGATGCCATCTTACCTTAAGGTTATGGATCACATGCTATAATTGGGAACAAAGTATTTTTCGGGTGGACCTAATCTGATTGAGGCAGATGAGTGGAGGACAAGGCTGGAGAGAAATTTTGAATCCATTCGTTGTCCGGATGGTTACAAGAAGGATATTGCAGTTCACTATCTGGAAAGTGATGCGCATATGTGGTGGAAAGGTGTTAAAGGACGATTGGATAACCTGCACTGTTCTTGGGAAATATTCAGTGTGCTATTCAGGACTAAGTATTTCCCACCAGAAGCGTATGACAGGCTTGAGGGAGCTTTCTTGGATTTGCATCAAGGGACTAAGACTGTAAGGGAATATGAGGCCGAGTTCAACCAGTTGAAGAAGTATGCTGGTAGTGAACTTGATGATGAATTGGTACAAGTCCGCTGATTCATGCGTCGGTTGAGACTAGAGCTAAAGAACGGTTGTTGTATTCGCAACTATACCACATTTGATGAACCAGTAGAGAAGGCATTGATTTTGGAAGCTGGTTATGCAGAGGAAAATATGCTTAAGCGTGGAGCATCGCAGACTGTGACTCGATCGTAGGGTCAGAATATGGGTGGGCAGAACAAGAAAAGTGGGATAAGAATATCTCCACGGGCAAGTCATCTGCTGTACGCAGTGTGTGTTCGACTTGCAGAAAGATGCATGTGGGCGAGTGTAGAGCTGCATCCGGTGCTTGTCATCGCAGTGGTAGCTTGACACACAAGGTCTGTGATTGCCCAAAAGAGGATCTAAGGGAGAAAAATCCGGGAAAAGATGGTGTAGCTAGGGTGTGCTACAACTGCAATGAACCTGGATATTTCAAGAGGGACTGTCCGAAGCTGGGAATTTTGCAGCAAGTAGTGGGTCAGCTAAAGCAGGAAAATGATGGACTGCCACCGCCAGCTAAGAGGCAAGCCATAACGCCTCGACTGTACAATGTGACCATGGAGGAGACTATGGATCCTAACTCTTCCCGTTCGATCGCTGGTAAGTCCTATCACTTACCTTTAAATTCGTAAGTTTCTTGTTGCATATTTCTGCTAGGCTCTTATCATTCTAGGACGAATGTGTAGGGACCTTGAATATGGGTGGTGTGGCAACCCATGTTCTGTTTTACTCCGGAGCAAGTCATTGCTTTGTGAGTCTGGACATGATTGGAAAATGTGGGTTCCGTAAGAAACCTGGGAGCAATTTGGTCTAGTAAAAATGGCTGGTGGACAAGTCATGTTTACACTAGGAATGGTCCGGAACATCTTTGTTTGGATTGTGGAAGTTGTTATGCCAACGGATTTGGTAATCTGGCAAGTTAAGTCCTACGATATATTCTTGGGAATGAACTGGTTTGGGAAGTTTAAGACTCACTTAGACTGTCACCGAGGAAGGGTGTGGTTTGAGAGAGGTGATGGAAAGTTTCTAGAGTATCAAGGAGTCAGACCGACTTCAGGGAGTTTGATTGCCTCGACAATTCAAGCAAAACGGTTGATCGAGAAAGGATGTGAAGCTTATTTGGCTACGATCACAACTGCGGATGTTGGGCCAAATGCCAAGCTTAAGGATATTCCGGTAGTGCATGAGTTTGAGGACGTGTTCCAAAAATTATCAGGGTTGCCTCCATCTCGTTCAGATCCGTTCACGATTGAACTTGAGCATGGTGCAACTCCGATTTCTAAGGTACCTCACCGTATGGCACCGGCAGAGATGGCCAAGTTAAAGAAGCAGTTGACTGAGCTGATGGATAATTGATTTGTGAGACCAAGCAGTTCACCGTGGGGTGCACCGATGCTGTTTGTAAAGAAGAAATATGGGAATTTCAGACTTTGCATCGACTATCGTGGGTTGAACAGAGTAACCGTGTAGAACAAGTAACCTCTCCCAAGGATATATGAGTTGTTGGACCAACTCAGAGGTGCTACTTGGTTCTCTAAGATTGATTTAGCTTCGGGTTATCATCAAATTCCAATAGAGGAGTCGGATGTTCGGAAAACAGCTTTTCAGACAAGGTATTGGATTTAAGTTTGTTGTCATGCCCTTTGGGCTGACTAATGAACCTGCTGCTTTGATGAAGCTCATGAATGGCGTATTCAGGGACTACTTGGATGAGTTCATGATCATCTTCATAGATGATATTCTGGTTTACTCGAAGAACATGGAAGAGCACAAGGTTCATTTGAGGACAGTCTTGGGTAGACTGAGGGAACATAAATTGTTTGCTAAACTCAGCAAGTGTAGCTTTTGGCAAAGGAAAATTGGATTCTTGGGTCATGTGGTCTCGGATAAGGGAGTGTCCGTTGACCTAGAAAAGATTAAGGAAATCCCGGATTGACTTAGGCCTAAGAATGTAACAGAGATGAGCTTTCTGGGATTAGCTGGGTATTATCGTCTGTTTGTTAAGGGTTTTGCGAGCATGGCACATCCTAGGACCCGACTGACTGGAAAAGATGTGCAATTCGTGTGGACAGCAAACTGTGAAGAGAGTTTCTCTAAGCTAAAGGAAATGCTTACGAGTACTCCAGTGTTGGCTATACTGGAACTTAATAAACCATACGTGGTTTATACTGATACATCGAGAAGGGGACTCAGATGCATTTTGATGCAGCAAGGTAAGGTGATTGCTTATTTATCGGGATAGTTAAGGAAACATGAAGGAAATTATCCGACCCATGATTTGGAAATGGCAGTCGTGGTCTTTGCTTTGAAGATTTGGCGATCCTTGATGGTGGGAAAGTTCAAGTTTTCACGGATCACAAGAGTTTGAAGTATATCTTCACTCAACCATAACTGAATATAAAGCAAAGAAGATGGATGGAACTGGTTACGGATTATGACTTAGATATTGCTTACCATCCGGGAAAGGCAAATCTAGTAGCTGATGCACTAAGCTGAAGGAGAGCTTGTGTATCTTCTGAGAAAGACATTGAGGGAATGGTCAGCATGATAAGAACATTACAGTTGAATGTCTTGACCGAAGAACTGGAACCATTGGAGTTTGGGAGCAGCGGATCAAGCAGATTTGTTGAATCGAATTCGTACGGCTCAAGAAGAAGATGAAAATCTTATCAAGGTATCTAAGAACAATAAAACATAATATCATACTTCCAACAATGGGACAATTGTGATAAATGGCCGAGTGTGTGTTCCTAATGTTAAGGAATTATGGGAAGAAATCCTTATAGAAGCACATCAGTCAAGATTTTCGGTTCATCCAGGGATGTCTCAGATGTATCGAGACTTAAAGCAATACTACCATTGGGTTGGGATGAAGCGGGATGTGGCTAAGTGGGTAGCCGGTTGTTCGACCTGTCAGATGGTTAAGGCAGAAAACCAAGTGTCGAGTAGGTTGTTGCAGACGTTAACCATGCCTGAATGGAAATGGGACATACCACAATGGACTTTGTGATGGGACTGCCAAGATCATCGAACAAGAGAGATGCAGTATGGGTTATCGTGGATAGATTGACAAAGTCTGCACACTTCTTACCAATGAAGAAGAATGATAGAGTAGGCAAACGTGTGGAGCTTTACATAGATCAGATCGTGAAACTACATGGAGTTCCGGTCAGTATAGTTTCAGATCGTGATCCACATTTTGCATCACGATTTTGGAAGGAGATTCAAAAGGTTTTTTGTACTAAGGTCCATATGAGTACATCCTATCATCCGCAAACTGATGGGCAATCAAAGAGGACAATTTGGACTTTGGAAGACATGTTGAGAGCATGTGTTCTGGATTGGAGTGACAATTGGGAAGGCTACTTACCTTTGGCTAAATTCGCTTATAACTACAATTATCAAATAAGCATCGGGATGTCTCCATATAAAGCCTTGTATGGCAGACCTTGTAGAAAACTGTTATGTTGGACCCAAGTGGGGGAGCGGAGTGTAATGGGACCGAATATAGTGGAGCAAACCACTGAGAAAATCTGATTCCTTAAGATTAAGTTAAAAGAAGCTCAAGATCAGCAAAAGAGTTATGCTGATAAGCGGAGAAAAGACTTAGAATTCAGTGTGGGTGACATGGTTTACTTGAAGACAATCACTTACAAGGGCAAAAGTCGGACTACTCAGAATGCGAAGTTAAGTCCAAGGTACATGGGACCGTACCAGATTCTGGAAAGGGTTGGGACAGTAGCTTACAAGGTTGATCTGCCATCTGATATGAACTCATTTCACAATGTGTTCCATGTGTCCTTGTTGTGGAAATGCATTACAGATCAAGAAAATGTCATTTCCCAACCATCTCCGGATTTACAAGAAGATATGACCATTGAAGGTAGACCTATTCGGATCGTTGACAGAAGGGAAGACATGGAAAGGAGTAAATGGGTCAAGAAAATCCAAGTTGTTTGGGATTATGATGGAGAAGAAGAAATAACTTGGAAAGTGGAATCAAGGATGAAAGGGGATTTCCCTAAGTGGTTTGAAAAACTTGAAGAAGATCATAACGTCGAGACGGATTCGAGGATGAATCCAATCTAAGTGGGGGAGAGTTGTAACGCCAGTGTTCAGAAAAACTGACCAAGGAATGATTTGATGGATCATTGGATTAGTTGGATCGAATCAGTTGGGAAAGTTAGCTGATGGGAATCCAAATGTGTAAAGGGTTGAAGTGATCGAGCTGGATGAGTGTAATCCGAGCTGAATGGGAAGTTTTGCTTGAGAAAAAGGAAAAGATCAAGTTAAACTGAGCTGGACAGTTATTTCTGGGTTAAATTCAGACCAAGCGGATTTTTTGGACAGTTGGTCGGATTCGGACAGGTCAGTTACTGAGTCAGGTTAGTTTCAGACAGGACAATCACTTGGTGGAACTGTTTGATCCAAGCTGTACTTTATCATAAATTCGCCTAAGGAAAAAATAGCCAAAATATTGTAAGGCATTTTGGGGGGAACAATTATTGGGAAAAAGGCAGAAATAAGCCGAAAATATTCTAAGGCATTTTTGGCGGGAAAATTATATGAAAATGTGAAAATAATTCGAATTATTTTCTAAGTATTTTGGCGGGAACGGTTGATAAGCCAAACACGCGGATTTATCTTAGAAAAATAAACGGGAACAGTTTTATGGGCAAAAATACGTGCCAAAGGAGTAAAAACGCGCAAAAACAGTTTATCTGCTTAAGAAAACGGACAGTGGGCAGTTGGGTATGGTTTTGGGGTAGTTACCATGATTAAACTCGGGTTTTTTCCCATTTTCGTCTCATTCTGAATATTTCCTTCGAGAGAAAAACAGAGAAAACTCAGAGAGAAACTTGACTGAGATTTTCTTTAGGCAAAGTCGAAAGTGATCGTTGGGTTGGATCGTGATTGTCGCTGAACATTGCGACCATTGTGAGATTATGTATGGGTGGATCGATTAAGCAGATCATTGCGAAAAGAGGTGTCAAAACCAAATCAGATCAAGGCTATTGAATCCGATTGGCTAAGGTGAGTGCGTGACCGTAGATACTATTATAGGATCGTTTGATTGCTAGATTTCTTACTGTCATTGATTGCTTGGGTGATTCCGACTGTTTTGCTTGGCATGTTCATATAATCTGCATTGATGTCTTGATGTCCTGATCGTTTGATCGAGAGTCTGATCGGGTTAACACGCTTGGGAGTCTAGTGTTCTCGCCAAGGCTTACCTGGATATGTAGAGACTGCTCGATATTCGGATCAGGCATGCTTGATGAGAATTCTGTTCATGATAAGTAATATTGACTGTTTTAAATCGATAAGTATGATTGCGATTCTGTTCTATGGCCCAATGAGACGGGATGACCGTATCACTAAGCAATTATGTTGCTTATGCCTCCTTTATGGATGCAGGTAATGAGACTGGTCGTAAAAATGGCTGATCGCGAGACAAATGCAGGAAAGAATGGATGATTGGATTAGGTAGATATGTTCATTTCAATGTAATAGCTTATTACATTGTATTTGAAACCTCCTTATTCAATCTAAGTTAAAGTTTATGCATGGAAATTGACTTGGCTAACTATTTTAAAACGCAAAAAATGGCTAAGTAAAACGGACTGAAAATTTGGCTAAGTGTCTGGTTCGTAGTGAGGCTTAACCGCGGGTAGAAACCTCGGATTGGGTCATCAAAGAAATCCCCTCCGTTCGCCTAAAACAATATTACGTTAGTTATTTGTTTGGGTTAGAAATGTGAGTGAAAATTAAAAATTTGTAAAAACGTTAAAGATATCATATGTATCCGCCTCCCCGCAAAAGGCGTATGTCCGAAACTATGCATAGTAGGCGGGAGTTTGTCTGGAGCCACCGTGTTCAGGGAACACTTGGCTGGAACGATCTCCGAGTGCGGATCCACCCAGTAGCGAACAAGACTAGCCCATAAGGTGGGGCCTATATAGATGGGTCGCGCCTCGTAGCCCTTGATATTCCACGTCTTCTTCCAGTACGTCACTTTTTTGGCAAGCCGTTTGGTCGCTTTGGACTCAAACGCCTCTTTAACCCGCTCATGAATGGAAAGCTCCCAACGCCATTTTTGCTATAAAAAATGGGAAAATAATTAGTAAATACATATAGATAGTGTGATCAAGTCCTGAAATTAAAATGTATTTTAAAAAAGAAAATTACCGCAAAATATTTGAACCATGTCTTCTGGATATGATCAGATGTCTGGCTCCAGTTGACGTCTGGCGCAGAGAAGGAGTATTTGATCGTTGTCAGAGACGCTACGTCCGACCTTTTTTTCGACACTAATTAATAATAAGTAATATAAATTATTTAAAATTAATAAAAAAATTTGAGAATGATAATAATAAATTAATTATTGTCAATGTTCAACATGCCATCTCGTCGATGAAGTTGTCCTTTCATAGTGATACATTTGTTTCAACCCATCAGTTATAGGAAGGTACCACATCCTTTTATACGGTACCTTACTCATCCCTCTACCTTGCGGCTTATATCTCGACTTTTTGAAAATTGACATTCCTGCAGCTGATCATCATCTTTTCAAAATACCATACAATTTTCAATGCATACATCCATCATCTCAGAAGGCAACCTCAGACTAAACACTAACTTATGTATTTTATAGTATGATTCAGCAGACAAATTGTCCTCTCGCAAATACTCTCTGGATAATTATAGCCATGCATTTGTACAATTCTCAGGTAAATTATGATATGTTTTAATGTTCATCATCCTATCTGCAAGTGACAATTTTGAAAGTCCTTCTCTACATCCATCGTAGATTGGCTAGTTTACAACGCCTAGCATATCATAGAATTGCTTAACATCTAAGTTGGATTCCTCAACGGTATTATCATAATATGAAGTTGTTGTTCCATGAAATGCATCTGTAACCATTTCATGAACCCTATCATGATCTTGAGCATCCTGATGATGATAGTCAAATTGATGCAGATGCTCATGTAAATGATAATGTTCAATATGATATGCAGCTTGACAATTACTATTGATACTACTTGCATCATTTCTAGTACCATAAGCCTCGCCATGTTGAAACCAAACATAATATTGTGGCGTAAACCCTTTATTTAATAAATGGTTCCATACAATATTAGTATGAATATATTTCCTATTTATGTACTTCCGACAAGGACATAACATCTTACCGCTTTTCAAAGTTAACGGTGTATTACTCTCTTAGTACATGAATATTTCCAGCTCGGCTCTAAACTCTTTTGTCTCAATTCCCTCAGAATATTTATACATGTATATCCACCATCGAAGTTCGTATATATCGCCCCATACATAATTTGATTTGAAGAAGATTATTGTTTTTTGTAGAGATTTTTTTTTTTCATCATTTATTGAAGTTGGTATTTATAGGCAAAAACTCACTTAGGATTTTGCATCGAATTTGGGACGAACATACTTGCGACGACTCTACTTCGAGTTATCATCAATTTTACGATGAAATTTCCCATCGTTAAAAAACATATACAATTTTTTTTAAAACTTATCCACCAACCAATAATTTTGTCGTAAAATCTTTCACAAATTTACTACGGATAACAATGTTGGGAAATCAACGCTAATTTACGTCAACTTAACGTTTAATTGGACGAACGTCGATAATTCGATGGAAGCTCGACTCTACTTGTCAAAAAAATTACGATAAATTATTTTGTCGCTGCTTAACGACGATTATATGACGAATCATTAATTTGTCGTAAAATCATCGCTAATTAGCGACGAAGCAAATCCTACCCAAAATTTCGACATTAAAAGGCTGCTTTTTTGTAGTGAACTGTTATAGAGAAAAATAAATAAATTTAACTATGAGAGAATACAAAAGTATGATAGATTAAAGTAGAAAAAATAATTCTTTTTTCAACAAAAAATAATGTAGTTAAAATTGAACTTATTTATATTTGGAATATGTTTATGAGTTTTTGAAAGTAAACAAATTTTACTTGATATAATGAAAATTAGTTGATTTAATTGTAAAAAGAAACTTTCATTAAAATATATAAGAGGAAATAGAAGTTTAAGATTATGTATACATTAGGTTTTTAGATTTTCATTAATTTATTATGAAATTTTTTTTAAAACAGTAAATATAATTTCATATATATATTGTACATTATTTCAAAATAACAAGAAACATCATGCATTTATGGTAAAGTTAGGTTTACATGTTTACTTCAAAAATTTAAAAATAATTAAAACGAGCATGAAATTTACATTAAATAAATAAAATTGTGGGTAAATAACACAAGATAGTCTAGAAAAAAAAAATGATCAAATGACGGCAAATGATTGAAGTTTCGTAACTAAATGAAAAAAACGCATCATGAAATCGAAAATCCTAAAAGAAAGAGCGAGTATATCTAATTTTTGTTGAATGATATGATTAACCTTTTTATAAATTTCTTCTAAAAATGAGAAAAGTAAGTACATAAAAATACAAAGACATTCTAGAGATTATAATTGGCATTCCTTGTAATCACTAAATTGTTTTTAAATTTTTGAGATTGTTATAATCACCGTGTTTCTAAATTAGAAGTCCTAGATTTATGAACTAAATACAAAGTTAAAAAATCAATGACCACATAATATATAAGCTACAAAGCAAAACACACAACTAAGTAATGAATCGTTATCTTTGTAATATATTTCGAGTGAAAATATAGTTCTACGCCATGATCCAAGTGAGAGAGGCTTAATCATTGTTCCTTTGAATCAATTTTTATTAGCCAAAATGATTCATTGACACAACATATTTAAAGCATGGTAAGAGAAAGTTGAGGTTGTAGCGCAAAGTAAACATCTTAAAAAAAACTAACCAACTATAGTTTTTGTGGAGAGGATTGTATCATAATGACATTAATATTAATGGAGGCTAAAATCGTGTTATTTTAGGTTGGATGTGTAAAATGTCGTGGTGAATGACAACTATAACATTTACGTCTAAAGAAGTTCTTAAACGCAGTAGAACATTGGATCATGCGTTGGTTTAAAGATTATTTTTTGGTCCCAAAAATCAAACTAAAATCTACATCTATCTTTTTATTTTGTATACGAGATTCAAATATTCATTAGAAGTTTTTTTAGCATTTTGAGTTAGCTTTAATTGTTAATATGTTGTGAGATGAAAAGATTATCATCTAAAAATTATATAGGGTCACACTGATGTCATCTTACCACCGTGGTACGCAGTTTACCGTATGTGTAACAAATAAAAATACTATAAGAAGGTGGTAAAAAATTTATGGCAAAAAAAATGCGGCAAACAATGACAATAGATAAAAGAAAAGATGGTAAGAGTGTTGCATGAAAAAAGGTGGTAAACAGTAAAGTAATTTTAAGGAATTTTTTTTTATTTTATTTCTCTATTTGTTTTATATATTTGTATATTATTGATAATTTTTTTTAAAAAATTTAATTTATTATCCTCCCTCTGTCTTTTAATGATGTTTTATGAATTTTTTTGTTTCAAAATAAAGTGATGTTCTCACTATTCTATGCAAAATTTATTGATTTTTTTTATTGTTTTTGACTGTTTAGATTATGCAGATTATTTTTCTATTGGCTGAATTGTGTTTTTTTTTTCTGACAACCGAAAACTATATTAAATTAAAGAAAAACTCCATTCGTGGTCACCCACGCAGGAGGAGAAGCGTTTACAAATGAAAAATTATAAACATGTGAACGAGAAGATCGAGCTAAGCAATCCGCCTTCGAATTCCGAGCACAAGTAATCAAAGAGAGAGATAAGCTTGGAAATCTCTCCTTAAACCCACTAAACTCTTCTAGCAGAGTAGCAAAGTTCGGCCAATCCTCAGAATTCCTTGTGATACTCAGTAGCTCCGCACAATCTGTCTTAAAATCTTGACAGATTAAATTTTCACGTTAAACCGATGACATTGCCCAGAGAAGGGCTTCGAATTCCGAATGGAGAGATGAAAGACTTCGTCTGAGACCTCGACCTCCCATTAATACAGTAAGATTATCCTGCACGCAAATCCAACCCAACCCAGAGAAAAGATCTGAACTTTTCCAAGATCCATCGAAATGACATGTCATAACCGGAGTTTGGTGGGCCAAGTTCTTCTGATTCTCCACTCCACAAGGTGAAGTTACTTGCACTTCCTTCCAAGCTGAGCATTCCCTCTCCGCATGTGCAAGTATATCCGGTGGTTCTAGCTCTGCCACTTGAAAAACTTTTTTATTTCTCGCTTTCCAAATAAACCACATTATCCAGGGAAATAATTCTTTATCCTTAATTTCATTCTCTACCTGTATTATCCTCTTTGGATTCCGTGAAAAGAAATAATCTATATTGGAATAAACTGAATTATTCGGAAAATTATCTCCATCTGTCGGGATCTGTGATAGGGCCCAAGTTTGTAAGGATGGGGGCATTCAAAAATCACATGATTAACCGTTTTTTCCTACGCTCCACACCTTTGTCAACTCTTGGGAATATTAATTCCCCTCTCATTCAACCTCTTGGCAACTGCAATCGAACCTGACACCAGTTGCCAAATGAAATGCTTTATTTTCACCGGACATGCTAGTTTCCAGATGTGAGCTTTCAAAGTCGTAGTACTGGATTTATTCACATAATTATCTTCAGCTCCCTGCTTTATCTTCTGGGATAACCAATATCCAGATTTCACTGTATATTTACCCGATTTTGTAAAATACCAGATCAAACTGTCAGGTCTATAAGATAATAATTGTGTTTATGTAGATAATAATTGAAATTTTAATTCAGAAAATAATAAAAATTAAATGATTCCTTAATTGATGTGCAAAAACCTTAAACAACACTTATAAAAAAACAGAAAGAGTTTTTTTAAACGTTTAAGAAAAAATACAATTCAAGATGTTAAATCATTATTAATTATCATATGTTCATATACTGTTATAAAATTCCTACCACCATATCATCTCAATCCGGTCCATACATTTTAAAGAAATTTATTGTTGTAGACAAAAATATTTTAAAGTATATATAATTTTTTTATAAGATTACACATGACGAATCAATTTAACAAAATTGTTAGCATCAATATAATCCTGCAATCTGATCTCAGACTAATTCAACATGGGCATTCGAGTATTCAGTTCGGTTTGGGTATTTTAGGTATCGGGTAATTCAGGTCTGTGAAAATAGGTACCGAATTAGAATCGAACAATATTCGGTTCGGTTCGGTTTGGGTAGCTTAAAATTCGGTTCGGTAGTTTAGAATTTATGGGAACCGAATTATACCCGAGAAAATATTTCGTTTTGATTTTATGATAATTCGGTTTAGTTTTATCATAATTCGGATAATTCGATTCGGTTTTATGCTAATTCGGATAATTCAGTAATTCTAATTTTGGTTAATTCAATGAAATTTAGTTCAATTTTGTTAAAAATCCAATTTCGGATACGGTGAATACCCCAAGTTCGATGAAATTTGGTTAAATTTAGGGTATTTCGGGTATTTCGGATATTTCGGATAATACCCGAACCGAATTGATACCCAAAATTTATAGAAGTAGAAATCGTTCGGTTAATTTTGTCTTCCCGGTTTAGTTCGATTCGATTCTATTCGGGTCGGTTCCATTCGGTTCAGATAATATGTCCAACCCTAAGTACATACATGTATGTTTACATTTTTGGTGATACTGAAAATTGTTGGGTTTAAAATTTTCACAATACCATAGCTCTATTAAGTTGTGAAGCTCACTATGTTGTTGTGTCATAGGCAAAAAGAAGGTGATGTAGTTACAGTCACTTCTGCAAGAGATGGGACAAGACCATGGGGAAGTTTGCAATACAGTCTATATTGTCATAGCCAAAGTTACATTGATTCAGGTAAAGATCAGGTTTACCATGGTCGAACAAAATCCATACAACTTCATTATCACTCATTAGATCAGCTTTGGAAGATAGAGTGCTGGTGCTTGAGAACATCTCGAGAAGTTTGAGTCCATAGACATGTTGAGAAAAGTTGTCGTATGATAAGTTGAGGTTGTATGAAACTTCAGTAGGACTTTTAGTCTAAGAACCGAAGTCGTCGCTGCATTTGGAAATAGATGCTCGTGATTAGTGTTCAAGTAAGAAATTATTGATTTGTGGAGCATACTCTGATGTCGCTTTAGATGGATTTAAAAGAAAGCTCATTAAGGATATTTCGGATATTAAGGCCCTCAGTCGTTTGCCCTATGATTTATGGTACTTATTTAATTATTTGTCATTGTTTCTCATTGTCATGGAGCGAGAAAGCGAATTTTTTTTTTTTTTAAAACTGTGATTATGATTTTAGTGAAATTTATAACCTCAGAAAGTGAACGTATCTCTCACGTTGAAGGTGAACCATCATAAATAATGTGTCTCGTTTATTTCTTGTTTTAAGTTTTTTCTTTTCTGAAGGTCGGATTTGGGTCTAAATTCTAACAAGTATATCCACCTATAAGCCTTATGATTGAGATTTGTACTAGGAGTGGGTAAAATTCTCGTCTCGTCCTGATCCGTCCCAATCTTGGTCCCAAATTCTCGTTTCATATGGGAATGCATTCCCGTATGATACAAGCTTTCGATTCCCGTTTATGAATGGGACGGGACGGGATGTGAACGGTAATTCCCGAAGTTCCATTCGGGACAAATTATATAAATAATTGATATATATTTTATAATAATAATTAAAAAAATATAGAATATTACACACAAAATTAATCTTAATTTCCTATTTTCTAATACTTACGCAAAGTTACTAATAATTATCATCATATTATGTAAAATAATAATTAGTTTCATATGATTTTCATATTCATTATCTTTTTGGGAATTCCCGTTATGTTCCGTCTCGTGCCATCCAGTTCCCGTCTTGAATTTCAAATGGGATGTAAATGGAACAACTATTTTGGTTTCCAAATTTCCGTCCCATTCTTGTTCACGCAAAGTCGCCTTGCGAATTCCCATTTGTCGACCCTAATTTGTACATTGAAAACCTTCATTATGTCGTTTTAATGCTTTAATTATTTATACTCATATATGTATATGATTTGTTTCCTTGTATTTATTGTGTGAATTAGACTGACAGTCTATGAAGCGATCTTAGGTAGCATGTAATCCTAGTAAATCTTATGTTATTTGTAATCCTAGTAAGTTTCATGTTATTTGAACTGAAGTTTGGGGTGCTACTGATTAGGATTTCTTAGGTTCGGCCTGGCCAATTGACGAGAAGTCTGTTTTGGAAGGTAA
The DNA here is from genome assembly GCA_900406555.1 of Pseudoturritis turrita. Classification (NCBI taxonomy): domain Eukaryota; kingdom Viridiplantae; phylum Streptophyta; class Magnoliopsida; order Brassicales; family Brassicaceae; genus Pseudoturritis; species Pseudoturritis turrita. Next base: position 26,335 of record OVBL01000459.1, on the reverse strand, counting down.
CAACCAAAACCCAACTAATTGATAAACGGTTTGGAAAAGGTTAGGCCTAAAACATGGTATATTTTGTAGTAGAGAATAATAAGAACTATTAGAAACGAATGACTGGCTAGAGTCAAATTAAACGAGGATCATAGTTTTTTGAATACCAGCATATAAACTAGGTTTTTTGAAATAGCCCGACTCATAATTATACTCGGGCCAGATTGAAACCTTAGAAAACACACACATTGAAAAACAATTACGAGTAGAATACATCAGAACTAAAAACTGGTAGTTTAATAAAATTTGATTAATCGTTTGATAATGCATGACGCCTGCAACATCAGTTTAAAACCATAACCCAAAAATCCAATTCCCAAATTCCCGATCACCCTATGTTCTATACTGTCTTGCGCACACTAAACACGACTCCTCACCTGCATCACAAAAGAAAGCATGAGTAATCAATTATCCAGTGAGGATGATCATTCTCGCCCACATGATATCACAATAATTACCCAACAACTCAATAAACTCATACAATCAATCACATAGTGTCATGCTTTTAATGCAATAAAACAGTCATCTTGGTTCGCATTTACGCATATTAAACTCATACATCACAAACTAGCAACCTATCAACATGTTATCATGTAACCTGATAGCAAATCACACTAGCAACCTACTAAGCTATTAACATGCATCAACATCAACATTCCATTCAACCAATTCCGATTTTCCAATACACAACAATTTGAACAACATCGACTCTGAATCCCATCTAAAAATCCCAAACATTACCGACCTCGAAGGCCCAAATGATCCCGAAGATCACATACCAACTCTAAAAGTCAACGACCCCGAAAGCCCAATTCTGAGATCACATACCGGCTCCAAAGCCAAACGATCCTGAAGATCAACGATGTCGAAGATCACATTCTTTAAACTCCATATGTTAGTTCCTTAATTAACTTAGCAATTTTTACGGTTAAACCATTCGTTCACTACCTTCTACACTTGATACTTTCCTTTAACGCCTTAACTAATCATGCTACAATCAATCAAGAATCAAAGCCATGTTTAACTCAAGAATGCCTTAACTTAGACGTGACTCATTTACCGACAATCAAACATATTCACAACCAAAAATGCGTTGAGTAATAATCCAGGAACCCAAGAAACATATTTCCATAGTTGTAACCTAGTCATGTATTATTCAAACATAATCAAACCATTCTCTACTCAAGAACGCTATGAATACTAAACCTAGGATACGAAGAACATCAACCATCTCAGGAACTTATTTCCATAAATAAAATCACATTCAACCAATGATCGATTATAAGAATTAAAAGGAGAAATTATGCAACTACGTGAAGCCACGAGTCACATCCTCACCTTAGCTAAATCTTACAAATCCAAAGACTCTGGACTGCTTCAACGTTTCTCGGTGAAGATTCTTTCGATCCTGCGCACTTGATCTTCTTCTTGCGACTTATTTCTCTAGTTATGCATTTTCTCTCTGAATTTTCTCTAAAAGCTCTTTCTTTGAGTTCACAGAAAATGAGAGCTTTGAAGCTATTTTTATAGGGGTTGCTGGACTTGCTCACCAAGCCGACCACTTCATGCATTTTCCTTATTTGGCTCTCTCACACCTTGCCTACCAAGTTTCACCCCTTCCTCTGCAAGACTTCTCATAAACTAAACCCACAGTCTCGACCTTCCTTACTTGGACTATGCAAATTCCAAGTTTCTTTAATTGATCCCCATCCGCAGTTTGGAAAACCTACCATAAATGGATCATACATTCGCCCGTACTCAACCTGCCATAAATGGATTCCACATTCGCCTTGACTGAACCTTCCATAAACATCTTCCCCATTGCAGTCTTACCAAACATTATTTGACACCCCAACCCGACTTCACCTTACACCGACTATTCCGACTTGAGATTGACACTTCAAAGAGACTCTTCACCTGAAAACAAAGTAAAGGAGGGGGTGATCAGTAAATAGAATACTCAGTGAAGGTGGGCTCTTAGGCCTCACAATCCACATAATGCAATTCAATAAATCATACACACATTACAAACATAGCACATAAATATAACATACAATCATATTTCCATTCACAACATCCAATTATAACATTCAATCAAATGATCTATTGCCTTTCTGGCAAACCGAGACCCGTCCATAACCTTTTTGGTAACAAGACCCACGCCCTCAACACATGCCCATGCCCCCTCCCCCCTCCCCCCCCCCCCCCACGCGTGTATATGCCCTATCACGTGCATCACCAAATAGTCAGCCACCTCACATGTCATTCTATCTGACGGCTCATCAACCATGTTAACGGGCCGTACGACTCTATAATACCTAAACTAGTACACCACTACGGTCCGACAAGAAAACCTGTACACAATCATCTTTCACCCGTTTGTAGTGATACAAACAAACTACCGCTCCATGCTATCATGTCTCAATAATCAATACTCATCACTCACATCAATCAACCCAGCCAGCATGCTACATGCATCAATCAACATACATTGCTCCGAAAAACATCATTGCGTATCATATGCCTAAACTATACATGCCTCACATACAACTCGCTTAAATACACTCAGGGGATTACACCTGGCTGCTTTGGCTGCCTCAGATCTAGTCCTCTTTGACTTAGCTCTGCACTCTGCAATCCAATCCAAAACTTATACAACCCAAATAAAATTATATTTAGGTTTATTTTAGTCAAATTATTTATGATCCAAAAACTTAAACCCGGTCTACAACCTAAAAAATTGATCCAAATTTTAATCGGATTGAATTCGGTATAGTGTTTCCTAATCCAAATAACCTAAACCCAACCCAAAACATAAGAAACCCAACTCAAAACCTAATTTGGCTACCCCTATCTTAACCTCTGACCGTTGCACACTGCGCAACCAACACATAACGATGACTTGAAGCAGAAATATGGTCCCTAAACACAGCTTACTATTTCTAGAAGTTACTATTTTGGAAAAGTTTCTCTTTGGGAAAATTTTCACTTTAGAAAAATTTATATTTAAAACTTTCCAGAAATAGAAAGTTTTCAATTTGAAAAACTTTATACTTCGGAAAAGTTAGGGTTTCCTAAGTTTGGGTTAGGGTTTAGAGGTTACATTTTTGAGGTAGTAATCGACAAAACGGCTAGCATCTCATGTCAAACCTCAACCCAACGGTCATCGTGGCATTGCCTTTGCCGAGATCTACGCTCACGGACCCTCGTCATTACCATCTATGTTGCCATTGCTGGCGATCTCCCTCTCACCCTCGGTTTCGCTTTGGGTTCACTCGGGTGTGCTAGGGCTGGGAAAAAAACCCGAAACTGAAGAACCGAACCGGAACCGACCCGAAATTATCCGAACCGAATCCGAATCGATTTTTTCAAAATATTTGATGGATCCTATATGTCTAGAACCGAAGAACCGGAACCGAACCATAACCAAACCTATCACCGAACGGTACCCGAAACATAAATTAATCTAGAGATATTTTGGTTTTAGGTTGGGTATGTTTGGATAGTTCGGGTAAATTTTACAATTTTTCTTTGTTATTTTTTCGATTAGTTCGGTTAGTTCGGATATTTTAAGATATTTTCGGATAATTCGGATAAAATTAACCAATTTAGGTGTATTATTTCAATTTTTATAGGTTTTTATTATTATGTTCAGATATTTTCGGGTATTTTTGGATATTTTCGGGTAGTTTGGTTAAAAAATACCAGGAACCGAACCGAACCGAATGGAAACCGAATGTTTTCGGGTAATTACCAGTTCTAAAAATTTAGAACCGAACCGATAGGAACGGAAGTGAACCCGAACCGAAACTGTTTCGGTACCTATATGGGTCCTAAACCCCTCTACCCGAAAAACCCTGAACCGGACCGAATATCCAAATGCCAAGGCCTAAGGTGCGCCTAGAATGCTCTCTGTCTCATATGTTGCTGCCGCTTCCGTCCGTGTCGCGATTGTCCCGTCGGAATCACGACAGCATTCGCCGGGTGATATCCACTTCTCATCTTCACCTTTATGTCCCAAATTCATCTTTCTCTTCTTCTCTTCTTCCTTCCCTCTCTGATCTCACAATCTCTCTTCCTCTCTCTTTCTCTCTTTTCTTTTCTCTCTTTCTCTTCTCTTCCTCTCTGTCGATATCTCTTTCTTTCTCGTGCCTCCCTTTTCACTTCTTTCTCTTTTTCTTAATGACTAAAAGATAATTAGGTTTTAGGTGTATGGTTATATACAAAGAGTTTTTTAGGTTTGTACTTTAAGCTAAGGGAAATCATGCCTTTAATCTAAGAGTTTTTGGTTTTGAGGTCTTAAACATTCATTTACAGGATACCGCATTCTAAATTTTTCTTATGTGAACTCTGCAACCACATTTCACCAGCTTCCCATTAACGGGTCCCACATCTATTCCTTAGACTTATTATTCGATGATCTCTTCAACGTATCTCGACTCCCGATTCTCGATTCCGACCAATGAACGTCTTCTTTCTATAATTGAATTGCATTTCGACCATTTGTTAAATCCACTTCGCCACTTGAAATTATCCTCCGCACGTGGCCAACTTTATATTTTTTCGCACTGAGAATCATCTTAACCTCTTTATTTTCGAATCTTATTATACGGCCCGATAACCTTTAAGATCTTAATGAACGTCATGGTAAAAAATCCTAAATTCCAGGATAGAGTCATTACACTTCTCTCTTTCTATCTTACCATGGTAAGAATAGTCTGGTCTTACGTTATTTTATAATCGATTATTGTATTGTAGTTTAGTTGTATAATCTCGTTAACGTGTTTAATATTTCTCTATTTACTTACTTGTATTTATTTATTTATTTTTTTAAAAATTTTATTGTATAGATCAGGAAACTTACACTTTATAATACTACAAAACATTACTATGCATTCGCGGCTTATATAATTTATGTAAATATTTATAATCTTGTAACCTAAAATCATATTATATATGATCTATTTTATTAAATGAGAGGTGGGAATTACTCACGTTGAAAATTAAAAATTAAAAATAGGGTTTAATTCTTAATAATTTTGTGTTTAAATTTTCCGTGGTCTTAAACAATATTTTATCTTTTTTGTTGGGTTGTAATAATGTAGGGCCCATTAATCCCTTGTTGGTATTAACTCTAATTTTTGGTGTGGGACCTCCATCACAATTTCAATATTCGATCGCTGGTTTTTATTTTCTTGGTGTAGAAAATATGTTTCTCTACTTTGAAATTGGTTCAACTGTGAATTTGTTTTCTTCTGGATTTTTCTTTCCTACAAATGCGACGCTGAATTTCGTTCAATTCAAATCACACCAAAATATTAAGATTCGGAGACGAAGTTTCGAATTCACTATAAAAAATAACGTAAAAGTTGCTAAGTAAATAGAGCTATTTTATTGTAAGAATATTTCGAACGACTACAGAATGTCCTCATTTTTCTTTTTCTACATTCTCATCTATACACTTTTTCTCTACATCGTAACTGTAGAATCCCAATTTATTTCACTAATCAATTCCAATCTTTATCATAATTGAGCGGTCATTACAACTTTTGAATTCATCACGTCTTCATTTTGCTAAAGATGGATTGAGGTGAAATGGATCGAAATGGACTGAAATAAGGAAAAGCATATTTCCTCAGTCGGAATTGTGTGATGGATTTGGTATTATGCGAATGTCAATCCAGATTTAAATCGTTCCTTCGTGGGTTTTTCTGTGGCCGAATTAATTCCAAAAGACAATGGATTCGGCACGAAATCTGTCGAAATACAACACCAACAATTAGCCCCCAAGTCCTTTTCATATGGAGTAAGTTTATATATATCTTTCTATATTGGAAGAACTTACTTATCTCCTTACTCATTACTTGATACGGATCCGGATTGATATTTCGTAGTTTTAGTTCGCTAACTAATGACGCGGAAAATTATTGCGCTTTCCAAATTCAAATTCGAAAATATATTTACCTTTTCGTCCACATTTTTCGAGGTGGTTTGCTTCCCGAGACAAGTTATAAATGAGGAAGATGAAGCTTGCTTTGTTGTTATATGTCACTATCTTCAAAATGTACTTTCTCTTTTTCTCTCTTGTTTCGTTCTTCCCCATGGTTTCCTCAGTCAGAATTGTGTGCTGGACTTGGTATTATGCGAATGTCAATCAAGATTTAAATCGTTCCTTCGTGGGTTTTTTCGTGGCCGACTTAATTCCAAAAGACAATGGATTCGACCTGAAATCTATCGAAATACAACGCCAACAATTAGCCCCCCAAATTATTTTCATATGGAGTAAGTTTATATATATATATATATTTCCATATTTTAAGAACTTACTTATCTGCTTACTCATTACTTGATACAGATCCGGATTGATATTCCGTAATTTTAGTTCGCTAACTTATTGACGCGGAAAATTATTGCGCTTTCCAAATTCAAATTCGAAATATATTTACCTTTGCGTCCACGTTTTTCGAGGTGGTTTGCTTCCCGAGACAAGTTATAAATGAGGAAGATGAAACTTGCTTTGTTGTTATCTGACACTATCTTCAAAATGTACTTTCTCTTTCTCTCTTTTGTTTCGTTCTTCCCCATCATTTCCTTTTAGAAACCCACGCTTCTTTTTTTTGTTTCTTTTTCAATTGATCTTCATCACCATCAGTGTTTAAAAAAATTTCTACATTGGGACAAAAAAGCCTAAATTTCTCTCTGAAACTCGACAGCCGCCGAAGCTCTTTCCTCTTGTGACGGGTGACCGGTGACTTGTCTAGCACTGGTGCGGGTCCAAAAGTTCCTTAGTCGCATCTCTCTTTCAGCTCCTCTTCATTTTAGACTTAAAGATCTCGGATTTGGTTTTGGGGAAAATCCGGGGCATGGTTCTGGGTTCTTTAGGGTTATGGTGTGAGCTATCCTTTACTCTCCATAGTTGCGATGGCTGAGAGATAGAGGCGCCGGAAAATTATGGACAACGGTGCCCTGTGCAAACGCCTCTCCCTCTCTCTCGGAGGTTTGATATAGATCTTTGGTAGATCTGAGATCTGCCACCGGCTAGGTGCGATCGTCGGAGGTTGGTTGTGGGCTGCGAGTCTAGCTTATTCTCTCCTTATCAAAGGATCAGTTTCGGCCAGAATGCTTTCCCGTGGCTTTCAGTCCGGTTTCTCCTGGGTTATGACCGTATGTTTTCTTTATGAGATTATCCATGACCGAAGTAAGGGCACAGTTTAGGCATGTTGTTGTGGTTTGGTACTATCATCTATAGTCGTCTTTTCCCCGGTTGTTTTTAGCCTTGGATTCCTTCTGGCTCGATCACTGTCCGTGCTTGTTACAAATTTGGTGTGACCTGTTTTGGTTTGTTGTTCGCTCCTTGTTTCTACATTAAAGATTTGATCGAGATCTTATCAATCCGCAAGCTTTTATCGAGGTTTTTAAAGTCGTGGTTCTCTCGACATTATCATTTTCTGGGAGAGGTGTAAAGATCTAGACATGTTTGTCTTAGTTCCTTCTTGCCGGTTTGGAAGCCTTTATTCTCATGAGTTGTGAAGTAGTTCTTATTCGCTATAGGAGGATCTACTGGACGATTTTTGGGCTGTCCTATTCGTCTGGCTTTTGTTTTTAGGCTCTTTTTGGGATATGAAGTATTGTAGCTAGGTGATGTGGTTTTCCTAGATTTTGGGTCTAAGTTGGTGTTTTCCAGCTTTTGTTTTATGAGATATGATCTTGTTTTTTAAGTTTATGCATTGTCTTGGTGTGTTCGTTTTGCTTCCCTGTCTTAGGGTTTAGATTCCGGGGAAATTATATTTTCTGCCGGCTTAGTTTTCTGGGGTTTTTTAATTCGCCGGCGTTTGTATTCTCAAAAGCTTTCTTATATAATAATAATTCAGATGAAAAAAAAATTGATCTTCATCACCTTTAGTTATTAAGATCCTTATTTGTGGAGCAACTCCATTTTTATCTTATTTCGGATCTGGGTGAAATTTCGTTTGAGATTAAACACCAGTTTTTTTTTAATCTCTTTATTGTTCTTCGTCGATGGTTTTGCTCTTATATTTAGAGACTCTTCTTTTTTTAGGTTACTAAGGATTGATTTGTTGGCCGCTTCGACTTTTCCGTTTTCCTGAGGATATCGGGGAGTTGACTTACTTAGACAAATTTTCCATGTTTCACAAAATCCCTCAAACTTTTTGGAAATGAATTGGGATCCATTATCCGTTACAATTTCGTAGGGCAATCTGTGACGGCATATTATGTTCTTCCATACGAATTTTTGAACGATAGTATCTGTTATATTTTTATAGGCTCCAACTTCTATCCACTTCGAGAAATAATCTGTTAAAAATAAAATGTATTTCACGTTCCCAGTAGAAGAATGCAAAGGTCTCACGATATCCATTGACCAACGCATACACATATACGAGGCCGAAACTGAGGACAGTTGCTCGGAAGGCTGATGAATCACTAGAGCATGTCTTTGGCATTTTTCACATTGTAGCGAATATTTCTTGCAATCTGCTACTATAGTAGGCCAAAAGTATCATTGCCGCTTTATTTTAAAAGCGAGAGCTATGCCTGCGGAATGATTTCCACACAAACCTTCGTGGGCTTCTCTCATAACTGTATCGACTTCGTCCCCATTTATACAAATTAGGTACGGCTCTGATATACTTCGCTTGTATAGAGCATCGTCGATCATAAAAAATCGCGCACTTACTATTTTTAGTTTTCTTGCCTCCCATTTGTTCACGGGAACCTCACATGTTCCGATATATTCTTTTATTAGGATTCTCCAATCTAGTCCACAATCGTCGTTAACTTGGGTAGCCTTTTAATAACATCCCTATCCCGGGCTCCAAAAACTCATTTGAATATAATCCGGCCCATTAGCTAAAGCCTATGTCTATTTGCTAAAGCCTTGTGATTAATGTCTAAACCTTAGGTATTTAAGGCTAAACCTAAACCATAATTGTGTGGTTAAAACATAATTAAGAAAAGAAGAGAAAAGGAGAGAAGAGAGAAATGGAGGCAGAGAGATCGTGAGGGAAAAAGAGAAGAGAGGAAGAAGAGAGAGAGACAGATCACATCGTGATCAAGGAGGAGGAGAAGAAGAAGGGAAGAAGAGGAGAAGATGATGCCGAGAGGTGGAGAGGAGAAAAAGAGGCAGAGATGTGGAGAGCCTCGTACGGAGGCGACGGCTATACCGGTGGAGGCTACGGCGGCACGTGAGAAGGCTGCATTGACTCCAGTGAGCAACGGTGGCTTCGGCGATGCCGGAAGAGGCGAGTCGGCGATGCCGGCAGAGGCGAGTCGGCGATGCCGGCAGAGGCGAGTCGGCGATGAGGCAAGTCACGGAGGGGCTGCCCATGACGGAGACGAGGTCGCAGCTAGCCTCGGGTGTGACCGTGATGCGTACATGGCCAGCCATGGCACATACGGAGGGGACAACGGCGAAGGAGGGTCGCGGCAGCAACCCTAGTGCCGTGACGGAGGGGCTACGGCGATTGGAAGCTAGGAGTGTGCACGCGAGTGCACCAGACACGTCCGTAAGCCGAATGGAGGCCTTGGCGGATGGCCCGGTGGCTCGGGAAGGATCCAGGGAGGGTCCGGTGAGGAGAAGCAGTGATGGCGAGGCAAGAGGGGGCTGTGTCGGGGCTGCTACATCACGGCACATGCGATCTGTGCGGAGGATAGTGCACACGGGGGCACCCGAGGGTTCGGTGGCTCGGGTTGGGTCACCGGCGATGGTAACGGCTGCTGCGAGGGTCCGTGAGAGGAGATCACGGCAGCGGCAACCGGATGGGATCGAGTGGGTTGAGGTGCGACGTGAAACCCTAGCGGTTACGTTGGTTACTTTTTCTACAAGGTAACGAAATCCTAACCCTAATCTTTCTGAAACCCTACACTGATTTAGAAACCCTAACCCTAATTCCCGAAGTGGAAAGTCCTGAAATTTGAAAGGAGAAACCCTAACTTATCGAAAGTGGAAGTTTCCCGAAGTGGTAACTTTACAGAAATGGAAAGTTCCTAAAGTGAAAACTTTCCTAAAAGGGTAACTTTCCCGAGAAAGAAACTTTTTCGGTTTAGTAAGCTTCTGGTTTAGCTTTGGTTCAATAGCTAATTTGAGTTGGTTCGATTTGGTTTGCAGTGTGGTTCGGTATGAGGCTTCTGGTACAGTGGTTAACAGCAAGCGGTCAGCTTCGAAAGCAGCAAAGGCTATAAGGTGAGGAACAAGTTATATATCTCCATGGGTTCCTTTATGTGTGTGAGCATGCTTAGTCTAGCCGTATAATACTTGGGGATGTTTGGCTTGAACTTGGTTCATTGGTTGGTGCATGGTTAGAAAGGTTATGTTGATTGGCAATATTGGTTGTAGGCTTGGTTCATTGGTTGGTGCATGGTTGGTGCTTGATTGTTGGACCGTTGCGCAAAGTACCCGGCTGATACTGCACTGCCCGTTAACCGGCTGACGAACCTTTGGATGTGGACCCTGGTTGGGCCACTTATGTGTGGCATCGCATTGGGGGGTCCAATGGCTGGACACACCTTGGACAGACTGCTTGTTTCTGGCATGGAGTATGTGATTCGGTCTCACGGGAGATTCTCTCATGTTCACAAAGGTGGCTTGAGACGATTAGATTGATTGATAAGTTTGGACTTACGATTGGAAATATTATCTCGTATTATATTTCTGGGCTTTGCTTGTTTTGCTTACATGATTTGTTGTGATGTTCTAGGTGGATTTGTGTGGTTCCAGTCCACCCTCACTGAGTAATTCTCCCTCGAATTGTTCACCCCTTTCTTTTGAATGTTTCAGGTGTAAGAATCTCTTTTTTTAAGAGTCGGATCGGGTCGGAATAGTCGGTGTAAGGTGGCATCCAAGAGTGGGATGTTACAAATTGGTATAAGAGTGGGTCGGCCACTCCAGTTCTGACATGGAGGGCTACTATTTTCAAAAACTTATATCTATTTATAAAATTCTATTTTTCGAGTTTATCCAAAATCATTTTCAAATGATTTGGGGACCTGTGAGTGTTTCAAAATGAGTCAAAAACGCACCAACTTAGGACGACCCAAGCTGTGTCATAGTTAGTGGGTAGAATGTAGTTTAAAGTAGAGTTCTTATGTGTTCGTTTTAATTTTTTCTTTAGTGGGGGGTTGCGGTTCCGAGTTGGAAGGAGGTATGCTAAGAGACCGGTCGTCCAGTATCCTGTTCAGCCGAGTGAGGAGCCATTGTATCTCCAAGGTGGCGCGCAACCTATTGAAGACTATGAAGAAGAGTTCTTCCGGGCGGCCGACAAGTGCAAGATTTTAGGACCCGGCGAGGACGAGATGGCTCTGATGTCGTACTACCTTGGTGGATTGGTACCCGAGATCTTGCCTTACTTCAGCAGTGAGAAGTTCACCACCCTCGATGAGACGCTTAGACATGTGAGGGTCATTGCAGGGGCTCTTAAGAAGAAGGGCACAAATACTGAGGAGCCACAAGAAGGATCGGTGGAGAAGCCCATTCCGGTGGTTGGCGATACCGAAGAGGAAGAAGAAGTCTTCAAGATGTTTTGGGAGTACGACGACAAGGAGCTTCAGGCGGCCTACGACACGATTGATGCGAGTTTCTACTCCGACCTTCACGAGGCGTGTGCTTCCGACAGTAATTCCTATACGATGGAGACCGATCCCGAGATGACCGAGCTATGGATTGATTCCGACTAGGACTAAGAATGTCTAGGATAACGTGGACGATCAATTAGGATGGATTTGTAGGATCGATTCCACGAATGGACTAACGATATTTTTGTTTCGTTTTCTTTTTCTTTTATAGAAGACTTGGAAAGCGGCCCTCCGTTTTCTAAAGTCAGGTTTTGGGAATTTTATTTTTAGGTGGTTTTCGAAAGCGGTTTTTCCATTTTCCTGCTTTTAGGGTTTCAAAACTCGAACCTGGTGATTGCCTACTTGCAAAAAAGTTTAGCATTTATTAATAATATAAGTTATTCCTTCAATTTCTTGGTGTTTATTGATTGTCATTATCGCTTTATAATGATAGTTTGTTAGATTTTTGCTTTAAATCGCTTTCAAATGTTAGGTTGCTAGAATCAATGCTTTCATTTACATGTTGCACAAAAACAAAAGTCATGTTACATTAGAAATGATTGTAGCGATTACGCAAAGTAATCTTGACTGATAAGGGACTTAGTCCTTTTGGTTGTCAGACCATGTTACCAAAGGTAGCACCGTTTTGGTCGCCGGACCATGTTACCCCATGTAGCACCCGGAGTTCCGAGAAGAGTTCTTGGAGAAGTCGAAGGAAAGCATGGGGATGGTCACTCATCAGGATTCACTTCTTCCACTACAGTGTTGCATCACTTCTTCCACTATAGTGTTGCATCCAGGATCTACTTCAGTGTTCATCAGAAAGGCAAAGCCGTCCAGTGTTGAGGAAGCCGAAGGAAAGCATGGGGGTGGTCAAACTGGAGACTCAATCGGGAATCAAGCGGGAGTCCCAAGGATACTGTGGAAGTATCATTGGGCAGAAGTGGTTTCAGCAACCAAAAGAAAGTCTGAGCAAGCATTCCTGTTTTAGAACCATTTGTAAGATGGCCGAAGAGGACATTCGGAAGGCGGGTAATTTCTGGCAGAAGGAGTATTGGGTTCTTAGGTAATGTTGTTTTTGAGGCTGGGGTGGCTGTGGGTCCGGAGAAGATCGGGCCAATTGCCAACTAGTCGAGACCCAATCATGCCACAAGGTCTGTAGTTTCCAGGCTTAGCCGGATACTATAAGAAGTTCGTAGAAGGATTTACACGCATATCTAGACCTTTGGCTCAACTGACGGGGAAGGGAATTCAGTTGATTGGTCGTAAAGTATGAAAAGAGTTTTCACAAGCTGAAGGAGAGCTTGACGGAAATGTCGGTGTTTCTACAACCAAGGAAAGGAGTACCGTATGTGGTTTACATCGATGCATCATGATCATGTTTAAAGTGTGGGCTCATGCAGGAAGATAGGGTAATCGTCTATGCATCCAAGAGTTGTTGCGAGAATCGAGGAGTCACTTCCAGGGTCACTTCTATCACTTTAGTGTTAAGGACTTAGTCCTTGGTCGACGGACCATGTAAGCGTGAATATCAAAAGTCCTCGTTTGGAATTGTATAATAGGAAGAGTCTCTCTCGAAGTTCGAGAACATTGCAATGTCTGAGGAACTAGAGATGATGAGGCACTTGGGGAGTTGCTTCGGTTATGTCATCAGTTACACAGCAGTGTAGACCTGGTTTTGGTTTTGGTTTTGGACTTGGTTTTGGTTTTGATCGCCGGAGAGCGAGGGGATGAATTTCCAGAGTTACCCATTTCACAGCCTTGTTAGGGTGTAACGTGGTCTTTACTTCGGTGTGGCCGTGTGGTGCGGGTAGTGGGTTTTGTATGGCAAGCATGCCAGTTCTAGCGGTTAGTTCTTTCACTATAGTATTGTGGTGAATGGGGTGATAGTTGTCCTACGAAGCAACAAGGCTTTGGAAGAAAAGTACTTATGAGGATTCTCGAGGGCGTACTTTCCGGAACTTGACAGTAAGGGACCCTTGGGAAAGATTACTGTTAACGGGGAAACTCATTACAGCTCAGTAGTACTCTACTAGCACCTCGGAATCGAGTGCGGGCTACTACCCTTGTTGCGGGAAGTACGGAGCCCTCCGGTACAGCCGAACCGGGGTGGACTCGTATCACCGACGGTACTAATGGTTCAAAAACTGTCAAGGGATGAGAAGGAGAGTTATCGGATACTTGGGGGCGATCCGTCGGGCTCATATAGTCAAATGGCTCATTCGCTCGTTCGCCAGCGGCGACGTGCCAAAGGGACTATCCTGCTCCGAATAGTGGAAAGCTTTAGTGCCTAGTAAACATCATCATCAAGAAGAGGCAATCCCAGCAGAGGATCGAGGGAAGTGTCTTCTCAGGGAAGATCGAAATACGGGAAGGAGCCTGGATTCTGGTGGCAAATGGGAATTATCGGAAGTGTGGTTCGAAGTCCAAGCTTGCGAATGCAATGCGTGAACAGGAGTCCAAAAACTCACAGTAGGCCATTAGGGTTTTGGATATTCCCTTTATGACCTCTTGTTATTGGGCAGAGAGTGGACCACAGTCCAAAAACTCACAGGAGGCCATTAGGGTTTTGGATATTTCCTTTATGACCTCTTGTTGTTGGGCAGAGAGTGGACCAGAGTCTGAAAACTCACAGGAGGCAATTAAGGTTTCAGATATTCCCTTTATGACCTCTTGTTGTTAGGCAGAGAGTGGACCAGAGTCCAAAAACTCGTATGAGGCAATTAGGATTTTTGGATATTCCCTTTATGCCCTTGTGTGGTTGAAATGAATGCCAGTTAGTGCAACGGTCGTAGTGGAAACGACTTGAGCATTTTCTCGGCAAAGAGAAGGATGATAACCGGCAAAGGAGAATCACATTGGCTTCTGGAAAGAGGCATGGTGAGAAGTTGTACTGTCGGGGGAAGTAAAAATCAGAGATGGAGGAGTATGTGTGTGCCATAGGAAAAGACGGTGAATGATGATACCTCGGGATGTTGAGCAGAGTGCGCAGTGGAAGCGTGGTGGGACAAAAACCACATGAATGGTGAACCAATCGGTTAAGATCAAACCGTGACCCTGTGGGAGGTTGACCGGGCTTTTCTAGGGAAGACGGAGCACCACAACCATTGGGAAGGTCAAAGGACAAACTTTGGTAAAAGTGCAGAATCATCGGTATGAGTGACAGCCTTGCAGGGAATGACCTCCTATGCAATGCTTTTATACTGGTGAAGGACCACCTACTAACGGAAACTAAAGAGAGACGGAGTAAAGGATGAAATATTTAGTTTTAAGCTCAAAATAAAAGCAATAGACGCCCACCTTACTTGGAAATAAGTGGACGGTCGTGTTCTGCCAAATCCCGGAAATGATATGTAAAGCGGAGATGACTTATCCCAAGAAATAAAAATGGGAATTTCAACAAAAAGCAATTTGTTGAATAAGGAATCTCAACAACAAGCAACTTGTTAAACCAACCAAAATTGAAAGATGGGTTGTAGCAAACTTCTTATACATTGGGAATGTATTTGAAGATGGGTTGTAGCAAACTTCTGGTACATTGGAGATGTACATTGAATTGTTGTGAATTGGTCGGGTGGACCGGGAAACCATGTTAGCTCTTCAAAGGCGGAAACTTTGGGGTTTTGATCCAAGATCAAGTGAAGGGGTGTCGTACCGAGAATTCGGGACAAATTCTTAACAAGGGGGAAGAATTGTAACATCCCTATCCCGGGCCCCAAAAATTCATTTGAATTTAATCCGGCCCATTAGCTAAAGCCTAGGCCCATTTGCTAAAGCCTTGTGACTAATGCCTAAACCCTAGATATTTAAGACTAAACCTAAACCCTAATTATGTGGGGAAAACATAATTAAGAAAAGAAGGGAAAAGAGACAAGAGAGAAACGGAGGCAGAGAGATCGTCAGGGAGAAAGAGAAGAGAATAGGGAGAGAGAGACAGAGATCACATCGTGATCAAGGTGGAGGAGAAGAAGAAGGGAAGAAGAGGATAAGATGATGCCGGAAGGCAGAGAGGAGCAAAGGAGGCGGAGATATGGAAAGTTTCGTACGGAGACGACGGCTACACCGGCGGAGGCTACGACGGCACGAAAGGAGGCTGTGTTTGGCTTGAGCTTGGTTCATTGGTTGGTGCATTCTTAGAAAGGTTAGGTTGATTGGCAATATTGGTTGTCGGCATACCTGTAGACACTTGGCTTGATTGTCGGACCATTGTACAAAGTACCCGACTGGTACTGCACGGCCCTTTAACCGGCTGACGAGCCTTTGGATGTGGACCCTGGTTGGGCCACTTATGCGTGGCGTCGCATTGGGAAATCCAATGGCTGGACAGACTGCTTGCTTCTGGCATGGAGTACGTGGTTCGGTCTCGTGGGAGACGCTCTCATGTTCACAAGGGTGGCTTGAGATGATTAGATTGATTGATAAGTTTAGACTTGCGATTGAGAATATTGTCTCGTATTATATTTTTGGGCTTCACTTGTTTTCCTTACATGATTTGTTGTGTGATATTTTCGGTGGATTTGTGTGGTTCCAGTCCATCCTCACTGAGTAATTTTCCCCCGAATTGATCACCCCTCTCTTAGAATCTCTTCTTTAAGAGTCGGATCGGATCGGAATAGTTGGTGTCAGATGGCATCCAGGAGTAGGATGTTACACTCTTTTCTTGTTATGAACTGACACTATCATTCAAAATGATTGTTTCTCGCAATTCGTGGTCCACCTATTCAAAAGGTTCGCTTGTGTAAATCATATTGCTAGTCGTTGATATACCATGATTAGAATCATCACCAGAGACAGATTTAGAAATAGTTTTTTATATGTGGCACATAATAACAGTTTGTCAATTGACATAATGAAATTATCCCGGTTTAACTTACAAAAATAAACATTTCAGGAAGTTATCTAGGGCACATGCCCCACCCTTTACCTTCCTCCGTTTGCCCTCTATTCACTACATCGCATCTGATCACACTTAGGGTTGATGTATTGCGTTTTTAACGCATTCTAATCCAAGTTTTTAATGGTTTTTCGCATTTTTTCTGTTTTTAGTGTCATTTCAGGGTTGGAAAGCGTTTGGATGGAATCTAAGGCAAAAGGAACAAAGAATGGAGCGAATGAGCAGAAAATGGCTCAGATCGATCGATCTAAACATGTATCGATCGATCCAAGTCTCAAGCCAAAGTACCGTAAATTTTTGGATCGATCAAGGAAGTTCAGATCGATCAATCTATGTTGGATTGATCGATCCACAGCCAGATTGATTGATCCAATATGCCGTGACTTTCCAGATCGACCAAAAGAAGTCAAGATCGACCATTCTAAGTTGGATCGATCGATCCACCAAACCGTTAACTTTTTGGATCGACTAAAAGAAGCTCAGATCGATCGTGCCTTCATCAGATAGATCGATCCAAACTCTTCCGACCAAAAATAGGAAATTTTCAATTTCCTATTTTCACAGGATTTTCCATAACTTTTCATCCAAAATATTTTTATTATATATATATATCTGAGTTTGAGCCAGTATTTAGGCTACGCTTTATACATTTTTTCTATTATATTCAGACTTTTTGGTTTTCTGCAATCTGTAAGTTTTGGGAGACGAATCTCTGACTCTACATCGTTGAGAAGATTTATGTACCCTTTTTGGATTTATTTTATTTAATTATGAGATTTTCTTCATCTTCTTCTACTTTGATTGTTTCCATGTTGAGTAGTTCCATAGTTAGGTTTATTGTATTCAAAGAAATTTATGAATCATTGAATCAGATATAGATAAGGATTTATCATCTTGTCTTCACCTATCGTTGTTCTCATTGCTTAGATTAATTTGATCACTTAATCTATGATTTTAGGTTTAATCTATTCATCAAAAGTGTTATAGGTTGCTTGATAGAACATAGGTGAGAAAATTATCCTTAGCCAACGAAATCTGATGTTAAGGCAATTTGTGAACATATCAAACCTGCGCATTAATGCTTGTTTAGAATTCTAAGATCAAACGACAATTTAGATTCTTAGGTTGCTAGATAAAGTAATTGATACCACGAAAGTGGATTGGTTAAATATTCATGTTTGAGTTTGAGACTATGCTTAATCGTTCCCTGAATAATTATCCGGTTCATGATCTCTGAATTCCTGCGAATTGCCCTAGACTTAACGCTTGTTTTTAATTGATTTTACATCGTTTTTATAATGTTTTTATTTCGTTTTGCATCACAAAAAACAACCATATTGCAATCTTAGTTTAGTTTCACTCATATAGATTCGTAGCCTTTCACTTGGTTCTCGTGGATTTGATCCCTAAATACTACTTCGTTTCCTGTGCACTTGCAGTGATATTTTAGGGTTAAAACTCTGTGTATCAATTTTTTGGCGCCGTTGCCGGGGACCAATTGCGTCACCTTCTATTGTTTAGAGTTTAGACTAAGATTTACTAACTTTCTCTCTTGTGTGTTTCAGGTGTATGCAAAGAAGAAGCAAAGGATCTGATAACCTTTTCAACTTCAGCAACCAGGAATTTGCAAGGTTAGATAGAGAGAACAGGAAGACAAAGTCGAATCAAGTCACAATGGGTGATCAAATTGACAACGATGCACTTGCTACTGCAGCTGAACTTCAGAGGCTACAGCAGCAGATGCAACAGTTACTTCAACAGCGACAATAACAGCAGCGACCACCTGCAACTGGGGATGCGGACACTCTCCATACTTTCTACCAGAACAGAGCTGCTATCTGTCCACCAGCCCTTGCAAGGCAGGATTACGAGATCAAACCTCAGATGATCGGGTTGGTGAAGCAGCATGTGTTTCATGGTCTACCAGCTGAAAATCTGATGGATCACATAGAGAACTTCGAAGAGATCTGCAGCACTACTAAGTCGAATGGGGTACCAACTGATTACATCAAGTGCAAGCTCTTCCCTTTCTCTCTGGCAGACAAGGCATCGAGATGGCTCAAATCTCTACCTCCTAGGTCGTTGACTACTTGGGATGAATGCAAAGCCGCTTTCTTGGATCACTTCTACACCAAATCCAACACGGCTTCACCGAGAAACAAGATGACTACCTTCCAACAACACTCGGAAGAGTCCTCCTGTGAGGCTTGGGAAAGATTCAAGGAGTATCGCAGAGAGTTCCCTCATCATGGGTACTCAGATGGGCAAATTCTTACCATCTTCTACGATGGAGTTGAGTGGGATTACAAGAACGCTCTCAATGCTGCTAGCAATGGGGATTTCATGACTCAGAGTAAGGATAGAGCCTACCAACTGATCGAGAACTTAGCTGCAAGTTCCAACAACTGCTATGCTGAGTACGACAAGTCTAAGCGTGTCAACAGCGTGGAGACTCAGAATATCGACGAGCTGAATGAGAAGCTAAATCAGCTATTGAAAGCGAGTCAAGGTCAGAGAAGCGTTCAGTTTTGCGAGAGTAGAACGGGTCCTATTTTCTACCAGGAATTCACTGAAGAAGGGACTGATGAGCTGCAAGAAGTGAACTACGTGAACATGCAGGGTTTCGTGTAAAACAGGAGTTTCAACTAGAATTACAAAAATCACCCAAATATGTCCTATAGAAGCAAAAATGTCGAGAATCTGCAAGATCAAGTCTACCCACAACAAGTGACTGTTCAGGGTCAATAGTTTCAAGGAAAACTGACTGTGCAAAACACGGGCGTCACTGCTTTTCAGGGGTTTACAGGACAAACGGGTGTGCAAAACCAGGATTTCCAGAAAACTTCTCTCAGGGTTTTTAGGAAAACCAATTCGTGTAGAATCAGGGCTAGAACATATTTTAGGGGGGATTCCAGCAGAAACAGCCGTTCAACAACTTCCAACTGATGACACAAGCCCCATTCCAAGCCTCCACGAGCTCTGCGAACAACTCTGGTGATGACCTCAAGGTTCTCATGCATCAGCTTTTGCTCAATCAACAGAAATCTGCCAACGAAATCAACGTCAAGGTGGATAACATGTACAGTGATCTCAATGGCAAGTTTGAATCACTCTCTGCTCATGTGAAGAAACTGGATACTTAGGTAGCCCAGACGACCGAAGTGATCAAGAGACCACAGGGAGTCCTTCCAGGAGAGGCATAACAGAATCCCAGGAATGAGTTCGTGAATGCCATTACGCTCAGGAATAGAAAGGTAATAGAGCCTGCCGCGCGAAAAGGGAAAGATACCGATGTAGTCATTGACTTGGAAGAGAGGGACGATTCTAAAGCTGACCAATTAAGAGAGCCTGCGAATGAAGATACTGTAGAGGAGCCAAAGCCTGCGTGTGTCTATACTCCAAGGGTTCCATATCCTACTCGTCCTAAGAAGTCGCGGAAGGATTTAGAAGAGGCAAAGTGCAAAGAGATGCTAGATGATCTTACAGTGAAGCTCCCTCTCCCCGATGTAATCCATATGGTACCTGCAATGAAGAGATACGTGAAGGGCTTGGTGAAAAGTAAGGTTTCTGCAGAAGAGAATTTTGTGAAGGTTTCAAAAGATTGTAGCGCCGTCCTTCAAAACAGGATGCCTAAGAAGCTTGGAGATCTAGGGAGGCTTGTTTTATCCGTGCAAATTAGAGCGATGATGTTTGCTTGTTCTTTGTGTGATTTAGGTTCGAGTGTCAACTTGATGCCATGTTATGTGGCTAAGCGACTTGGATTCACAAAGTTCAAGCCAACCAAAATCTCCTTGGTGTTTGCCGATCGTTCTGTAAAGTTGCTGGTTGGGATTGTAGAGGACTTACATGTGAGGATTGGCAATGCTTTTGTTTCTACATATTTTATGGTTCTAGAGCTAGAGGAAGAGCCAAAGGATCCCCTCATCTTGGGACAACCTTTCTTATGTACTGCTGGAGCTATCATAGATGTGAGGAATGGGCGAATAGATCTCCATTTGGGAGCTATTGTCATGAAGTTTGAGATGGACAAACTGCTGAAAAAGCCTATCTTGGATGGGCAGACATTATCGGTCGATGACTCACCAGAGATCTCTAACGAGGCCGTAGAAGAAATTCTAGTTGATGACCCATTGGAGATTGCTTTGACAAGGGCTGCGAGCGAGCGTGGATTTTTTACTGACGATGCGACTGGGTATGCAGAGATGTTGAACTCGAACCAGATTTTGGGGAACATGGTCGCCTACATGAGCTTAGACAAGGCTATCGAGAAGTCTCTAGCAGCAACCTTTCCTGCGCCATCTAACCCATGGAGCGAGCTGAAAGCTCCTAAGGTAGAGCTAAAACCACTTCCAGCCTGGCTAAGGTACGCATTTCTAGGTCCTAACTCTTCTTATCCTGTGATCATCAATGCTGATTTGAATAATGTGGAGACTGCTTTGCTTTTGTGTGAACTTAGAAAGTATCACAGGGCCTTAGGCTATTCACTGGATGATATCACAGGCATTTCACCTGATCTTTGCATGCACATGATCCATTTAGAAGATGAGTCTATGACTTTAATAGAACATCAGAGACGGTTAAACTTGAATCTAAAAGATGTTGTAAAGAAGGAGATAATGAAACTTCTAGAGGCGGGCATCATATATGTTATCTCTCATAGTAAGTGGGTACGCCCGGTCCATGTTGTGCAAAAGAAAGGTGGAGTGATTGTTGTTAAGAATGATAAGGACGAGTTAATCCCAACTAGGACTGTCACTGGCCATCGTATGTGCATAGATTATAGAAAATTGAAGTCTGCTACTCGTAAAGATCATTTTCCTTTGCCTTTTATTGATCAGATGCTTGAGAGATTGGCTAACCATGCTTACTATTGTTTTCTAGATGGTTATTCTGGTTTCTTTCAGATTCCCATCCATCCAGACAATCAGGAGAAGACCACATTCACTTGTCCCTATGGCACTTATGCTTATCGCAGAATACCATTTGGTTTGTATAATGCACCAGCCACGTTCCAGAGATGCATGATGTCGATTTTTACTGACATGATTGAGGACATAATGGAAGTTTTTATGGATGATTTTTCTGTCTATGGATCTTCTTTTTCTGTTTGTCTTTCTAATTTGTGCAAGGTGTTACGACGCTGCGAGGAGAAACATCTTATGTTAAACTGGGAGAAGTGTCACTTCATGGTCATAGATGGGATCGTTTTGGGACACCGAATTTCAGAGAATGGTATCGAGGTAGACAAGGAAAAGATCGAGGTGATGACAAGTCTGCAACCACCTGATTATGTCAAGGGAATTGGGAGTTTTCTGGGACATGCTGGATTCTATAGGAGGTTCATAAAGGAGGATTTCTCCAAGATTGCTAGACCTTTGACTCAGCTTTTGTGCAAGGATGTGAAGTTTTACTTCGACAATGCTTGTCTTGAAACCTTTCTTACAATCAAGGGAGCACTTGTTAGCGCACCAATCGTCCAACCACCGGAATGGGAGCTATCTTTCGAGGTAATGACGGATGCTAGTGACTATGCAGTAGGAGCTGTTTTGGGACAAAGAAAGGAGAAGAAGCTTCATGTTTTCTACTATGAAAGTAGGACTCTTGGTGATGCTCAATGCAAGTATGCTACCACGGAGAAAGAGCTTCTTGCCATCGTGTTTGCTTTTGAGAAGTTTTGGTCATATCTTGTGGGTCTAAGGTGATTGTACACACCGATCATGCTGCTTTGAGGTACCTTTTCACCAAGAAGGATGCCAAACCTAGACTGCTACGATGGATTCTCCTGCTGTAGGAGTTCGATCTAGAGATCAAGGACATGAAGGGAATCGATAATGGTGCTGCAGATCATTTGTCTCGACTGCGTATAGAGGAAGATGTCCCTTTGGATGATTGCCTTCATGAGGAGCACGTGTATGCCATCAGCCTTGGAAACATTGACCATTACACACCTTCTCACGACACCACATTTCCTGAGATTCCTTGGTTTGGTGACATTGCGAACTACTTGGCTGCAGAAAAGGAACCCGATAACTTTGTGAGGTATAGGAAGAAGAAGTTCTTGAGAGACATCAGACACTATTTCTGGGATGAGCCATACTTGTACAAGAATTGTTCAGACGGTGATTTCAGACGATGCATTTCAGAGGAAGAAGTCCCTAGCATTCTCTTCCATTACCATGATTCTAATTATGCAGGACACTTTGCTAATTTTAAGACGGTGTCCAAGGCTCTACAAGCTGGTTTCTGGTGGCTGACTATGTTTAGAGATGCTCATGCCTTCATCTCTAATTGTGATTCATGTCAAAGGCAAGGGAACATAAGCAAGAGGAACGAAATGCCTCATAATTTTATCTTGGAGGTTGGGTGTTCAATGTTTGGGGTATTGATTTCATGGGTCCTTTCCCATCTTCTTATGGGAATCAATACATCCTTGTCGCAGTGGACTACAGATCTAAATGGCTTGAAACACTGGCTAGTCCAACTAATGATGCCACAGTAGTTTTGAAGATGTTCAAGTCTGTGATCTTTCCACGGTTCGGTGTACCTCGAGTTGTGATCAGCGATGGTGGTTCTCACTTCATCAACAAGGTCTTTGAAGGCCTTTTGAAGAAGCATGGCGCCAAGAATAAGGTAGCCACCCCTTACCATCCGCAGACGAGTGGACAGGTTTAGATCTCCAACAGGGAGATCAAGAGCATTTTGCAGAAGACTGTGAGCACAACGAGGAAAGATTAGGCCGTAAAGCTTGATAATGCTCTTTGTGCATATAGGACTGCTTACAAGACATCTTTGGGGATGACACCATTCCATCTTGTCTATGGAAAATCTTGTCATCTTCTAGTGGAGCTCGAATACAAGGCAGCTTGGGCCGTTAAGTTGTTGAATTTTAACAGTAAGCTTGCTTCTGAGAGACGGTTGATGAAACTTAATGAGCTAGATGAGATTCATCATATGGCCTACGAGAATTCGAGGATCTCCAAGGAAATGACTAAGGCCTACCATGACAAGAAGATAATTCCTAGGAACTTTGCTGCAAATGATTAGGTGTTGCTTTTCAATTTTCGTCTGAAACTCTTTCTTAGGAAGCTGCGATCGCGATGGTCTGGTCCATTCATCATCAAGGAGGTGAGACCATATGGAACTGTTGTGTTGCTGGACACTGCAGGAGGTGAATTTATGGTCAATTGTCAACGCCTAAAGCCATATATCGCTGACACTGGAATCACTGAAGGAGACACCGTTCCTCTCAGTGATCCTTCTCAAGCTTAGACGGCATCCAATTCAAGCTCGTGACTTAAAACAAGCGTTTGGTGGGAGGCAACCCACCGGTAAGCGTGCATACTTAGTTTTACGTTTGTTTGCTAATTTTTAGTTTTGGTTTTTCACCATTTCAGGTTTATAAAAAAAAAAGCAGATCGATCGATCCAAATTACCGAGAGTTATCAGATCGATTGATCCACGTTGGATCGATCGATCCAACAACAGATCAATCGATCTACGCTGGATCGATCGATCCGAAGCACCAGGTAAGTTTTCCGGTTTTGTTTTTTTTTTGTTTAACCCGGTTTATTTTACTCAAATTAAACCAGAAAGATGTTTTAAACCCCATTCCCACGATTTTGAGGATCAAAACCCGAAACTCTTCCCTCTTCTCTCCTCTTTTGAGATTTTTTTTGAAGATTTTGAAAAAAAAAATCACAACACCTAACTTTCTCCATACTTAATGGATTTGAACGATTTTTGGATCTATTATACTCGGATTTTCACTTCTTTCTGTTTCTATCACTCATTCACTCGATCTGCAAAGATACGTGACCCTATCTCCATTTTTCAGTCCGAAAATCCGAAAAAAAAAGTTGGAATTCGGGTTTTGTGGTTTTTTCTTAGTGATTTTTGTGGCTTGCTATGGTATTCTAGGATAAATTCGAAACCCGCCATACTTTGTTTCATTGATTTGTATGATTGGAATTGAAATTTGGAATTTAAAGAGAGATTTGGGGGGGGGGTGTTTTGTGAAGATTTTCGAATTAGATTGATTTGTGATGTGATTGTGGAATATTGTGTTTCCTTGGTGGTTGAATTTGATTGTATTACTGCATGATGGTTGAGATTTGTAAATTTCTACTCGTTTTCGTATTTTTCGGAATTTTTCGATAAATATGGGTTTGTTTGATTTTTGCAAAGAATGGATAAAACAGGAGGAACTCTCAGGAAAAACCCGACATGGGGTTTAGTGCCCAACCACCACAACCACAAGTTGACCCAAATGCACAATCCTCGAGGCGCAGAAAAGACAAAGGAAAAGTGACATCTTCGGTCCCTAATGTCGAAGAGGATGAGTACGAGGAGGAAGAAGAGCGAACCACTGGTCATTGGCCTAGACCCAATAACACGCCGATCGAAGGTTCGCTGATTATCACAGTTCCTCATATGTCGATTGGGGAAATGCAGAAAGATACTCGGTACAAGATGCGCAAGTATGGAGACCCATGGGCTATATTCAATAGCACCTGCTACAATGGGTTGCTTTGGGTCGAGATGGCGCCTACCAAGTTTGTATGCGAGAGGACTCTGCGGAAGATGGGTATTGCAGAGGATGTCCGAGAGATGTTACAGAGGATGAGTTTAGGTACGCTTGCTTATCAGACTTATCCTCTCTATCCGGAGTTAGTCCGACAGTTCCTGGCATCCGGTGAGCTTAAGTATGAGGATATTGCAATTAATGTCGCAAGTGAGGGGAAGCTCTCCTACCTTTTGAGCGGCATTCTATATGAGATCTTTATCCGGGAGTTCTGTGATCTCTACGGGTTTGACACTTACAGAGGGAGCTGCAGGTTTCCGGATAGTTTCCCACAGGCTGTTGAGCTTCGGCACCTCATTGGATCAGGACCGTACACATCACGAGAGGCCAAAATGTCATTGATCCGGAACCCAGCGATTCGTGTGGTAGCCAAGATCATTTGACACACTCTATTTTCCAAGGAGGAGGCAGGTTCTTTGAGATTTTATGAGTTGCAGATGGTGCATTATGGGTTTCCCTCGTTCATTCGCGACGTCTACCGCAAGCCACCTCCATTTGGTGTTCAGACCAATTTTGGAGTGATCTTTGCTACTGTTCTGGTACAGAGGAAGTTTCGGGGCCTTAACACTGTGAGACCGCGGACGGAGATGGTTGGGAGTCTTTTGAATCCAATTTTCAGGTACCATGACATTGACCTCACTTCGACTCGGTGCGTAGACACACTCGATCATTTCGATGAGCAGTACTTCCGGCACAGCACCATCCTCAAGGCGAGCTTCTGATACTAGTTCTATGACCGCGGTGGCATTGGTCGTCTCTGTCATCTCCCGATTCCTGACCTTACCGCACTCACTTCCAGGGAGAACTTGGAGTTTTTACCAGCACCTGAGTTCCTGATCTCCACATCATCGACAACTAGGCGCAGAGGTGGCTCTTCGAGAGCGAGTGTTTCACAGCCTCACCTGGAGGATGATCCCGTGCCAGATTTCTCTACCCAGTAGACATCTCAGGCATAGACTACGATGGAGCAGCTACTTTCCGAGTACAGTGGTCAGTACGATCTCCCCCCCCCCTTTCTGCAGATGCCTACAGAGGACGCTCGTTGGGCCTGGATGGTTGAGTCCCAGAGGACCAACAATTCGATGCTGCAGAGGATATGGGTGGCGCTTGCCAGGCTCACATGTCCGCGACCACCTTCTTGCTTCTGCGCCCCTGCTACTGTTGTTGCTGGCCACATGATTTCTGATGAAGATGAGTCAGACGATGCAGCACGTCTACCTGGCGGCGGAGAGACCCAGGAGTGAGAGAGA